>VRYO01000704.1:492713-507089 GCA_009812075.1 Sialia sialis
GAGGGCAGAGAGGGCACGGATTTTAGCAGATGTGAGAGCAGAGGAGGATTCATTTCCTCTCTGTCACTGATGAAACAGCAGCTTTGTCCCACTCCCCAGAGCACAGTGATCAGTAATGGCCTCGTAAGGAGGGAAAAGTGTGTGTGGAAGGAGGGAAAAGCAACCTCTAGTGTGCATTAAGCCATCACAACAGCCACACTCACCTTCCCTCCTGAGCACCAAAACAGCTCCCAGCACCTGAAAGCATGAAGCAGATGAAACTGCCAGACATGAGCTTGGGCTGAGCCTCACCATTTCCCAGCCACAAAGCATCAAAAGCAATTCCTCACCATCCACCTGTTGTTTCCTTTTTCTCTGCACACACCTGAGCCCGTGGGAAGCACAGAGCATCCTACACCCTCTCCAGCCAGGGGCAGGACAGAGGGTGGCAGAGCTGGCAGGGGCACGCTGGCACAAAAAGCCTTTGGCGTGCACCTGCACATCCACACAGCCACAGCCCCACGCTGGGTTTGCAGGAGCTTTTCAAACAACAGAGGGACTCTGCTGATTTAAGGTAAATATCATATTTTGCACGAGTCAATAAGACAGTGCTGGCAGGAACACAGAGCTAAGGGGCTGCACTGGAAGCAGCCTGGGAATCTAACTTCATATATTGCAAAGTCCCATTTTCATTGATAACACTTTAGTTGATAAACTAAACAGTTCCAATGAGCTTGGGCTCTTTCAGCGTGACTCAATGCTTTAATGTCCAGTACAGGAAGCTGAAGAGCAGAAATTAAGACCATAACTGAGCAGAAAAATCAAAAACGTCCAAACAGGCTTCACTATCCCATTTTGTAAAGACTGACACCGAGCTGGAGGGAATAAACCCTCAGTGTTTATTTCAATTGGTCTAATTCACAGACTTTCCAAGGGGGCACAGGAAGTCTTGTGCAGTACTTTTCTCTCTCATCTCTCACTGCTCCACCCTGGCATATTCACAAATGTTTTGCTACTTTCCACATCCCACTGGCACCACATACAGCTGCCCAATCCCTCCTTAAAACAGCTGCTTCTACAAATGGCAAGATTCTTCAGAAGAATAACAATTCCTATAAAGAGCAGAGAAAAGTTCACCCATTCCTAAACTTCTGAGGACAAACCTAATTTTAGAACTGAGATTTATCTGAGGAATAAATCAGGAAGAATTTTCAGCCACTTGCAGGAACTTCATTAAGGAAACAGGAACCCACAGGTTCACCAGAGAGCCAACAGGTGTTTAAACAATTCCTGCTACCTACGCTCACACGTCGACTTTATTTTAAAGTTTCACTCAATGATGGAGTTGTTCCTCAGCTCCTTGTGTGCTTAGCCATTTAATTAAAGCAATCCATATTGAATTCATGTCCAGATGCCTTGACCAGCAGAGCCAGATCCTCATTGGCATGCCAGCTGCTCAAAGAAGAGCACAGCCCCTCGCATACTAATCAGAGGGGAAGGCAGTGATTCATCAGCCCGCGATACTGCTCCAGCATCTACAAGCACTTATGACATGTAATTGCTGGTGCATAAGCAAGCCAGGCCACATTAAAAAGCCCACAGATAGTCAGAGATAAAAATTAATGACTTTTGCTTTGTGTAATCCTGCCTGTGTTGGGGGGAGGGAAGGGAGACCAGGATTAATGGACAAATGTAAGGAGGCACAAAGGAACAAAGAGTTTCTTGGCCTTGTTTACATATTGAACAATAATAATAAAAGAAAAGTGACAAGTTATGGGAAAGGCAAGTGTGAATTTTCGGCACGAGTGAGTTGGAAGACTGCTTGCAGTTCATTATGGATGCAGAATTTCCATACTCATTATTCTGAAACAAACCTCCTCGGAAGGCCCTTCTGGGACCAGTGGCAGCAGTTTTTATTATTCATCTTCGCCTGGTGTTGAGGATGTCATTAGAGAGCTCGGGCAGAGGGGGATCTCTGTCTGGGGAGGAATTGCTGATCCCTCCCCAGGCCAGAGCAGCAGGGGTCACAGAGGCTGCAGAACCAGGGAAGGACAGGGAGGTAAATCAAGGACAGCAGACAAAGACATGATGTAATGCACCCCCAGCAGAAGCTTCTGCAGATCAAGTGCTCATCAAAATATTCCTGCATCAGCACTGTTGCTTGAATCTCCCTCTCCCTGCCCTAAGTCCCCTTTCTTCCCCAATGACGGACACAACCTCTTCGGAACACTTTTGAAACAAAACGCCATTTTTCTGTCTTTTTTTTTTTTTTTTAACATTTGCTTTCCGAAGCCTTGATGGGATGTGAATCTGAAGTTAGGTGAGCTGGCTTCCCACGTGGAAGGAACAAAGATGATGTGTGTGATCTCACACACAGTCACACTCAGTCCCACCCAAAGGCCACCTCCACTCCAAGCCACCAGGCAGCACATGCGACCTCCAGGGCTCCAGTGAGCTCAGCAGAAACCTGCCCAGCTACAGCAGCAGACATCTGGGAGCAGAGCTCCTGCCATGAAACTTCTGCTTACAGTGCAGCTGCACATGTTCCAAATGCTGCCTCCAGTCTGGACTCTCATTTCCAGTCCACTTCTGCCATGACCCTCATCCAAAAAAAGCCAGTTTACTACCTGTTGAATGGAAGTTTCTCCTCTATAGCTGGGAACCGTTATTTTATGAACTATGGAGTTATCCTAATTGCATGTACTGCCATTGCCATGACAATACTGCCAAAAAAAGCATGAAAAAAGTATTTCCTAGTCAAGCAGGATGATTATTTTCTATGTAAATAAACCTTTCCCACAGAGGTCAGGTATGACCAGTGCTGCCTGGAGGTGACCACAGAGGGGCTGGCATCCAGGTGGGCACGGGGGGACAGGCTCTACACAAGGGTGTGCTTTACACAGTGAATCCAGCTCCCTCTGAGCCCATCTCCAGCTGGTCACATTTGTAAAGCCACTCTGGAGGACTCCGTGCCTTCCCAGTCCTGCAGAGCGCCGAGGAGCAGAAGGCAAACAGCAGGTCTCAGGAAAACAGAAAATCATTGCTATCGGCAGGCGGCTGAGCAGCCACTCAGAGCCATCAGTTGTGTTTAAGCTCTGCTGCCTGCAGCCCTCCCTCTGCACACTCCCTCCTCCAGCTCAGCTCCACCACCTCGCTTCACCTGCTCTGCAGAAACTCACCGGCCGCAGGTGAGGAAGCAGAGGCTGCAGCTGCATCCCCATCACCATAGGATTTACTTACAACTGGGGCTTTGTGGTGCAGCCAGATAAAAGAGGATTAAATTACGCTCTGTAGATTAAGAGTCTGAACACTATAAAACTCCTAAACCTTTGTATGCTAAGCAAGAACTTTGACTCCCACAGGAGCCACGACAGAGATTCTGCACACACAGAGAAGTCATGGTTTTTTCTTTTCTTTTTTTTTTCCTATCAGTGTATCTTTCCCAAACAGAGATACTATCAAACTGATTTGGAAACACTTTGTCAGCACCAAAAAAGTTCAACTGAACCATGATGTCCAGTGCACTTTCATCTCAGCTCCTCCACATGCTTGTTCAAACAGGTTTTCCCATGTCATGGTGTTCTCCCCATGTACCCATCCCACTGGATGAGCCCAGTTAAGGATCTTTGCTTACTGACAAAATGTACTAACACAACACTCATCCCAAACCCTTTCCTGCCTCTCTCCTCCATCCCTTCTTTTCTCAAACATAACTTTAAAATACACACCAAAAATTCTCTTTCAAACTAGTTATTTCTTCCTCGACCTTATTTTCCATTTTTCCCTCCATACTTTTGGAGAAAAGCAAGAAAACATTTCTGTTTCATATTCTCATACAGTATCTTCTGCAGTAGAAGATTGAATAATCTGATAACCTGCTCTAGAAGAAGATGTTTATCACCTGTTTCTGGAGTTAAAAACACAAAGTGATGTTGCCTGTGTAAAACCGCTGGGATTTTCTGTACAGTTATGGGTTGAGCATTTTAAGACGTGTCATGTTTTATCACCCATTATTTTCTTTAGTCAGAGAGCTGAGGCCCTGGCACAGCTGTGGCTGCCCTGGATCCCTGGCAGTGTCCCCTGGGACCATGGCAGGGGTGGCACTGGGGAGCGTTCAGGTCCCTCCAAACCCAGAGCAGACTGGGACTCTGTGAAGAGCCTGGACAAGGGCTGAAGAGCCCAGACCCTGGCACAGGGCAGCCCACGGGGCACCCTGGTGGCCTGGCCATGGTGGGGAGGGGATGCCAGCAGCAATCACAGGTAACTGTCTCAGACAGGCAGGAAGAGAGGGGCAGGAAACCTGAAGCAGCTATCTTTAAAGAGAACAAGCAGATCTGAGTAATCCAATTTAGGGGAGATAAGAGTCTCTGGTAGCACTGTCCTTTAGCTGGACAAACGCCTTCGTTCAAGTGTCAACCCCAATCCTGGAGGGGTCAGGCGCGGGGCCCGCAGCCTAATGGACTCCTGGATTGCCTGAGTGGATTTCCCAACAAACACCAGCCCACCAGAATTGATTTTCAGGCAGCGCAGGGTCCCTAACGCAATTACCCTGAGCGAGGCTGCCCAGCCCAGGGCAGCGCGAGGCACAGCTCCGCTCCTAATTGTTTAAACAGCTCTGGAATTCCTTTTGCTCTTTCTCAACAGAGAATAATTATACCCCTGCTTAAAGAGGTCTGGAGGGACCTCAGAAGAAACTTTCCCTTCCAGCTTTGTGTGTTAATGAAAAAAATCAAGTCTTAGCTCTCTAATAGGCGAATTCAATTTATGACAAGCAAATACAATCATCTCACACCAGCGCTGCAACAACGCCCGCCCAGCTGCTGCTGCACACGGGGTCCTGAGATCTTCTGACACAGGAGAGCCAAACCTCTCCATGATGCAGCAACATCAGATTGGGGCACCAACTGCACGGAGCAACATCAGATTTACACTGTTCCCTCCCATTCGTTTTTTCCTCAGGGAAGGTCTGGGCTTACTCTGAGAGCCAGGAGACGATCCTGGAAGGTCTGGGGTTCTGAGAGCTGTACAAAAATCCCCAAAATCCCAAAGTCACATGCCTGGGACTTGCCAGTGCTGGTGTCCTCACGCCCTGACAGTGCAGGGCTCCATGCATCCCTGGATGGGGGCTGAGGAGCAGTGCTGGGTGCAGCTGAAAGCCAGGCTCCTGTCTCCAGCCACAGCCAGAACATGGGCACATGAGAGAGAGCATGGCCACATGGGCAGGTGCCAGGGGCATTTCATCCAGCTCCTGTGTTCAGTACCCACCAATGAACCTCTTCTACACAAATTTCATCTGTCTTGAACTCATTTATTCTTCTATCCTCCACAATATCCTGTGCAATAAATTCCGTGAGTTAATTCTGGGCTCTAAGAAAAGGCACCAACTCGTTTTTGGTTTAACTTTCTCTGTTTGGTTGAATACCCCACTTGCTGCTTCGAATTGTTCCCCAAGCATTTTTCCTGTGCCACTCACAGTTTACAACCTGCTACTGCATTTCTTCATCCCATTTACTATCACAGATCATGAATTCCAAACTTTTTAGTTCCTCTGCTGGTAGAAGATTCCCCATATGCATACACATTCTGACTGCCTGGTAACTCAGCTGCTCATTTGGACACTCTCAGACAAGACTCAGCGTCCTGATCATCCTTCTGGGGCTGCAGCACTTAGGGACACAGAGCACCCCCATATCTCCCCTCTGGAGTGCCAAAGGATGCTCTGTGCCTCAGCCTTTCCAAAAGCCATTATTTCATCCATGGTGCTAACAATTTCCTGGCAAACTAAAGCTGCAGCCATCCGAAGCTGTCTGAATGATTTTGTGTTCTGAAGCAGTGCAGTTGCAACCAGCCCAAAGCTGTGCCTGAGCTGATTCCTTGACAGAACATCTACCTGGATGATGGATCCACTGCAGCCCAGTGCTGGCTCCATCCGTGATTCCTGCAGCCACTCGGACCAGCCACGCTGAGCTCAAAGCCATCTGTCAGGTTCCCAGCCCCATCTCCCTTTTCCTGTCTTCCACCAAAGTAGGAGCAAACGGGGCCAGATTCCAGCTGTATTTTTCATCCTCCAATTAGCAGGCTCCAATTCATCACTCTGAGTATCTCCTGGCATCAGTGCTGAGATTCCCTCCTCACGCCTGGTAAATCGGTCTTCATTTAAAACCCTCTCTCTTAGCCCTAAATGGAAATCAATTCTGCAAGTTTAGCAAATAGTTAATTACTCCACAAAGAGGATTGATTGGCCTTTGATCACCAGAAAGCTCTGTAGTGCTATTAGTCTCTTTCATCTGTGATTAAACCACAGAGAAAAAGAAACAAAAACTAAATTAGGCTTCTCCTGTTATCCTACAAATATTTAATGATGGGATAATCTCCTAAAGGTGTGATCAGGGGATATATATTCTGCCAGGAAACGTCTCCAGCTCAACCTTGAACCCCAAATCTCTCCCTGCAAAGGGTCTGGCAATGAACTTTACAGAGGCGTGGAGCTGAGCTCAAAGGGATGCTTTGTAGTGCACCCTCCTCTTGGCCTCTCCTTCTTTCCTCTTCTTACGTACGTTTTAATGCAGATAAAGATTTTCCCAACGGAGCCCTGACATGAATAATAATAATAATAATAACAATAATAAAGGCTTCTTTTAAATTCAGTTTTGGCTCTGCTGACTTTCTCAGCAGGACAAGCCTGTGTCCCGTTGATTTGCAGCATTGTACCGAGCTGTTTCCCCAAATGATGAGATCCTCCCACTTCAGACAAATTTCAAGTGTCACAGTCCCCCACTGCTAACCCATTCTAGAATTCAGTCCCAGGGAGGCACAAAGCCACTGAGCTGCACCACAACAGATGCTGTGATGGGAAGGTCATAGGACGGAGAATGAGGATTCAGCTGCATTTCTCACGTTCCAGGCAAATTTAAGGTCTGGGAATCTTCCTCTTGAGACACTAATGCAAAGTTCCTTAGGGATGGCTGGCACGGGCTGTGCCCTCACAGCCTCACCAGCTGCATCCCAAACCTCTCCAGAGCCCTGGGTAGCCAGGCCAGGGCTGTGCTGTACCAACAGGTACCCGGGAACTGCTTTTTCCCCATCACCATCACAATTTTAGGAGAACCATGGAAACATTCCTGCTCTTCTCCAGCAGTTTTTTCTCAGCTGCAAATGGTGCTATCCTAGCACACATTCCCAGATGCACCAATGAGAGCTGAACCCAGCACTAGGCACAGAGAGTGCCCCAAATTCCTGCAGCCTGTCTGGAGAAGGTAACACCAACAGCATTTGGCCACTGGTTGTGTGGGGACGCCAGTCCCAAAAGCCAAGGATGCTTCCACAGCCACTGGCACCAGCAGCAAGGATCATTTCTGCCACTGGCATGGAAGGCAAAGGCCCAAAGGGGAGCCCAGGACACAGCCATGTACCCAGCAGAAGCTGCATTTCAGGAGCTCTGTCTTGCCAGGTGATTAGCACACAGATGGGAAGGGAAGGGATGGAGCTGGTAATGCTGAACTTGAGGAAGTTTCACAACTTGCTATGAAAACTCAGAAAGTTATTGGAACTTTTTTTAGCAGTAAAATGTCATAATATTCTTCATGCAAGAGAAAAGAGCCTCCTGACATGTTTTCAACTCTCGAATGGCAAAGAGTCCTTGAGGGGCCGTGGCACGCATCAGGCAACAGCAGGCGTTAATTAGCCCAGATTTCCTGTGGAATTGTTGTGTGCGGGTGTGCGGGTGCGCTGTGTTTTCCCTTCCCTGGGTGTCTCATTTGCAGAGTGTTCAATCATCCCCTCTCTCCTGACTCTGTGCCGCGTGTGCTCCTGTGCTGACACCTGTCACACAGTGCCACCGCAAATTGGACGTGTCAGCCCCAGCGTGCTGGTGCCAAGGCGTGAATTAGATGGAGCCTCAGCACCGCTCTTCTGACCCTCCACTCCATCACCAGGACATCCCAAGCTTGGGCTATCAAAACCCAAAACTCACCCATTGCAACATCAGTGACACGCTCCTCTCCAAACGAGGGGAACATTTAAATAACCAGGATTTGTAAACACACTGATTTCATTTGCACAACAGCTAGAAATGGGCTTTGCTTTTTTGTTTGTGCCATACCAGGAGGCTCTAGAGGCCAGAGAGAAAAGGGAAAGTGAATAGTTAGGGGAGCTTTGGGATGAAAAGACTCCCAAGTCAGTGTGCACAAAGGAAAACAAGCGTTTCTGTCGTGCCTGTCGATGTGGATGTGGTCACCAGCAAACTGCGCCAGCAGCCCCAAACAAAGCTCGGCGCTGAGATCACCCCAATTCCCGGCCCTTACCTTGCACGGAGCTCCTGGGGAGGGGCTGTTGTTCTGTTTTTTAAAACAATGGCTCCCAGAACAAAAGGCTGATTTGTGCAGCAGGCAGAGCTGGGGACCACCTAGAGCACGGGGCTGCAGCCCCATATGGTGCCACACAATAACAAATAAGAACAACAATGAGGAAAGCTGCACCCACTTTGCTCGGTACGGTGTGCTCAAAGTTACACAGTACGAAGCAATTATCCCAAAGTGGCAATTTTATTTGAAAATAACATTTAAATTAAAATGGGCATTTCAGGGCCTCCTGCTGCAGAGTGACATGGGCTGTTCAGGGGCCCACTGTCACTTTGTCAGCTGTCACATGCTGCCTCCTGCTAAATGGGCGCAGTTTGCCTTTACCCTTTATCCAGACTCTTAAAAATGCCGCACGCATTTTATGAAGACCAACTAAGTGGGATTGCATCTCTGACAGCTGTTCCAGCTTGGACTCAGCAAAAGCGCTTTGCATACATCTATCCTTCCTGCTAACAATTTGGATAGATAACAAAGCTCAGGGAGAGGGGTGTGCCAGGGGACAGCGCTGAACAAAGAGCTGCCCCGCCCTGGTCACCTGCCAGCGCCCAGCCCAGGGTAACCCCAACCAGGGCCGTGTTTCATGAGCACTCAGCTTTGGTTCAGCAACTTTTAGGGGTCCTACCCCCGTGCAGCAGGCACTGAACATCCTGCAAACCCCCCCACCCATCGCTGTGGGGCTGGACAAAGAGGCAATGCTGTCCTGGGCTGGGTCACCAAGACCTGGGGACAGCACTGCAAAGCTGACAGCATGGGAGGAGCTCAGGACTCTCTGGATTCCTTCACACTTGGTAAATTATGAACTGCTCCTTAAAATTTGGCAATTTTCCTTATTGTCTCTCCTGCTCTTTTTTTCCAACACATTTGACTATTAAAACTTGCCTCCTTCAGCCAGCTGAGCTGTGAGTTACACCCTGCACTCTCTCACCACAGCCTGCTCTGGAGGCCAGTGCTCCCCAAACCTAAGCAAATCTCACGTCTCAGACACGCTCCAGTGCTGCTATGGACACAGGAACCCATTCCAACAGATTGTCTCTCGTGTTCCTCTTCAGCTGGGTCAGAATCCAGAGTCACTGGGGCTGGAAAAGCCCCCCAGAGCAGAGTCCAGCCTGGGACCCATCCTCACCGTGCCTCCAGACCAGAGCACGCTTGGGAATTATTTCTGGAGTCCTGCTGGATCTCCTGTCTAGGAGGAGGCCATCCCCAGAACTAACCTAGCTCTTCTGAAACCCTCTTCTCTCCAGGAGCACACCCCGTGAGATAAGGAAAACCTCTGATGGAACTGGCAATTCCTACTGGCAAGGTGGAAGCAAGGCATCCATTCAAAATAAAGTCAATACAGTCTGAATTGATTCTCTAGAATCACTAGATACTCATACTGAGAACCCTGTAGTTATAAAGAGTTAAATCACTAAATCACTAAATATATGAATATAGAAACATTTTTGAAACAAAACCTTCCTCATAAAAAAGTTCCTCTACAAAGGAGCTGAAGTGACCCGTGGCCATCACGGCTCCTTTGGTTTCTGGGCTCAAGAAGAAACTTTGCTAGCAGGAAGGCTGACCAGTGGCTCAGTGTTTCCTCACCAAGAAGGCCAGTCTTGGGTCAAAAGTTTTCCAGTTCCACAAGACTCTTTGTGCCTCAATTTCCTGCCACAGCAAAGTGATGTTTTTATGGATTGTGTTACAAAGATTTTCAGAGCTGAGATTTTCACATCTATGGTAATGAGGACCCCTTAGAGTAGGTGGAACATGTGCAGGAGATTCACTGATGGGAAGCAAAGTCTAATTTTTTCCTGCTTTTATTGCTGATTAAAGTGAAGAAATGTCTGTACTTTGCTCCATTCTGTGTTATGAGATCTCACATAATCACTGACAATAGTTTAAGGTATTATCTGATCTATGGAAGTGCATGTATTTAAAAAGAGGTAAAAGTCTTAAACCCAACATATTAAACATGAAAGGGGTGTCTGGTTTACTTGTTCAAAGTAAGGGATTTTCTTCCAGGAGTGACACATCTATTACTAATTAAACAATTAATTTATTATGCAGCACTTGCAGAAAACAACACATTTGAAGTCTGAAAACATCTGCTAAAGAATGGAAAATAATTTGGATACAAATAATTATCTTCAGGATTTTTCTTTACACTGGAAGATGCTAAACACAATTCAAGTGTTGTCTCCTCTGAGCTAAATAACAGTCATGGTGCAATGCTGAGGCAAAGTGGAGCAGGGTGTGGTTCTTCTAAGCATGCCCTTTCTGGGTCATTTTGGAGCAGTGTGAGGGACACAGCTCCTCACAGCCCCACAGTGTCCGGGTGCAGGACCAGTGAGCACCAGTGAACCCCAGTGAACACCAGTGGCACCAGTGAGCCCCAGTGAGCACCAGTGAGCACCAGTGAATGCCAGTGAACACCAGTGAGCACCAGTGAACACCAGTGGCACCAGTGAACACCAGTGAACACCAGTAAATGCCAGTGAGCACCAGTGAACACCAGGATTCCCTGGCTGGCCCCACCTGGAGCTGCCCCTTGGCTCCACCATCCTGGCCCTGGGCACAAGGGGAACTCCTCCAGCCCCGTCCCAGTGACCAAACACCAACCACAGCCAGAGCTTCTGTCCTCCATGACCTCAAACTCCTTGCAAGGAAAGGCAGAGCAGACGCCATGGAGCACAGAGCAGCATGCTACAGAGCAGCAGGAGATGGATGCTCTCAGCCACGAGCACAGATCCTCTCAGTGAGGATTCAAAGGTCTGTTCCTTTATCTAAAGGTATCATTCCCAATCTTGTCCATCACCCCATTCAGCTGGAGCAAGGCCCTAATCTGCCCTGCAAGCCTTTTTCCCTCCCAGCTTTCTCAAATACCTTGACACTGAAGGAACTATCTCAGCCATCAGCTTTCACTTCAGCTTTTCTCTGCCATCAGTCTCACATTTTTGTCTCCTGTTGACTTTCTTTCTCTGTGACACCCCTAAAAATCTTTTACTTAACATCTTCATTGCTTAAATACTTGCCTAGACACCCTCTGCTTGTCACACACAAATGGAAACATCCTTTCTCCAGTCCTAACAGCTTCTTACTCCTCCGAGAGCCAGGGCAGAAAAAATCTGCCAAGTTTGGCAATTGGCATTGCAACCATCTAGAGGTGCTACCTTTTTAGTGCATGCAGATCATCTCCCTCCTGGACAGTCCCTTATGATCCCTTCTTTCCCACCTCCCCTCTGGTATCCAGCAGCTAATTCCATCCTTGTACTTTTCTTCCCATCAGCCTGTATCACAATTCTTTGCTGTGCTCATATTCTCTCCTGTGCTGCTTTTTTAACTGGACCTTCTCTAAGATTCATAAAACAAACCCTCAGTTTTTAAATTGTTTATTAAAGCTCTCCTTTTCTTGGCTGCAGTTATGCTGATGTGTCTGGAGCCCCCAGGTGATCACACCATCCCATAGCCACACAGTTTTTGTGTCACCTCTTGATTTCAGCAACACTTGTCACTCATCTCAGACAAGAAAACCCCTCAGGCAGAGATTGCTTTTAGCCCAACAAATTTATCCAAAGTCCTTTCCCTCTCAACTACAGCCTCTTTCTCCTGCAGCGCGTCTGGACTGAGAAACAGCAAATGCACAAGGGATGGAGAGGCCACCGACAGGACAGGGGGATGGCAGGACACACGGCAGGGCCAGGGGACACACAGCAGGGCACATGGCCAGAAACGCCCCCGAGCTGGCCATGCAGGTGACCATGCCGGTGACCATGCAGGTGACCATGCCAGTGACCATGCAGGTGGCCATGCTGGTGGCCATGCAGGTGGCCATGCCGGTAGCCATGCCGGTGGCCATGCCGGTGGCCACGGGGCCCTGACAAGGTGATGTGTGGGCAGTGGGTCTCACACAGCTCCATCCACACTGCAGAGCTGCTTCTGTGCTGCTCTCACAGGAGGAGCCTCCACACTCCTGAATGTGATTAGAGAAAAGACTGGAAAATGGGATCCTCATGTTCATTATGAGAAAAGTAGTGCTTGAAATAAAGTCCCAAATATGTTTTGTAGTTGCCTTAGATATCACCATTATTAGTGGCCTTAAGAGGTGCGAGAAATTTCTATAACTAAAAACGTAACAAAGGACCAGAGTACTTGGGGAGAACAGTAGAAAAATCAGGCTTCTTTTTTTTTTTTTTTAATAGATTTTAAAGGTATACAGTTCTTGCGATTTAAATTTACCACCAAACCTCCCAGCTTCTCCCCCAGTGTACCAATTCAGGGCTACTTAGAAGGAAAAAAAGGAGAGAAAAAGGAAAATCATTAAACAACCCCCCAAAAAGAGGGCTCAATGAGGTCTCATTTCGTCGTAATGAGCTCCAATTTAACATGATCATTATTTCTGACATTAAAGGCCTGTGAATAGTGTCACATGCCCAGAAGCTATTTTTTTTTACCCTCTAATGCCAGAAATAACAAGCTGCAGTTAAGGGACAGTGAATCAGGGTCTGTAAAATTACATTAAAATAGGAATTTCACTACTGCTAGAATGACTCTTATCTAGCAGGCCGTTCTGAAGGAGGTTTGTGGCTGCTGGAGATGGGGCTGGTGCCCTGGTACCCAGCACAGTGCCCGTGCCTGCAGCAGGACAAGGAGCACAGGGACACCCTGGGGTGTCCAGCGCTGCCAAGGGTCCCTGCAGCAGCTCAGGCCCAGCCTCGCCCACGCAGGGGATGTGGGGATGAGGCCGCAGGGCAGCCCTCAAGAGCCTTTCCTCCAAGGAGCAGACAGAACAGCGCAGTCCTGAGGGCAGGGATCAATCTTGGAGCACGTGCCACGAGACTGGAGCACATTTCCCTCAAACACGTGAGACCCTGAGCAGAGCCTGCACAGCTCAGCCCTTCCCTTCAGCTCTGTGTGTTGAGGAACAAGCTGGGTTGCTGCAGCTCAGCTCCCATTTCTGCCATCTGAAGGTGTCCAAGGTGACTCCACAGCCTCATAAAGGTGCCAGGGGTGGATCAGGGCACTGAGGTGTGCAGGGAAGCTGGAATGGCAGAGGAGGCCAGGGCCAGGTAAAGGCCAGCTCAGCCACAGACACACTTTGGGAAGGCTGGATTGATTTTACTTCCTTATATTAAACACACATGATGCCAAATTTCCACCCACAAAGTATAGATCCAACATCAGGACAAAGATTGCAGATGGTCCCAGCTGCCATCTCACACTCCATGTGAAATATTTAGTGTTACAAATGCACTCTCAGGAAACACACTTGTCTGCCCCCAGCACACACAAACCAGCGACGTACACTGGTATTATTCCCATTTTATGTACATGAAAGCTTTACTGATGTAAACTGGGGATGAACAGATGATTTTGTGGGTATTTTTGTCTGAAACACATGCAGGTAAGGTCACTTCCATCCAAAGGAAACAAAGGAATTCTCCAAGGAAGGAATGACCCCAGCTCTGTTTCCCGGGCTCATGCAAGAGCCCATGCACACAAGCACGTGTGTGGACATGATGGGCTCTGCTCAAGTCAGCAGCAGCTCCGGATCTGAAATATGAACTGTGTGCAACTGGGAACAGGCAATTCAGCAATTCAGCAAGGCACAGACACAGGGACAAGGGACACACAGAAATGCAGGTTGATGTGTACCTGTGCAACGTGGCGAAGGGCAAGGCTGGAGGAGCTCTCAAGGAAAAAGGCTCCTGTTTGTGTCTTCATTGATAATTGGTTTGTTTGTGTGGAGCAAGCAGGCGGAAAAGGCATTGGAAAAAAGTGATGGAGTGAAACAGCATGGGCTGTGCTTCCCTGCCTGACGAGGGGGAGAGAAACCCGGAGCAACTGAGGGAGGTCCCCGAGGGGTTCATTAAGTGACTGGCCCTTCACAGTCCCCTGCCAGAGCTGACCTGGAAACATTAACACGAGGCCAGAGCTGCAGCACGGGGGCAGGGAGGGCAGCGAGGGAGGGCGGCACAGGGCGGTGGGCACAGCACAGGGCACGGCACAGGACACGGCACAGGGCACGGCACAGGGTGGTGGGCACAGCACAGGGCAT
>VRYO01000704.1:508089-527381 GCA_009812075.1 Sialia sialis
GACACGGGAGAACAGTGTCACAGCAGGGATGACAGCACAGGGCACGGCACAGGGCGGTGGGCACAGCACAGGGCAGTGGGCACAGCACACCAGCAGCACCAGCAGCTGCTGCTCCCCACCAGCTGACAAGGGGCTGCAAGACACACATCAGGAGAAGTAGGACTTGGTAATCATATATTAGTATTTTTAAAAATAAAAACTGACTCCAAGTTTTTTAGTCAATTAAACACATCCGGCACATCATCTATGTGATGTAATGACAGCTTGAGACTCAAAATGCTTTTGATGCATTATTAACCATAAAAAAGGCATTAAATACTGAGCTCGAATGCCATAGGGATGCATATTTCAATAGAAATTATTTTTCAATATATGCTTAAAGTTTATTTTGGTAAACAGATGACTGGGGGCTGTCAGGACCATAGACAGATTTATGTTTAGTTGGAGTCTTTTGGAAATGCAGGGAAATAGCTGGACTTGTTGAGCACATGGAAAGGATATAATTCTTTCTGCCAGCTCAGAGGAGGGTGAGCAGTAGCTTGGAAGCCGCCCCAGTTGGGAATATTAATTTTAGAGTGATGGTTGGGAATTTTACCAGGTAAACACAATCTTGGGGGGAAAAAAGGAAAAGAAGAAACATGACATTTTACTGCCTGATTGAGAGGTGTCACATTCATTTTCTGCACCTGCAAACAGAAGCCACAGTTCAAAGTACCAAAAGGGAAACTAATCCTGGTGCTCCAACATGAACTAATCCCTGGCAGAAACGTGGGTTTCCCCCCAGTGTTTGATTAGCAAACCCAAAGCATCGCTGTCAGCCCTCAGTCCCCAGCAGACAGGCTCAGGGGAAGGCTGGCAGCACACTCTGCTCTGCTGCCCCCAACTCCAGCGTGCAGATCCGAGCAGTGAAAGGAAGCAGAGCCCAGTGCAGGAGCCCATGCAGACCCTGCCCTGCCTGCATCACTCTTCCCTCACTGCCAGGGCAGCTCTGCAGATTAAACATCCACAATGAAGGATCTGGTCCCTTCCAGTTTAGGAGAAATCTAAAATTTCAGCATATCAATGTTGCAAATTTCTTGTTGCTATTCACATTACTTCACCAGGTTCCCTATGAAATACATACATTATCATAACCAAGTCTGGTTTGGTACTGGGTATTTGGTACTGGGGTTCAGGCCTGCAAAAGTAACACCCAATGCCCACTGATTTTGCAGGGACATTATGGAAGCGAGGTCTGCAGGATCAACCCCTTCCCATTTAGATCTTCAAACATCTGTGCACTGTTATCAAGCTGCCTTGTACTCCTCTCTGTGCCAGGCTACACAGAGTCAGCTCCTTTAATCTTCCCTCAGAGATCAATCCCTCAGCCCCTTAATCCTTTTTGTTGCTCTTCTCTAATCTCCTCGTGCTTTGCCAATACCTCTGAGCCCCGGTGCCCGAAGAGAACGGGGAGCCCCTGTCACCAGAGAAGCTTCCAGAACACGTTCCTGCACCGAGAACCGATCTGCTCTGTACACACTGACTCGGTATTTGTCACTATGGTACAAATGGGGCATTTCTCACCACACCCCAAGAAGGTGCCTCTGCTTTCACGTCTCAGCAGTGCAAGTGGCAGAATAAGGGCAGCGATTATTTTAACGCAAGACCTGACAATTCGATGTATCAGCTGCAAAGGGTCCCTGAGGGTCCTGTGACAGAGCAGAGCGGCAGAACACCCACTGCCCACATGCACACCCCTGAGCAGCACAAACCACTCTGAGAGCCATCAGGAAGGAGCCCTGAGTAAATCCCAGTAATTCCCTGAGGCTTGCAGGGCCTTTTCCAGCACCCACTGGAACAGCAGCTCTGCGCTGAGACGTGGCAGCTGCTGGGGGTTCTCCCTGCTCTGATCTGAAACGCAGCTCCACCGTTTCACTGCCAAAGAACACTGTGAAAAACCGGAACGCAAAACTCAGGTGAAGTTGCCTTTAATCTCTAATTCCTGCCCAAGAAGGGATTGCACGTGGTGAAGGATAAAGGCAGAGCCCAAGTCAGGGTTATGCAGACTGCGCCAGACCTTCGCTTTCAGAGAGACACAGCCTGGGGAATTACACAAATGGCCTTCCATTGCCCTCTTCGGCTCTTTTTATGGCAAAATGCTTTGCTTTTATCAATTCCTCCCCCTTCCCCAAGTCCCAGAGGCTCAGGCCAAACAAAAGGCAGATGCACAAAGTGCACCCTTCTCTCCGAATGGAGCGGGAGCCACGGCCGCGTGCAAAATGCTCTCGGAAAGTGAAAGGCAGTAAGAGCGGCCGATCTTTCTGCCTGGGTGAAGGAATTTGGCCTCAGCCAAAAAAAAAAAGGGGGGGAGAAAGGGGGGGACTGCTCTTTTCAAGTCCCCGTAGGCGCCGCAGCACTGAACTGTGTCAGGCTGCAACAGACAGAGGAGCAACACGAGTCTATTGTTGGAGATACCATCAGAAAGAGAAGCGGAGAGAAAATGATCCTGAGCAAGAATCCTGCGGGGAGAGGACCCTGAACAAGCAATGGCTTCAGCCACGGAAACCCAAGGTGCTCAGGGGCTCAGAGCAGGACCCTGATGGGCAGGGAGAACCAAGGTGTCCCAACAATGACAGCAGAGTGACTCCTCCACTCCCAGAGCCCAGCCCAGAGACCCCAGGGCAGGGTCACAAGCCCCAGAGCAGTTCCAGGTGAAGTTCTTTTAGAATCAAACAAAATCGAACTGTAGGAAATGAAATTAAGATTGATTTCAGGAGTGCCCACTTTAGACTGCTGATGCTCTTACTCGTGTGATTTTTGACGGCAGACAATGAAGAATCTGTAATTGGCAGAGAAAGACACACAAACTGATGAGGAATCAACCAACATTTTCCTAACACCTTTCAATCTTAATATGTCACTGACTCACACACAAAGACCTGAATAAAGATTAAATCTGTAATAATTGACACAAAACCAGATGCTTGCACAGTAGAACTGAAGTACTACCTACATGCTGATTCAGCTTGAAACAACTAAACCCACAGCATTGGCTTTTGGTAACGACTGATGAGTTGTGTTTGCTGCCAGGAGGAATGTTTAGCCACTGGATTAAATGTGTGCACAAACCCTGAAGCCTCACTGGTATGAGTTCATATTCAACACATCCATCTATTGGGTAGTCTCAGTCTAAATGGGAAATCTCCTCTGCTGTTATTGTGCTGGGTCATCAGTCCTCAGAAGCACCAGGACGGCTGCTTGCAATCCTCAGTGACAGCCCTGGCTGCCATCTCCAAGCATCCATCTTTACCTGAAGCAAGGAGAAGCTCCTGGCATCTCACTGCAGCCTGTCTCACCTGAAGGAATCTGCTAAACACTGGATTATTCTGTTCTAAGCTTTGGCTGTTTCATTTCGCAAACACAGCCCATGCTCACAGGTCGGCACACAAGCTGCAGATGAACATCTGTCTGTGAAGGGAGCAAGGCCAGAGCTCACCTCACAGAGCTGAGATGTCTGTGCAAGGTGTCCTTGCCCACGGCTGGGGCTGGAGCTGGCTGAGCTTTGAGGTGCTTGCACCAGGAACCTCTCTGGGGTTCTGTGCTCTCCCAGCCCAGTGCAGCCTCTGCACAGCTGCACTGTCCTTCCTCATTGCCCTTTGCCTGTGAGCACCATGCTGACACACACTGCACAGTAAAGCTGTGAGAGCAGCCAGCACACCGTCCCACATTCATTCAGCTGAAGAAACCACAATGAAAACACTTTCCATGAAAAAAACAACTATCTGTGGTACCAGTGCAAGATGGAATGGGGCATGGAACAGATGCTAGCCAGCACGCAGGGCCAGAGCTGGATGGCACTGGGACGTGTCCCTCTGGGAAGATCCTTCTGGCACACCATAACCTGCTTCTCGAGTCAGCTTTGTGGAGAAAATCCATGTTTTTCTATGCTTTATCTTAAAAGAGATTTTAAACTGCTACTTGTATTTACAAACATGAGATATTGGAAGTTTGCCGATGTGTGTATGATTAATAAAACATCAGGTGCTGCCTCCTGCTTTAAACGTTTGTGTGTCTGGAAGCTGGAGAGCAGCTCATTTAAACAATGTATGTATTCTGCGTAACATTTCCCTGCAAATGTTCCCTCTTTCACTACCATACCCTTTAAAAAGTGTAAAACATTCCATGCTAATAAGAATCAACAGGGGAAAAAAAATTCTTAGCACAAGTGCTTAAATAAATTATCATCTTTGTAACTCTGCCATAAATCCCCTGGTTGGGATATGATGATTTAGCACTTGCTGCTCTGGCACAAATCCAAATCCTTGGGTTTCTTATTGGATAAAATATTGCCTTTTCACCTTTCTGACCTCACTTCAGCTTCAGCCTGAGGTGACACAAGTGTCCTGGTGTCCCCAGAGCCCTTGAGGACACGGGGCCTGTGGTGCAGGGCTGCAGGCAGGGGATGCCTGGGCAGGGGGCAGATGCCTCTGACATCCCCACAACAAACAACTGCCTTCATTGCCTCTTCTAGAGAAAGGCACAGAAAAGATGCCAACAAACCCCCTGGAACGCACAAGGAGAAACCACTAAATCCACAATGGAGAAAACCAGAAAATTACCTCCCCAAAAGAACAACCACCAAATTGTGAGCAGGAGGGGTCACATAGGAGCCAGGGCTTGCTTATCCCATCACTTCAGACAGAAGTGGCTCTCAGCCATGGTGAACATTACACAGGTTCCTCTTACCCAAAGTGCAAACACTTTCTTTATTCAGTCTGGGTTCACAACACAGGGAGGAGGAGAAGCAGAGAGAGCAGCTCTGAGCCCAGCTGAGGAACGTGAGCAGTGTTGCCGCTTGGTGAAACTCCTGAGGTGTTTCCACCTCCAGCCCCAGGCACTGGATTTTGTTGTCAGAGTCTCCTCCAGTGATGAGACACAGCCAGGTGCACTGGCCAGGATTCTGTTTCCCTGCAGGATTTCCCAAGCTGCTGTACAGTACATGAACACCTTGGCCACCCCACTCACCGCGTTTTCTTCACTACTTGAATATCTCCTGGCTTTTCAAAAGGTGATTCCAAGGCCATGTAATGAAGTCAAGTCCTCAGCTAAACATTTTTTATTACAACGTTTAAGGAGTGAATCCTGTAGCACATGGATTTATCTGGTTTATCAAGCTTCCAGGGACTCAGGAAAATCTCATCTTAGGGGTTTGGTTGACTCCTCTCCCAGCCAAAATGACAAATCTCAATGTCTTTATAAACTGCACAGCTAACTCCAGACCCTTTCACCAGGCAGCACCCAGGTTTTACTTCCCAACAAAACTGGGAACATCAAATTAAGGAAACGTGCTGCTCAGGCTGCAGCAGTGCAGGACCCCCAAGCCTGGTGGTGCAGAGCTGGGCAGGGGTCCAGGGGACACGGCCAGTGCCATCCATCCCACAGGGACAGGTTTTGTGTCCCACTGTCTCTGCCAGCACTGCCCTGGGGTCGGAGGCTCACACACCAGCCTTGAACTCTCCGTCTGTCTCTCTGCTGTCTCCCTGCCATATTAATTACCATTTCCCCTGCCAGGGCCAGAAAACAACCTTCACTGCATTAGTGCTAATTAAGAAGAGTGACTTTCCTATCCTGGCTGCTTAAAACACCCTCCTCCCCTCATCCAGAGCAGAAAGCAGTGCTGACAGTCTTACTAAAACCAGAAGGCAACACCTCAGTCACACACACTCTGAGTTGCAAACAGGGCCAACCAGCTCTGTCCTTCTGCAGGGACAGTGAGGCAGGAAGGGAGGGAGGCAGAAATGGCACATGCCCTGGGACTTGGAGATCTTCACCTAGGGAGAGGCAGGGACAGCATCCTGCTTTGGAAACATCTCCTACCTGAAAGCAGAACAGCCAAAACGAGCAAATTTACAGCACAGCCCTGTTGGCAGAGTGGCAATGTGCCTGTCCATCAGAGCACACACCCTGAGCAGCCTGAGAGCACAGTTTATGGAGCCACCAGTATCCGCAAAGTACCAGTTTTGAGTCTCTCAGTATCAGATCCTTGTTGCAGTTGCATTCATTTATTATTATTATTATAATTATTATCTCCTGGTATTATTATCCCATAGCCCTGCTGGGTGTCCTGTCACACTGACTCAGCAGCAGCGTGGCTGTGCCTGCAGAGGATCTGGAGAGGAGCAGGCTGTGACACCCACCCCGGCTCCCATTTCACAATGAAGCACAGCTTCTGCAAGACCTGAGATGTCCCTACCTCAAGATCTTGTTATATGTGACTGGAAAAGCCTGGATCCACCTGGAGCTTCAGCAATACCTGAGCCTTTGGCCTTTGGTTTACAGTCCTCTGGGAATAGCAAATGTGTGCTGAGTGTGTGCTATTATTTTAGTTTTTGTTGCTGACCAACTTTCAGAATCAATAGAAGGCAAAAGTTCTGCTCCACACAGGAGGCAGGTCCAGAGACCTTAAGTGGTGGGAGGGAAGCCCCCAGGGCCCAGAGCCAGTGCCCAGCACTGGATGAGGTGGATTTCTCCTAAATCACATTAAGTCATCCACAGAAACATTAAAGAGTTTCCTGACATTACAATTCTGTATAAGCAGTTAGAGCTGTTGCCATAGGAACACTAACAAATACAGGGATGGGTATAATTGTGAATAAAAGGGATGGGGTAAAGAAAGAAAATGGCCAAAGCCAAAGACAAAGTTTGGACTCTGTGCTGCTGCTGTGAGCTGCAGAGACCTGGGCAGGGCAGTGTGGGGAGTGCAGCCCCAGGCCCCATCCCACCACCCCCGGCCTCTGCTGGGGCTCTGCTCCCTCTGGGGACAGGGAGGCGCTGGCTCAGTCCCGCCAGCTCTGGCCCTCCTTCCCCTCCCTCCCCTGCTCTACAAAAATAGCAAGAACACATGTTCCCATTAGTCACTTGCTAGAGGGAAGCTGGGGGGTATGTGCTGACAGTCACAAAGCTGAGCTCTAATTTGAATGCTATTTGCATATTCCAGGTAGCCAAAGCGCAGCCCTATTAAAAACGTGTGTGAGGACACACAAAGTGAGGCAGCAGTGGTGACATTTGCCAGAATTCCAGCCTGTTCCCAGCCTGTTCCCCAGCACAGGTGCCAGGGCCGCTCTGGGCTGTGAGTGCCCGGCCTGGCTGGTCTCAGGGAGGCTCTCAATTAAACCCTGCTTGCCTGCTCTGTGTTTGCAGGAACAAGGACACAGCCGCCTCGCGGGAGCCCCACACACAGGGCTCTTCCCTTTGGATAAGGCCATTCGCCAGCCCCAGCAAGCAGAAGCCATCCCAAGGCAATCTGAGCACAGTAAGTGTCTCTCAGTGCTGTTGACTAAGCTGAAATTCGTTATTTCCAGGCGTTCAGCAAGGACTAATGAGTGTCTGAGGCTCATCGCGCCGTCCCTCCTCACTGACATCCTCTTGATCTCTAAAAGCTCGCTGATCTTTGGCTTGAGCATAACCCGGGGAGTTCGGAGGTTAAGTTTTGGGGATGCAACCAGTGTCTGAGCCAGGCAGGATGGAGCTGCACCAAGGTCATGGCAAAACACTTCTGGGAGAGGGAGAAAACCTTCACTCCTACAGGTGTCTGTTATTTATTTACCCACCGATTCCAGATGCATCAAGAGCAGGATGTCTCATCATTGCCTCACAAAGCCTCTGCCAACTTCAGCGAGACCAAAGGTCAAGAGATGCCAGCCCTCTTTATTCAGGGAAATATTGCACATTTTTAATCAGCATTTCTGGTTATCTGTTACTATGAATCTGCAACACAACATACCAAAAAACGATCCTCCCATCAACACTGGGGCACACATGAGAGCACAAATAATGCACAAGGAAACACCTGACTGACTGGAAAACCTCCTGACCTGGCACTATCTTCTTGGAATAACCTTTCAACTGATGTTTTTAGCAGAACTTACTAAAAAACAAGTCTCTGCAAGCCACGATGGCCTTGACTCTACTTCTTAAAGAATTACTATTGTTGTTATTATTATTATAATTATTATTATTCTTTAATATTATTGCTGCTATTAAGCAGTTTTTCAACCACGACCAAGCCAGAAAAGGATGTAACCAGCAGCATACAAAAACCTGGTGGCAGGTAAGAAACAGAACATCTGGAAGATCCTTCAAGAATTCAGACAAGTGTATCTTTGTCACTGTGTAACAGACCTCAGTGCTCTGTGATAAAGCCATGAACTTCTGGTGTGGAATCACAGCACTGGCAGCCAGAAATCAATTCACCTCTGAGGAACAGGAATGGGATATTTGCACTGGAAAAGCAGCTGATTAATTGTAACCAATGTAAGGGGAATGGGCCAGATGGACGTGGGACCCTGCAGGGCTGGAGCCTTCTCCTGTGCTCCCTTTGTGCCTTTGTTCCACATCCAACTATTTGACATTTTTCCCTTGCTGAGGATTTTTTCCTGCATGGGTTTCACTGAACACCACTCTGCCCAGTGACTGACTGGGAGCTCTGAGCAGAGCCAGCACCGAGGTTTGGGCAGGCAGTGTTCCCAGTGTACTGATTACAACATATATAAAATAATACTTTGTACAAGTTCAGAGGGAATAATTAAACATGGCTCTCAGCTCTTGGCAGTGACTTTTACAACACTGGGTAATGAGTTATCACATTTTGACCTTTATGTCTAACTCACCTCGGCAACTTGCTGAAAAAACTTTGACCATTACATAATCAAAAATAGGAGAAAGAGGAAAAGACAGGCACGGGTGCTGCTCCAGCAGGTAAAGATCACAAACACCAGGTACCATCTAGGAAGCCACTGAACTACTTCCTAATGTTGGATTTAATAGCAAATTACCAAAGAGACACTCCACATTACTACAATCTGCACATCAAACCAGGCAGAAAGCAACCTGCAATTATACAATTAGATTGATACACAAGCTTCCCGCTCGTGTTTATTCCTGCTGCCAATCACGCTGCTTACTGGAAAACAAGGGCTTGGAGCTTCCAGCCTGCCTCACACTTCCCCTCTGGGCTTGTGCATTTCCAGGTGCTTAACTGATCCCATCTGGTTGTGTCACCACCCTGATGGACCCAGCCTGAAGATGAGCCCTGGGCTGTGCTGAGATCCATCTTCATCCCTGGGGCACAGGGCACCCCAGCAGCAACTCACTGTGTGTGACGGCAGAGCAGAGAAGAACAGACAAATAAGGGTTTGCTATTAGCTGATGGAGGCACTTGATTGAAACCTAACAAAACCCTTGATTTAAAATGAAAACAATTAAAGAAAATCATTTCACTAAGCTGTGGCCTGATAGAAACCACGAAATGGAAATGCAGGAGAGCCTTTGTATTTGAGCTTGGTCTCCTCGTAAAACAGTGCCTCCCAATGCCTGAACACTGAGAACATCTGAGGTACCTCAAAAACATCTGCTTGGTCCACTTGCAACGCACTGGTGACTCCCCAGGTCCCTGAGATAACCCATTTCTCCCAGCCTGTCTTCAGACACAGCTGCTCCCACGGTGGCACTTGGTGTCCCTGGGCACTGTCCCCTCCCAGGTGCCTGTTCCAGCTGGACACTGCTGCTCTGCACAGAGCCTGTGCCCTGCTGGGGGGCTCAGGGGTGCTGCCCCAGCACAGGGAGCTGGCAGAGCCCTCAGTGACACAGCTGGCCTCTGCCAGGAGCTGTGGCACTACTCTGTGCCTGCACTGTCACCCAGGCAGCCCTGCAACAGGCTGTGGGGGTGAGCCAGGGCACCCCAGGGTGCTGTGTCAGGAGGGCAAAGCAGAGCCTGCAGCACTGGATGGACACACCTGTGCCTGGCAGGGACCACGGGCAGGGTCACTGCTGTGCCAGCTCTCAGTGCCATTACTCCAGCCACAGTGACTGTTCTACATATTCCGTACATCGATGCAAATAAAGCATCTCACAATAATTATCTTTTCACAAATTACTTTGTTTAGATGTCTGAGTTTCCTTTCGCTTTCCTGCCACAAAAGAGACTGGCAGGAAATTCCTCAGGTGTGGAGCCAAGCAGCTGTCCCTGCAGGATCCCGGGACACCAGCTCCAGCTCCAACCCTTCCCTGGGCACGCTCTGCTCTCTCACTGGGCTCCTCCAGGAGCAAATCGGGATTTCTTCTGCTCCCTGCCCTCCAAGGGGATTCCTGCACCTCGGCAGAAATTCCTTTGCACGTTTGGATTTCCAGAGGCAGCACACTGCAGAGCAGGCTGCATTCAAAGGAAGCCTTTCCCCCAGGGTCAGGAGGCAGGAAGACCTCCAGCTACATTTTCAAAACTACACGGGATTCACGTGCCTTTTGGCTGTCACAACAAACACTGGATTAAACCCAAATGCAGGGTCCTGCAAACACTCGTGGGGCTGTGCCCCAGCTCCAGCACCCACAGCTCCTGCCTCTCCAGCTGCTGCTGCACTTCCTCACCGGCCAAAGACAATTTTCTGTATTTAAGAGGCATTCAGTAGCTGCAAACAACTGGATCAAATTGTGCACTTCCATTTTTAACATCATCCAGGGAGAAAGCGCTTCCCATCAGCACACAGAGCTCAGCCATGCTGGGGAGGAACAGCACAGCACTAAGAGCAAAGGTAGAAAATGGAGGATGCAGATTATAAAATTCAGTCACATTTTAAAATTTTCTGCTACAATAATTCACTTTATGTAGAATTAATGTGGCTGATTGAACGTTTGTGCTGTAATTTACTTATAATTAACATTTTATGGTGAACAGATTTCACCATCTCCTTCATGCTGTGAACTCCAAGCCATAGGTCAAAAATAGAGATGAAACAGATAAGCACAAAATATTCTCACTGAAATATTAATGAGATTTTAATTTACTACTTTAAAAATACATCTTTCATCAATGCCTGTATATCAAATCATTATTTTAAACTTTTTTTCCACATTGTATTAAAAATATAATGAACTTTCCGAACTGGTTGAAAGACCCTGAAATATCTTTTGTGAAGAGACAGCTCAGGGGAACAAAAAGGTCCAAACACTCAGAGTTATCAGAAATCTCACACGGGGGTTGGGCCAGAGTGAACTCAAACTGAACACAGCACCTTCACCCCAGGCAGCTGCACCGGGGCTCTCCCCTCTCCAGCCCAGCTCCAGCTCAGGCTCCTGCTCTTCCCACCATCATCTTATTTAAAAGCATGAGGTCGAGCTGTAAAAAGAATTCCAGTGTCAGGAGCTGTGGCAGTCAGTGCAGAGGTGGAACACGGACAAGGTGCTGCTTTCCTCACCATTCCATCAGTCCAGCCCGTCCTGGGGCTGCTCACCCCCTGTGCTGCTGGGGAGCACACCACGAACAGGAAAAATGGGCTGGGGAGGAGGTCGGAAGGAAACTTGAATAAAATCTCCCACCCACCCTGCACGTGTGCTTGAAGCCTGCCCAGAGATGACAGACCACATCTGAATAAATTATTGAGTCATCTGCAATTCATCCCATTTCCTATATTCCACAGCGCTATCAGACAGGCAGCAGAGGACATTCCCGGAACGCTCTGATGACAGAGAATGAAGATATGGGATGACAATGAAAAAGTCAGCAGAAAATCATAAGTCAATGGGACTATTTTATGCTCTTTACTTCCTAGCCTGCACCAGACCATTCAAACAGCTCATTGGAATTTCAAATGAAAAGCTGAATAATACGGGATTATAAATCTGTTACAAACAAACCTAAAACGCATCAAGAGAAATATACATGGAATTCTCCTTCTGAAACCGCTCGGGTTTTTCTACAGGTTTGTTTGCTGGGAATCAGCAACTATTTGTTTTGAGGATAAAGCTACCTTTCCTTATTTTTCTTTCTTTTAAATTTTCTTTTCTTGTTTAGATTGAAGGCCAGTGCCTACCGCCCCTTGATCCCTCCAGAGCTTGAAGAATGGAATCCAGACCCTTTCAGGTTTCTCTATGCAGCCATGAACTTGCTCTCTTTTTCCTTTCAAGGTATTATGAGTAAAAAAAATAAAATATTTACCTGTGGGAGAGACTTAAAGAGAAACCAGGTCCTGAGCAGCATCCTTCCACAGAATGACTCCAAATAGGAAGTTAAATTCTCATCTGCAGAAGCAGGACCAGGATTTCAGAGAGGTCTGGAGCCCCCTCCCTCCTGTGACACGGGGGAAGCGTGTGGGGCTCTTTCCAAAACTGCTCTGGGAGACCGGGGACTATTGATACAAATATCTCTGCTCGTGATTAGAACCACTCATTAGAAGTTCTTGAAAAAGAAAATAAAGCCTTTGTAACATTTGTACAGCATTTGTAACAAGCCAACTACCACCAAAATCTGAGAGGGATGAGAGCACTGTTTCTGGAAATAGCAAGGAAAAAACCCAAGTTACAAGAAAATACACATTACTGCATTAATTTTCATTGGTTTTTGTTTTAAAAACATTTTTCACTGTCAGAATGAGAGAAAAAAATCCAAACCAAACAAACCCTGAACAACAGGGCAGGGAAAAGCCCCAAAACACAGCAACCGAATACTGAACCAAGACTTCCTAAATAAAATACATATGATGATATTGCAGCAAATCATGGACAGAAATGTCAGCAGAGCTGCGGGACTGCCGAGGCACTGGCAGGACAGAGCCCTGCGTGGGGACAGCGGGAGGAAGAGGAGCCCGAGGCGCAGGGCACACAGCTGCAGGGACAGCAGCACAGCCCCACTGCCCAGCGCCGCACAGGGAGCGGCCAAGGCCAGCGCTGGTTAAAATATAAAATCAAAACACTGCAATGAGGCCAAAGTGCTGAGCCCTTGGATCCCTGGTGCCCACAAACCACTGAACTCCATGGACTCATCTCCAATGTGCACAGCAGGAATGATGAGAAGCTGCTCTGCCAGATGGCATCTCTGCCCCTTCTCCTTCCCAGGATCTCTCTTATCATCTTCTAGCACACTGAAATTGTCTAGGACATCATCAGCTAGGCTTCTACCCAAACACTGGGCAAAGCCTTGAGAGAACGGCTCACAGGCACCTGCTTCAACAAAATTCTAGTGCAAAATCTGAATGAGAACCTCAAATTGCAAGCACCTCAGAAGTCATTATTTGTGTCTCAGAAGCATTGCTCACAAAGCCCCAAGTTCAGGTGCAGGACACATTAGGACAGAGCGGTGTCACACCCCGACCTCCCCAGGGAGCCCCATCCCACGGGTATTGAACCAGCTGAGCCCTAAGGAAATACAAATGAAATAAATAGACAAATTAACAAACACTTCAAAGATAACACAGAAATCTCACCAGTTGCAGCACATGTCCACTCAGTTTCTTTTTTTTTTTTCCTGAGTGCCTTTTCCTTAGTAAAAGCCATCAAAGATCATTGTGAATTAGTAATAATTTTTTTTTAGCAGCATTGAAGAATTAAAGCAAGAGAGAAAGGGAAGGCATGCAAGGGAGAAAAGGAGGGAGAGAAAGAGAGAGGTTAAGCTCAAAGGCAGAGAGAGCGAAATGGACCAGATTATACAAAATTAAAAAGCAAATACGCACAGACAATTTGTGCCGAGTGATTGCAAGCAATTACAGTCCGGCTTTTCTGGAGGGAAAATTGGGGAGGGGGGGGAAGGTTATTTCAGCTTAAAAGGAGACTTTATTCATTCCTGATCAGCTTCTCCTACTATTCTCTCTTTTATTCTTGGATATCAATTTTAAAAAAAATCACCCTTCAGATGTTACATGTCTAACCCTGGGAATCCCACCCCTGGGCAGAGAGGGAGGATTTCAGCTTCCAATCGGTTCTTTCTATAGCCCTGAAAAAGCAATTTGCTCATAAAGGATAAAAAAAAAAAAAAAAGAAAGAAAAAAGAAAGAAAAAAAAAAGAAAAAAGAAGAGGAGGACAGAAAGAAAGAAAAGGAGGGCAAAAAAGGGAAACCACAACAAGGGCACACGTTGCTCTTGGAGGAGAGCTTCAATTTTACTGTAATTGTCTGTAGAAGAGCTGCTTTGATCTGCAGAATTATTATTATGCTCCAAATGCTGTCTGCTGTGTCCCAGCTGGGCTGGACAGGGCACAGCGAGGGGCCCGGGTCCCTGTCCCTCCCTGTCCCGGGCTCTGGAGCTGATTTTGGGAGCGCTGAGGTGACTGCTGGGCAGGGCCAGGCTGGAGCTGGGCAGGGATCAGCACAGCCTGCTGGGCTCAGAGCAACCTCTCCTGGAGCCCTGGCCTCCTCCAACCCATCACCAAACACGCATCCTCTACTGAAGTTCCTGTCTTTCAGCACTGCCTGTTTGTGT
This sequence comes from Sialia sialis, assembly GCA_009812075.1. Lineage (NCBI taxonomy): Eukaryota > Metazoa > Chordata > Aves > Passeriformes > Turdidae > Sialia > Sialia sialis. The sequence continues at coordinate 522,313 of VRYO01000704.1, forward strand.
TGGGAATTCCTGCATCTCCAAATTCCATGCGTGCTGGACATGCTGCTCCCTGCCCGGGCTGGCTCTGGGGGAACACACCGGACCCAGCAGCCGAGGCCACCAGCGTGGCCACGAGTGAGCAAGTGAGGTCAGTGTCTCTGACATTCAGGCTCTTGTCTCATCAGCCAGCGCTGGCTGCCATGCATCAGGAGGTTTTCATGCCCTGCTCAGCCCTGGGTGCCATCACAGGGGCTGCACCCTCGCCCTCCTCCATCCCTTCACTTCAAACATCCTGAACTTCTGCCAAAATTTCATCCGCCAGGTTCTGAGGTGAGGCACAGAACTGCATCATCCCGGCACGGGCCATGGGATATTGGCCACCAAGTATTATTTAGCTCACTAAGGACAGAATAAGGATGTTGCTGTTTTATCAAATGAGGAAAGCACTTTACCCCTAGGAAGTTTGAGCTCTTAAAATCTTCCCATTATTATTATACATATAAAGATCATACTTTGTGTAAATGAAGGTTTCTAAAATCTTATTTGTACAACTTGGAGGCCTGGTAACTGCCAGTCTGCCTTCACATGGAGAACTCCATGAAAAACAGTACAAATCATTTATTAAAGTCTCTAACATCTTTCTGAAATAGTTTGCCTGTAAAATATGCAGCACGCCCCAAACACAGCCAGACGAGGTGTGACACAAAGGATTTATTGGCTTCAGTGTGGGCTGAGCCCTGTAAGTCAGGCAGGGCCCCTCCCTGTGAGCTCTGCCACCATCCCAAAGTCATCAATAACCCCTCAGCTCCATCGCAGCCAGAGCACGGCGGATCTATCTCAACTACAAACACACACCATTTTTCAGTTAAAGAGTAATAGGCAAATAGCTGGATTTCACTCATTTTGTGTTCTCCAGGTAGTAAAATAGACACATATTTAATGTACATACCCAAAAGTGCAGTGCCAATAAGTAGGGAGAGTCATATATCCCAGTTAGTTTATGGATGGCTGTATTTTATGGCTCTACTGCTAAAGCCGTATTTGCATGCATCTAAATATAGATAAATATCTGCAAAGCCACAATCTGCGGATGTGAAATAGAGAACTGGATAAACGCAAGACAAGACACATGATAAAAATAGTCCTTATTTCTAGATACAATTATGAACTCTTGACTGAAATTACTGCTTGGGTATAGGATGCTGAGGCTGTGCAGTGTCCTCTTGTGCTGATCCTGGAGGTAGCTGTTGGAGCTATCGCTCTTTTGTTTCATAATTTTGCTAATTGGTCATTAAGAAGTCTCTAAATTCTAATTCTGTCTTTGCCAGCAACACACTGTGGGTCAGGAAGGAAATTAATCTGCCTCTATACCTCAGTTTCTCCAAGTGCAGTACAGGGAAACACAGATCCATCACCAGGTCCTGCAGGAGTTAATCTGCTAATGTTTGTATCAATCAAGTTGTCAAGTGCTATTTAAGTGCTTATTATTACTCATACAATAATTCTCTCCTTCTGGGCTCTGTAGGTTTGTAAATACCTCCTCCATCACACACGTGAGGTTCTTTTGGGGCAGGGCAGATGCTCTGGACCAGGGCTGGCCAAGCAGAGCTCTGTGGGTGGACACCAGGAGCACAGCCCCCAGTTGTGACACTGCTGCTGTGCTGGGGACACCTGGGCCCTGGGTGTCCCCTGAGCATCCTGCGTGCTGCCCCAGCCCAGGGACACCTCTGTACCTCGCAGCACACCACAGACCAGCCCTGCAGGAGGAACATCCTTCCCACAAGCAGCCCTCGGGCAAGGGCCTTCATCACCTCCTGCAGCTGCTCATCCTCCTCGCTCGCCCCTTCTTTGGTCTGGAGGAACAAACAGGAGCTGTTCAGCTTACCAGAGCATCAATCCCTGCCTCTGAAACACCTCTGAGGTCCTGCTCTGGCCATGTGCTTTGGCCAGCTCCTGCACCCGGGCAGGAGGAAGGACAAACCTTTATCCCACATGGAATCTGGGATCTTTACAACATTTGCCAGTACCAAAGGCATGTAGCATTCCAGGCACATGCCAGCTGGGATTCCTGGAGCCAGCCTGCACTGGGAGCTTCTTTAAAAATACAGCAGCTTCTCATCTAGTCTGCTCCCAAAATGAATTCTCTCTACTGGCACCAGTGAAGCTAAATACAACTTATAAAATATTGAGCAGATCTTCATATGGAATGCAACTAAAAAAAAGTGACACTTTAATTATTATCTTTATGCTCCAGAAATATCCCATCAATATGAGGAGCAGATAATTCACAGTCACTGTTCCAAGCACTATGCAGTACCAGGAGCTGCTGGTGCCTCATCCACACCGGCCACACAAACATCAGGGTACCCGAGCACGCAGCCTGCAGTTATTTATCAATTGTTTATGCAGCACTTAGTTATGAATGCATTTAATTTATAAACATTTATATTGTAGAGCACGAGATGATAAATTCTGATGAAAAATATCCACTCTTAGAGCACGATCCCCCTTGCCCCATTCAGGCTCTGTCCCTCGTCCAGGTGCCCTGACCCAGACCCTCCTGCCAGCAGCCCCAAAGATCTCAGACTTGCCAAGAGCAGTTTCCAGCAAATCTCTTCATGGATGGTTTCCACAGCAGTGCTGAGCACACCACACCAGCCTCCTGAGCTCAGCTTAGCCAGTCCCCTGCCCCTGACTGATCTCAGCCACTGTGAGATCCTGCAGGTCCCCACATGTTAGCAAATCACACAACTTCCAAATTACTTTTGCTTCTTCAAAATAAGCTGCTCTATGTGCAAACCTCAAGCCCTTCAGTCAATCACACAATAAATAAATGTCTCTGCATGGTTTACTGTTAAAGAGCTCACTTCCCCATTGCTCCAGCACTGACAGCTGCCTAAACCCTAAGTCCATCCTTTTGAAGGAAGGCATTTATCAGGAGTGTATTTTACCCCCAATATTTTTACCTGCTTACTCTTAAGAATGTTTTCCCAGAAAAGTTTTATTTAAAGTCTATTTTTTGTTTAAACATACATGCCTTTATGTTTTCTCAATGTGCTGGAACTTGACAGCACAGACTAAGCCATGGATGAGCCAATTTCTGTCATGTATCTTCATCTTTCCTGAAAACTAAATATGCATTTTAAATAGCATCTTGATTTAAGAATCAACGTTTCTAATAATTTTGATTTGTTTTTCATCTTCTTCAATAGTCTTGACTCAAACCACCCTTTGGCTTGAGTCTGAGCTTTCTGCCCCCAACGTTTTAAAATTATTTGAGTTACTTCTTCTCTGCTAGCAGCTCTGCCAGCTCAGTGTTTGTTCTTCACTTTCAAGGGTATTTTATTTATTTTCTTCACTTTCAGCTATTGAAAATGGCAAGAACAAATTTATATAATGAGCCTTAATAACAGTTTCTCCCATAAAGTTCCCTATTTATCTCCTATTGTAGTGGTTTAGAAAGTGCAAAAATGATGGAAAAATACAGGTGTAGTGATAAATCTCTGGGACTGATAGTGAATAATTTAAAACAGCCTTTATCCATGGGGTGATGCCTGGAACCCTCCTACTCTGTGTGAACCTTTCCCAGCCACTTCGACTCCTCCTTCCACAACACTCACAGCAGAATCCTACCCACAGGATTTGTCTCCACACAGACAAATTAAACTCCGTTTATTCCAAATCTCTCCCACCTCGGCCTGAATCACTCCCCAGCAGCTCTCAGCTCTCTCTCAGTGTTTGTGATGTCCTGGATCGCTCTGGGTAAGCTGAACAGTGCTGCCAGCACTGCACAGCAGCTCTGTGCCCCCAGGAAAAGGCTCCAGAGTTAGCAACAAAGGTTCTTCTCTTGCTCTCACAAACACTACTTGAACGAACTAGAGACCCTGACCAGCAGGAATGGACTTTGAGAGCCACCCTGAGCCCTGTTCTGGTGTGAGCAGCAGCAGAACCCCCCAGCACACATCTGGGGACCCAGAGAGCCCAGAGCCAGCTCCTGGGGAAGCAGCTGCACACTGAGCTGTGCTTTGTACAGCACCAGGTACACTGCACTCCAACAAAAGCATGTCAGCATCTTGTTCTTAATTATTTATCCATTTTTAATGGTGGTAAGAAATGACTATCACAAGTGCTGCCTTTGCTCTGAAGACCCTGATGCAGAGAAGGTGGAGCTCACCATTTATCTCCCTTTTTTTATTTATTTACAGACCTATCCACGGGCAGGTCAGAGTCCGGTGGAGCCCTGGCTTTATCCCCCTCTCCCTCCAGCACTAATTAGCAATGCAATCCCACAAAGAGTGAAGTTGCCCGAAACCTCCCCTCACTCACAATGATTTATGTTCAATTTGTACAAATGGAGAAAATGAGATTTCAAATTTCAATGCCATTTCTGCAATGAGGTGATTAAAAGAGAGAGAGGTATTGCGTTCTACTGTATAGAATATTGATCCCAGTGCTATTTTCCTTAGCAATAACCATTAGCTCAGTATTATTTGCAAACCTCTAATGTGAACCTGGAGATGTAATTTACATTTGTGCTTTACTTATTTGCTTTAACAAAACAACACAAAAGCTTTAGGTCTTTCAATCTGTCCTTATTGTCAATAAAATTAGCAGTTCATAAAAAAATTAATGTATATGCAAAACCATCGCTTCCTTGTAAACTGCACCGAGACTGTAAACGTTGCCCAGAACAAAAGGGAGATAAAGTATTAAAAGGCTCTGGCCATTAACAAATTGAATCCCGACCAAATTAAGAGGAGCTCTCTTTTGTCCCCTTCCTTAATTCCTGGGCCCCCGGGAGCCCAGGAAAGTTTTGGCAGCACGGGGAGGTGTCCCCAAGGAGCAGGGTGGTGACAGGGGGTGTGTGACGGGGACAGGCTGGGGCCAGGAGCGGACGGACACACGGACACGGGCACGGACACAGGGACGGACAGATGGACACGGGCATAGATACGGGCACACGGACCCGGGCACTCTGCCGGGACCCCCGGGCACAGCCGCCAGGGGAAGCGCTGGCAGGAGGGGACAGAAGCGCTGCGGGGCTGGGGCCAGGGCCAGCCCCAGCCCTATCTCCATCCCATCCCCATCCC
>VRYO01000704.1:528381-546908 GCA_009812075.1 Sialia sialis
CCCATCCCATCCCATCCCATCCCATTCCATCCCATCCCATCCCATCTCCATCCCCAGCCCCGGGCAGCTCCAGCCCTGCTGCTGCTCCCTCCGAACCATCAGCTGCTTCTGCTGCCTGGCGGAGTTTAGAAGATGAGAACAAGAAAAGAAGAGGGAGAAAAAAGAAAAAGCTAATGACCCATAATTGCCATGATAGTGGAATAGGGCCCGGGCAGCTGTTTTACATTCCCGGTATGTATAGTATGCAAATATCTACAAAGGGCCGACACAGTTTCTCTATTGTGGATCCTGAGGGTAACCAAATTAGCCTTTGGCAACCATGGTAATTGGGAGGTGCTGTTCCCATTAGGAGTCCTGCAAATTATGAAGAAAAATGGACCAAAGGCTTTGTCACAAATAATAATGCTGAGAAGAAAAGAGCAGGCGGCCAGCTTTGCTTTCTTTTTTTTTTTCTTTTTTTTTTTTTTTATTCCTACATTGTGTTGTTAATATCTCTCTGTTTAGTAATAAGAAAACAGTCCTCAGTGGCCTGTTGGACCCTCCTGGGCTCTCCATGGCAATTCTGAGCTCTGGGAATGCTAAACATGGGACAGCATTTCAGCTGACAATTCCCCAAGCAGGCAGACCCTGCTTCGTGCACGAGCTCCGGGAGCAGGATTGGGATGAAAAAAAATCCTGGAGCTGCTTCTCTCCTGTGCACAGGCCACTGAGCCTCTTCCCCTCCCTGCTAAACACAGATTTGTTCTCTCAATCACCCAACTTAGCTGCACAAGAGGCTCCATTTCCCACTCATTATTTGAATTTGTCTTTCACTCTTCCCGCCTTCTTTGATCATGCCATAGTTCTCAATCCCAGCATGCAGAATCCTGTTTGATTGTTATGATCTACTAAAAAATTCACAACTGCCAACTTTAAGAGTGGAGCTCTCAGCTGTGACACCACAAGACAATGCCAAAAACATGAAATGCTCTTGTCTCTGGCACTCGCGGAGCAGAGCTCACTGCTCCCTTGTGCCTGCGGTCCTGCTGAGCTCCCCACACCACGACACAGCCAAGAGACCAAGCCAGAGGTGCCACCAGCCAGCCCTGGCCAAGGCTCAGCCTCTCTTCTGTCCCGTAAATCTCACCACTTTTGGAAAACATCACACTTACGATGAAAATTAGGAAATGGTCTAGTTTGCTTTTGTATTTCTTCCCTAAGTCGGTGTTTTGCCTAACTGGCAGCATGAACAGTCCTTTTGGAAGGAATATGAGAACATCCAGGCCTTTTAATATACAGAAAATTCAGAATGATCTCAGGAATCCACACTGACTGTGGTGGCTGTAAAACCCAAATTGGTGAGTTTTATTAAAAAAATATTTACAAACCAAGTCTGACAAAGAGCAGTCATGTTTCAATTTTTCATGTCAGGACTAACTCTTTACCTTACAAGCGTTGCAGCACAAGCCTGAAGTCCGTATCTTTATTTTTTCATGGTTTCCCCTCAGGGCCTCTTTAAAGAGCCGGCAGAAGAGTCACTTCCCCGCTGGTGCAGTTGGCAGGACTGCAAGTGTACTTAAAGTTTGCGTCTGATCAGGTTATGTGTATTGGATCTGAAACCAGTTAGTCAATTCTTCCCGGTCCCTAAGTGGCGATTTGTGGTAATGTCTACATCAATACTCACAGAGCTGCGAGCTGCTTTACGTAAAGCAAATGTCTGCAGGATGGAGGGGCTGCTTGGGGCTGCGGCTTAATGGAGCTGCGGCTGCAGCAGCAACGCGCGGCTGCAGCACAGTGCTGCTGCTGCTGCTGCTGCTGCTGCTGCTGCAAGGGTGTCCCTCGCCTGCTCCATCAGCCTGCAGGCTGCTTCATCCTCTCTCATCTCCTCATCAGCCTGCAGGCTCCTTCATCCTCCCGCACCTCCTCATCGTCATCCAGGCTCCTTCATCCTCCCTCACTGCTCCATCAGCCTGCAGGCTGCTTCATCCTCTCTCATCTCCTCATCATACAGGCTCCTTCATCCTCCTTCATCTTCTCATCATCATAGAGGCCTCTTCATCCTCCTTCACCTCCTCATCATACAGGCTGCTTCATCCTCCCTCGCCTGCTCCATCAGCCTGCAGGCTGCTTCATCCTCTCTCATCTCATCAGCCTGCAGACTGCTTCATCCTCCTTCATCTCCTCATCGTCATAGAGGCCCCTTCCTCCTCCCTCACCTCCTCATCGTCATCCAGGCTCCTTCATCCTCCTTCATCTCCTCATCGTCATAGAGGCCCCTTCCTCCTCCCTCACCTCCTCATCATACAGGCTCCTTCATCCTCCCTCGCCTGCTCCATCATCCTGCAGGCTCCTTCATCCTCCCTCACCTCCTCATCATCCTCCATCATCCTCCAGGATCCTTCATCCTCTTTCATCATCCCTCACCCTCCTCATCATCATACAGGGTCTTTCATCATCCTACAGGGTCCTTCATCATCCTTCACCCTCCTCATCCTCCTCCAGGGTCCTTCATTCTCCATCATTGTACAGGGTCCTTCATCCTCCATCATCCCTCATCCTCCTCATCATCCTTCACCCTCCTCATCCTCCTCCATGGTCCTTCACCCTCCTACACTGCACACAGCCCCCGGGCACTGCCCCGTGCCCAGGTACTCAGGCAGGCTCAGTTCTGTGCCCCCTGGGCTGGCACCAGCCAGACCCAGATCTGCTCTGTTCATCCCAAATATTCCTTCTCCCTTTCCAGCACCAGTCCTGATCCCCCCTCCCGCAATTCCTTACTCCCTGGGCTCCCGAGGGTGCATACAGGACACAAATTAGAAACAGCAGAAGGTCAAGAAAACCAACCAACCAACCAACCAACAACTCCACACTAAAGCAAAGGGTAACATAAAATTAGAAAAGGATAAGAGATGTTATAGCATAAGAAAATTATGATTAATGAAAAAGCAGGAGGTGGTTACTGTTCAAACTGCAAACAACAGAGAATAACTCTGAGCAATAAACAATATTGGATTAGGCTTTTCCAATAACAGCTTTTTTTCTTTAATATTCTTCTCTTTGGTCCCAAAGAGAACACAGACCCTTCAGAGCACGGATTATCTTTGTTTGTGAATGCTCAGCCACAAGCTGCCCTCTGTGAGGCCTGGGGGCACCCTGACCTGCACACACCCACAGGAGTGCTGTGTCCTGGGGAGAGCTCCCTTCCAGGGCCCCTTCTCTGGGAGATGCTCATGGACACACCCAGCCCCTGCCACAGCCACGTCTCCTCTGCACACTGCTGCTTCTGCTTGCAATGGAGTAAAAAGTCCATGACTTCCACAGCAGACACACAGCAATTTACACCTTGGAAGTCATTTAAATACACTGCCTGAAGTGTAAAATCTGGGAACTGTCAGCAAACCTCAGCTTGGCAAAAATCATTGCTATTTATTACACTAAAGTGCTTTCTGTATAGCAAGAGCTGGCTCTGATACATCACATCTCAAACAAAAATACGGAATAAATGATCTCCCAAGATTGCTTCCAACCTATTTTCCAAGACTTTACAAAGAAAAAGAGCAGAGCACGAACCCTATGGAGCAGTCCTGCCATTCCACACATTCCATCTCTGCACCAGCACTGCAACCAGCTCCTGTGCTCCAAGCTGCTCCAGTATTGAAGATGCTACTTCAGACCTTCAGTCACACCATCTACGACTTCACTTCCACCAAACAATAAAATCACCACAAAGAAATAAGCCTGATTTGCCAAAGTAAAGCAAAGAAAACATTCCAAAATCTACCAAATATCTGCGTCCTCAATTGTTGCACCCAGGCAGAGGCTCTGAGCTGTGTCCCTCAGGGGGTTTGGAAACTGCAGCTTCACTTCCTCACACACAGATGCTGCCCAAAGGAGCCAGTTATTCTGCAAGGAAAGGGAAGGCCAGGAACACTGCTTGTTTACACAACGTTCCTTAGAGAGGAACAATTCCTGACCCTCTTTCTTTGGAAGTTCCACGGATCTCGCTGGGAGAGCGAGGCAGGCTGAGCAGAACCAGCCCCTGTGCAAGGCTCAAGGAAGAGCAGGGGCAGAGCAGCTCAGGAGCTGCTCAGGAGCAGGCACACAGTGTTTGTGGATGGTTGACACACTCAGAACTGACCTGACTGCTGCAGGTCTGGGCCAGGGAGGGAGCAGGGCTTTGCTGCTGCTTTTGGGGTTCACCTGGCTGTTACACTCACTGCTGTTCTTTCTAGATCAAATAGCAAATGATTGGCATGAATTCTGGAAATCTGAAAGGATGCTCCTTTAGTTCCCACTTTTTTCTTCTACATTTTCAGAGATTAATGCATGTAATATTTTAATGTTGGGGCATAAATTTGCATGAGAGGGAGAGCTCTTACATCTGCACACTTACAGTGCGTGTGATCATAATATCCACGTGTGGATGACACAAACCTTTTGGGGGTCAGGACCAGCTCTGCCCAGGGAGAGGCAACATCCAACTCTGGATTTTTCATCAGAAAAGAGAGAAAGTATTTCTAACATAATTGGTATTTTCTCTCTGTTCCTGGGAAATAAAGTTTTGAAGGTCCTTATTGCCTGAGAAATAAGTTTAAAATTTGGGATGTTTTAGGATGAAAACATCATTAATTTGTTTTAAAGGCTTTTTAAACTAAAAAATTTCAATTTCTACTTTTTTAATCTGAGTTGCATTATGGCAGGTTATGTAGTAGATTCATGGGACAGAAAGGGACATTATAAAATGCTTTAAATACATATTAAAAGAAGAGAAATCATTAAACTAGAATAGTCAAAATAAAGTGAAATCAAATCTAGGGCCCATCTCAGTAATTGTCTTCATGAAGCCCATGCAAGCACCAGTATTTCTGCTAATGATACAGAAAGGAAAAAAGATGCAATAAAAAGTGGCCTATATGGATTATTCTGGAACAAAGAAAACAGAGATGCAGGTGCTACAAAGGATGCAGGATATTTATTGCCCAGTGATGGAAGCCTGGAAGCTGTGGGAGCCTCACCTGTGCTGGACTCCAGCAGCCCATACTGTCCTGTCCTCATCCCCCTCGGGCAGGACACAGCAGCTCTCCTAACCCAGGCCTCCTCTCCACTCAAAAACACGGCCAGGATTTATTTCAGGAGATGAAATGACCAAAGATTGTCCTGCAGAAGAACTGCAGAACAGGCTGCACACAAAGGTAAAGGAAACTTCACCCAACAAAACAGCTGAGCTTCCCAGAAACATTCGAGGACCAATGTTCGGGTTGCTTGGGTTTTTTTAAAGTATAGAATCCAGAATTGTTACGGTGGGAGAGGATCCTGGAGTACAAACCCAGCATGACAACCACTGTAAGCCCTCAGCTACAGGCAGCTGGATGAATTTGGGCCATTTCTGACTGAAATGGTTGGGTTTTGCTCCTGTGGGTTCTCAGCTGCTCACAGCTTGGCCACGATCCCGCACTCACTGAGAAGCCATGGATGCCCTTTGGGAAGAGGCAGGAATGTCACAGCAGGCTTTGGCACATCAGTGCCTCAGGCCTGGGCTGATGGCACAAAAGGCAGCTCCTCCCCAGTCCTAGCCCTGCAGCCATCACTCAACACCTGGGCAAGAGCAAGGCACAACATTCAAAGCCTGTGAGCACGGTCAGAGCGGGGCCGCAGTGGAAACCCTGCCAGGCTCACTTGTGCCATGGAAATGGTGCTGGGGCAACAAACAAACAAACAAACCCACTCATTCCCACCGAATGGGAAAGGCAAACGTTCCTCATTCACCCATTCCAAGTCACAGTCATTCTGTTTCCAAAATATCACATCAGAAAAGAGAGAAACAAACCCAAACCGACAAACAAAACCACCCTATCCTTTGATTCAATTCAAGGCTCAGTTAAAATGTAAACCGACTTTAAAAATACAAGGAAGAATTCTGGTTACGGAAATTTCTGGTGTCTCTCCCTCCTGAGATCCTTCCCATGTCTAGAGTAACGATTCTAATCCCTGCTGGTAATGTCCCTCTCCTGTCACCAGAGATGTGACACAGGACAGCTGGGAAGGGACAGCAGCAGCCTGACCTGTACCAGGTCAGTCCCCTCTGGTCACTGGGCAATTCAAAGGAGTATCTGAGCAGGAAAATGCTCTTTTTGCCCCCGTTTTCAAAACGGTATGACTAAATCTGTCTGGGAGGTTGTACACAGGTCATCTCCTTCCGCAAAACCAACCCAAAAGTGACAGCGTTCGCCGTGAAAAATAGACTGCAATGGTTTTAAAAAAACCCACAAACAACCAAACCAAAACAACTCAAAAAAACGAAGCCGAAAGAGCAAAATGCAATAGCTGAGGGGGACCTGGGCCGAGCAAAGACAAAGCAATGGACTGGACCCACCTGAGAGCAAAGGCAGCCGGGCTTTGCGGGAGGAAGGTCGGCGGGCGCGTGGCTGGGGAGCGGCGCTGGCCACGCCGAGCTCCACGCTGCCCACGGCCCCGGCACTGGAGATTGGCTGAGCCTGCCGGGGAGGGGGCACCCACGGAGAGTCTGGGGGATCTGCCTGCCTGGGGACGGGGGCTTCACCGCTTTGGGTTCATTCTTTTATTTTAGAAGCTACATACATGGAATGCAAAACCGCCATTTATTCCTTCTGGGTCATATGAGGGAGCCACTGGAGAAGATAATAATATATGAAGCAAGAGAACGAGAGGGAGAAAGAGGGAGGGAGGGAGGGGAGGGAAGGAGGGAGGAAGGGAGAGAGAAGCAAAAGGCTTTCTATTATTCGGGACACTGGTGATGCACACTGAGGCAGTTGGAAGATTAAATTAAGTATTATATCTGCTGACCCCATTGCCATGGTTACCGGACAGCGGAAAATATTAATCAAGCCAAGCCTTTTCAGCCGAACATACCAGAAAAAAATGCTAAATATAAATATATATGTACATATTTGCTGCTCTGCCATGCTAATGTGGGCTGGCAGCAACCAAACCACCTGATATCGCAGAGATAAACAAATTTAAAATATCCTTGCCGCACAAGAAGGCTGACGTCAGCGTGGCGAGGACGGGGCTGCAGCGCTCGCTCGCCCTTCAGCCGATTAGAGAGGGAATTTCAATCAGGAATGGCGACATCTTGCTGGGTGCCTGAGCTCAGGACGCACCCAGGGGTCCCTTCCCAGCGGGACAAAGGGACAGCCGGGTCCCGGCCAGGAGCCCTGGGCTTGTGTCCACACCACTCATCTCCCAGGGAACAAAAGCAATTCCCAGCAGCCTGGTGCTCCCTCCAAAGCAGGTTTGCCTCGGGAGGGACTGCGTGTGTGCACGTGAGCTGCAGGTGGGACAGACAGAACACACCTGAGGGGACAGGGACAGGAGAGCACCCAGAGCACCCAGAGGTGTCGTGGCCCTGCTGAGCCCCAGCCAGGCTCCGCTCCCCGCCTCGCCCACCATGGGCTCAGGTCCCTTCACAAGGAACCGCTTCAGCTTTCCGAAAGGACAAGGTGCAACCAAACCACACCCACGTGAATAAGAATTTTAATACTGAACTACTACGACCATTTCTGAACCCTAATCTTAAACACGAAAACGGGAACATCAACAAAAATTAATCTGTCCTTTTTCATGCAGTAAATCATTGGCATAACTAAAAAGGGAACATAAACTCCTCATTCTCTGCTCTAACCACAGGCTAAAAAGGGATGTCCATACAAAGACAGTATTTCCTCCCAGCCACCATCTTCATTTTTGCCTTGTTGCCTGTTTTTGTCTGTATTTTACAGGAAAGTTTCACGTGGCTGCTGCTGACTTGCGTAATTTTCCCTGAGGTATTCAAGCCAGCAGAACACTGAGGTGACAACACATCCTTTGTTGTGTGCTACCCACACACAGAGGTGGTAGAGACAAGAAACAGGAAAAATTGAAAAATAAAGGAATAATAAGGCACTAAATCCAATGAAAAGGCCACGAATTTTAAAGGAATTTGAGACTGAAGCAATCAATATTTTCCAAGAGAAGCTGTGGCAGTGTCCCTGGCAGTGTCCCAGGCCAGGCTGGGCACTGGGGCTGGGACACCTTGGGACACTGGGAGGTGTCCCTGCCATAGCAGAGGTGGGATGGGAGGGGCTGTGAGGTCCCTTCCACCCAAACCATTCCATGATTCCATGAATACTTTAATACATGTACTTTATAGCAGATCTGTGGAACTGGATATATACCAGCCTTCTCAAAATCCAGCAGCCTGAGATCACCAACACAAATATACGTATAAAATACTGTATAGATTACACAAAACAAATGTTCTGGTTCATTTGCAGTTCTGTAAAAGCAGAGCCAAATTTACTGAAGGCATAAACAAGGACATCTATTTCATTTTTAAAATGTTAATGAAGAATGAGATTGTTATTTGTTCTTGGTCTATTTTGTGATTTTAGCCAATAGTTCTAGTGATAATTATCAACTGTTTATATTTAGATAAAAGCAGCCCATATGGCAACAGCAGAACAATCTGATGTTTAGATCCTCAGCTACATGTTTTCTATAAATAATATGATTGAATAACTGTAACAAATTATTTCATCAGTCTAAAAGCAGATACCAATATATAACAACTAAGAAAGCCATTTACTCATTATCTGCAAATAATAAATACCTTCCCAAGTACATTTAACACTTAGGAAAAGACAAAAATATAATAATACAGATATTAACCCATAAACGCTTACATTAACGTATCTCAGAATTTACTTTTTAATTTCCATGGACATGCACCCAGTATTATGTGGGTTCTTATGGTAATTAAAGGGTCTGCCGAATTTTGCACATAAATATGCATGGTTATGGGATGTGTTTGTGCCCAAATCCTACCAAACCTTACCAAATCTCGAGCCTATGGAAGCTGTGCTGCCCATGTCTCACATTCCAAACCTTGGCAGGAAGGGAGCTCGGTGCTGGCAGCTCCTGGGCTCGGCACGGCCGCACTGACACCGTGCCACCGTGCCACACGGCCGGGGACAGGCTCAGCAAAGGCTTCCAGGGCTGCTGGGCTCAGAGCCTCAGGCAGGATTGCAGAGTCCCTCTCCTTCTCCTCCTCCTCCTCACACAAAGGAGCTGCCCAGGCCGGGCAGCCCTGCCCAGCCAGAGCTTCCCGGAGGGAAAATGATTGCGGCACAATGGCCAGCACGGCCAGCTTAGGGCAGCTGTGTCATATAAATTGTCAGCAATGACCATAAGCACTCAGAGAAACAATTTAATTCCTCACTCCCGCCATCATGGGCTGATATATTCTTTCAAGGTCATTACCCAAGGCTAGGAGGGTCGCGTGATTAACGAGTGACACGTCCAACGAGGGCGGCTGTGCCTGAGCAGGCCTTATATTAATTAGACACAAGTGCTGAAAAATAAACGGTGCCTGGCGAGGAGGGGCCAGACCCACAGCTCCAGGGCTGTGCACCTCCCCAAAGTCTCAGCCACCACTGCTGGGCTCTGGGGCCCAGCCATTGCTGCTGATGAGACACTGTGTTCTGGTGCTGCTCTGCGTCTCTCCGAGCGCCTGGCACAAACCTGCAAGCCTTGGGACTTTCTCTTTATTTTGTATTTGCCCTGGAGATGCAAAGTTCATTGTGAACAGCAGCCTCTTGTGCTTCCAGGTAGTGTAAGTCAGTAACTTCTGGCAAGAAGGAAGAAAAGCATAAAGCAAAGATTCAGAAAGTTGGGGTGAGAGCCTTAGTGATTTCAACCAGCAAAGAAGCATCTTTTGTGTATCCTGCTGGTGAATGGCTGGGATGTGGTGGCAGGTTGCAGGAGCAGGGTGCTGGCTGAGATTTATTTTCTAACAGCATCATTCAGACTGATTCATCTCTTTGTCCTGAAAAAACAGTTAACAAGAAATCCCCCCCCCAATTTACACTTCAGCCCAGAGGCCCAGGTGGGTCAGCAGCTCCAGGAGCACTGCTGGCTGTGGGGCCAGCAGGTGCTCAGCTCTTGGGGCACCTCTGCACAAAGACCAGCCAAGATCAGTGCAGTGAAATCCAGCAAAAAAGTAATTACCCAGAACAGGTATCAGGAATTAAAAACAGCATCAATTAAGCTGGGTTAGTACAGAAACAAAACCTGAACATCCCCACCAGCGCCAGGCTCTGTGCTGCTGTCACCACCTGAGGCAAAGGCTCTCCCCTTCCCTCTGCTCCTGTAGCGCTCCCCAGCTCAGGGCAGTCCCCAGCAGACACAGGTCACCTGTCAAAGGTGGAGCTTCCATCCTGTCCCCAACCTGCAGGTCGGGAAAGGGTGACCAGGATCCCTGTGCAGGGAAGGCAAAGACACAGGTACACAGGTAACATACACACACACAGGTAAAATACACATACACACACACACAGGTAACACACACATACACAGGTAACACACACACAGGTACACAGGTAACGCATACACAGGTAACACACACAGGTAACAGACACACAGGTACACACACACACTGGTAACACACACAGGTACACACACACACACACAGGGACACATACACAGGGACACACACATGTACACACACTGTACACGCAGAATACACACACACACACAGGGACACACACACAGGTACACACACACACACAGGTACACACACACAGGTACACACACACACAGAGGTACACACACACAGGTACACACAGGGACACACACAGGTACACACACTGTACACGCACATCTAACTCATACACCCCTGTACACACACATAACACACACGTTACACACAGGTACACATGAATACACACACACAGGTGTACATACACACATAACACACACAGGTACATATGGACACACACACTGCAACCAAGACCATTTGCACAACTGAACAAGAGCCAAGCCCCACGTTCCCCTGGGCCTGGCAGCATTCCTCAGCTCAAGGAGTGCCTGTGGATTTGGCAGGCACAAAAGCACCCTCAGACTTTCACAATGGCCCTTTCCACCTCCCCAAGAGTGACCACTAGGAGCTTGATTTAAAATTTTTTTTTCATTTCCATTAATTTTGGTTTACCTAGAAACAAGAAAACTGAAAAGAAAGACATAATGAAAAGGCCATGTTAGCTATAGAACCTTTTTATGACATGGGGTTATGATTTGGAGCTGGTAACACTGTTTGGTAGTTCCCTACTCTTAAATTGCTGCATTTTTGGCCCTTCCTCATAAGACTCCTCTTCATGTCCATAAATTGCACCGCCTTGGAAATCTGGTGGGAGGAATTGAGGTTAAATCCCACTCTCTCCTCAACTTCTGTCCTCCATCGCCGACATCAGGTTGGATGCAGGATGAGTTATGGCGCAGGCAGAGCAGTTTGCAGGATTTCCAAGAGCTGTGCTCTCTGAGCAGTGAGTGTGCTGTGGGGGGGTACAGATGTGCCCCCAGATGTGGCGCAGTCCCAGCACAGCCTGCAAGCCCAGCTCACACACACAGAGCTGCTCCCATGCTCACGCAGGAGCCTGCAGTGTCCCAGAGCATCACAACTGGGCTGCAATCATTTCCCAGGCGCCTGACACGGGAGTTCCACTGACACATTCCCTGCAAGGCTCAGGACAGCCATCTGAGCTGTGGCTCTTCAGCACCAGCACCACGAGCAACACTCCCTGGCCTTACACCACACAAAGGCCAACATTAATTAGAGAGGCCAGGAAAGAAAGATTCCTCCCTTTCCGTTCCAATCCTTCCCTCCCAGGATCAGCCCATTTTCCTGCACGCCTGGGAAATGGGAACAGCAGTGGGCAGCCAGGTGGGCAGTTCATGTGGAAAGCTGACTCTCGGGCTGGTTTTTATGTCTTGCCTGTGTATCCATTTAGGTTACATTGATTTAAGTGCATGTGAGTTTATGTGTTAATGCCTGCTCACATCCAGGATAAAACACACAGCACGGTTAGGCAAATACATGGAAATACAGACAGAATCCAATTCCTCTGGCAGACCACACAAAGGCTAAGAAATGAAAAATGCACTCACGCCCTCTGACACCCTGGCCGAGTGCACGGCGAGAGCTCTGCTGGTGGGGACTGAAGGCTGGCTGCTGGCTCCCTCTCTCTCCCTCTCCCTTTCCTGCTAAGAGACACTTTGAGCGCCGGGATTGCTCACAATCTGGCTCTGTGATCCACATGCAGGACTGGTAATATGCCTGCTATTTCCCCCTCTCTCCCCCATCAAGCCTCCCCCCATGGCTCTTGTTCTCATGTTCAGTGGTTATTTTAGCTTAATGCGGTGACATCACAGCTCGCTCCGTGAGTAAAGCCCCGGCTGTGAATGCAGAGCGCGGCTGCACTCATCACCTCGGCACGATGGCATTTCGGGACTTTGGGACTTCGGGCTCGTCCCCACCACACAGGATGCTCTGTCCGGGTTCCGCCGTGGCTGGCACAGCCCTGCGCAGCCGGGGGGGACAGCGAAGTGTCCCACGCCCCAGACTGGGAGTGACACCTGGCACAGACACTTGCAACAAGCTCCCTCATCTCTGACTGGCACCCAAGAGCAGGGACACCTGTCTGCAGCGCCCCCCTAAATCTGGGGGAGGGGGTGTACGCCTGGAAGGAGGTGCTTCTTGCGGGGGGCAGAGATGGAGCGCTGGAAGGCATCTCATTTCTCAGCATCATTGAGGAGCCTTGCATTAAAATGAAAATGCTCTGTGAATCTTTAAAGCTGAACCCCTCTATAACTCTTCATCTCCCAGTAATGCCTCCACCCCATTATATCAGATCTGCAATAGTCTTAACAGCTCTCATAATTCTGTTCCATGTTCTTCTAAAACAGGAAACAAAGAAACAGCATATGATATTAGAAAAACTTCACGGCAGAACAGATAAGATGCAGAAGGAGAATAATGCAGTCAAATAAACTTTCCATTATTAACAACCGTGCCCCGAGGTCTACGGGCATGGTCCCAAAACCTAAATTATCGAAAATCATGAGGTTACCAATAAAGATAGCTCGGGACAGCAGAAGGGGTCTGTGATTTCAGGGGGGTTGCAGACCACATATATATGATTAACATTTCTGTGCTACGGCTTATTACTTCATTATAATATTTTCCATCACAAATGAATAGGTAAAACACCTGGCTATTAAATATAAACCTATCCCTCAGGATGATCAGATTATCACTTGAATTTAAAATCTTTCTGAATTTTTAATAATGCATAACAAATAAGATTATTTATGCACTTCCTTGGCTTTGCTTGCAGGGCCCACAGTGACGTGCAGCTGTCTCTCCTGAAATCCAGCTCTGAGGGGGCACGCACTGGCTGCTCCACCCCCGGGGCCCGAATCCCGTTGGTTTTGGGGGATCAGGGGTGCAGGGATGCGGCGGGGCCGGGGGTTCCGGAGCCCGCCGAGCCGCAGCCGCTCCGTGCGCTGGCAGCAGCCGCGGATTGCATGGGGGAGCCTGATGGAAAGTCAAGTGGAGGCCTGGCTGTCTGAAAGCTCTTCAATAGATCTGTAGTCTGGACTTGAACCCTGCCCTCTCACCTCGGGGTCCCATATTTCTTCCCCACCCCCGCGGCGGCGGCGGCGAGGGGCCGCGAGTGACCCCGGCAGCGAGGGCGGGGGAGCGGCGAGGGGGGAGCGGGCTCCCCACTTCCTCACAGGTAATTAAGGGACTCTTTTCAAGGTTGCATGGGCAAAAGACAATTCGGCCTAATGAAGCATTGATCGGCCGGCGCTGCCGCTCACTCCGGGGCTCGGCCGGCGGAGAGCTCCGCTCTGGGAGAGCCCATCCCGCATCCCGGGTGTATATCCCGCATCCTGAGTGTCCATCGCGAGTGTCCATCCCGCATCCCGAGCCCCCTGCGGGGCCAGCCCGGCGCACGGGACAGCAGCACTCGTTAGACAGGCAAAGGGGGTTTGTTTGTTTGTTTGTTTGTTTAATTGTTTGTTTATTTGTTTGTTTGTGTCTCTTTGGGATGCACCCTGCTCATCGCTCCCATTCCAACCTCGCCAATCAGCGCCGGAGGGGCTGGATGCATGAGGTCAGTTATGGAGATGCAGGAAATTACTGGGGATTGGCAGGGCTAGTTTTGTCAATTTGTAAGCAAAACCCTGTGTTATTGCCGGGTTTTCATCTTTTCATCACTGTCACCCTGTGCTGGCACATGAGAGCTAAAAGCAAAATTGTCTCAAAGGCTGCTGGAAAATTAATGGTGGAGGATTAAAAATATTTTTGTGTAAAATAGAAATAGGAAGCAGGTACTTACATTAAAAAAATAAAGCCAATTAAGCCCCCTGGAAGTGCTGACACATCCAGCTCGCCGCTCGCCCTACCCAGGCATCTGCTCCCTGGCGCCGAGGCCGAGCAGCTCGGCAGCATCGCGCTCCTGGGCTCCCCAACCTGCCCCTTTCTTCTGGCCCGAATGTTTGCATTTGTAGGACATCTGAATGGCAATAAAAGGGCCAGGAAATGATAGTTGTGCCAAGTAAATTGGGGTGAACGCTGGGGGAGGGGAGGCCGGATCGATTGTGAAACAACTTGCGCATTATCCGGGAAGGATTTGCTCACGGTCCTGCGCTGCTCCGCGGACGAGAGGCCCCGCGCTCAACAATAGCGTGTCCCCTTAGAGCAGGAAACACAAAGGGAATTTGCTCTGATTCAATCCACACAGTGAGGCCCCTCTGGGGCTAAAGAGGGTCACTTTTACCCTGGCTAAAAATAAAGAAAAAAGATTTTTTCCCCCTCTAACACACACACACACACACATACACACACACGATCCAGCTGGGGAAAGCAGCACACCTCCACTTAACCAGAGGCTTAAAAATCATGAGCTGCCTCTGTCATTTTTTTCCACTTACACTTTAGAATTTATCAGAATTTACTTAAAAAAAAATAAATTAAACAAGTAGAACGTGATCAAACAGCAGCCAAACGGCCTCTTCCTTTTATTCCATTTCCTTGTCTAACAAGTGCTTTAGCCGGGGACTGCTGCAGCACCAGCCCCTAATAACAAAGGAGGTGACACGGTGAGGGCACAGAACTGTAAACTGAATTTTGAAAGCCATGCGAGAGCCCGGATATCAGGATTGTGCTGTATTCAGATATATTTGTTTTCTAATACTTCGCCATTTTTGTTCTGCTTCTAATCCCAAATTCCTTCATCAAGCGCAGGTCAGTAACGACGCAGCAATTGTGTGCAACACCTGCTGAAATTATACACAACAGCAACTTTTCCCTAAAAATCGCTAAAATGTAGCTCAGCAGATTCTGTCTGCATTCATTTGGCGGAACAACAAGATATTGGTGGGGACAAACTGCACATAAAGCGGCCCCGAGCCCCCTGAGTTGGTGGAGCTCAGCCCAAACAATGGCCGCTTCCCATTCACCTTTCCCCGGCTTTTCAAAAGAACATCCCAGAAACACAAAGCAGCAGCGGGAAATGGCAATTTTATGAATCCTAATCAATCAAAGGGCTTATTAACTCAATGTGAAGCCAGATTAAAATCTTTAATTATAAATCGTGCTAAAAGGAAAAACAAAATGTACTTATGGTACATTGAAAATTCCGGATATTAACATAGTTGCCATTATCTCTCGCAATATTAAATTTCCCCTCCCTGCCCTGCAACATGCTCACCTTTTTCTGTTCCTAAAGAACAGAACCGCAGAGCAAACTCATTTTTCTCCTTCCCAGCCTTATTAAATGCACTGGTGCTCCCCGGGCCGGGGCTGCGGGAAGCCCCGCGCTGGAGGGAGTGGTGTTTATGGAGCGGGCCGGGTGGCAGCTCCACATGAATTTTTTGGGCCCCAGTCCAAGGTGAGGGCTTTGCTGCTGGCCGGGGCGGGCAGGGCAGGGCTGCAGCCCCCGAGAGGCCTCGCTGTGCGGGGCCGGGGGCGCTTTCCCCCGGCAGGGCTGGGAAATGACCACGGCAAATGCAGTCCCGGCTGGCCGGGCGGGGGAGGGAGCAGCCAGCCAGCCGCATGTTTTATTTATTTCTTCCAAGCCGCGGCCACCCCATTGTGTCCTGGGCAGGAGGTGTCACCTCGCACGCGGGCAGGGGCTCTGTCCCTGTCCTGTCCCTGTCCCTGAGCACGACGCTCCCTCGCTGCCTTTCCAGCAGCTTCCCTCGCACCCGGCCTCGTGCCCTTCCCTCCCTCGTACTGCATTTCGAATTCAGGATTTTTTTCCCTTCCACAAAATCAGTTTTCCAAAGGAGAGTGGTATTTCTTTTAGAAAAAGATCCTACAGGACCCACTTAGATTGTGATTCTAGGTCATGTTTTACACAAAATTCCCATCTTCCTTTCTCTTGATGCACTCCTTCCCTGGGATTTATTCCTGAAACTCTCCCCAGAGGAAAAGCACCTTTGCTGAATTGAGATTTTTCAAATTTGCTGTCACTTTTGGAGCTATAATTGAAATCCCAAATCATGTTTCCCTTCTGTAGAACTTCAGAAAACACAGCTGGAGAATTTGAAATACAGTTTAAGCTTGAAAAAAATGGGAACTTAATTTTATATTTTACGAACTACTGGTTGCCTCCAAAACGTTCTTAAAAGGGAATTTCACATCTTAGGGAAGGGAATCATGGTCTCTGCCCTGTAATTGCTGCCCGAGAGTTGTGCACCCTGTCCCAAATTTGCTCTGCTGGCCCCAATGCCGCGATTCCCTGTGCAGCTATTCCCAAACCCATCCGAGCAGGGTCGTGTCTCAGGTAAATCATTCTTATTCTGCTTTCCACAGCAGGAGCACACCTGTCTGCAAATCCTGCCCAGCAAATGGAAGAGTCTGAGGACACGGAAAGAAGAATTTCCAGTCTAAAACCCATCCTGGAGTGATCCTTTCAGTGCTGCCCTGGTCCTGCTGCGGTTTGGGATGCTTCCCCTTGCCCCACACATCTGTTCCTGCCATGGCCTGTGCCAGGGCGAGGAGAGCCAGGCTGCCCTGGCAGGACTGGCACGGGCTGAGCATCCCGAGCTGTGCCACCAGGCTGGGCACCCTGAGCTGTGTCCCCAGGCTGGCACTCTGAGCTGTGTCCCCAGGCTGGCACTCTGACCTGTGCCACCAGACTGAGAACCCTGAGCTGTGTCCCCAGGCTGGGCACTCTGAGCTGTGTCCCCAGGCTGGCACTCTGACCTGTGCCACCAGACTGAGAACCCTGAGCTGTGTCCCCAGGCTGGGCACTCTGAGCTGTGTCCCCAGGCTGGCACTCTGAGCTGTGCCACCAGACTGAGAACCCTGAGCTGTGTCCCCAGGCTGGGCACTCTGAGCTGTGTCCCCAGGCTGGCACCCTGAGCTGTGCCACCAGGCTGGCACCCTGAGCTGTGTCATCACCCTGAGTGTGCCACCAGGCTCCACAGGCAGCCCAGGCACCACCACGCACCCCAGGCTCCCATCCTGCGCTCTGCAGCCCTGCCTTTCAGCAAATTCAAAAAGATCCTTTGTGCCCAACTCAGGTTTCATTTCATTGCTTTTAAATTTGTTCAGCTTGACTTTTGACACTTCAGAGGCTTAAGCCTTCTTTAAGTACAACAATATAATAAATATTTGTGTTGCCAAAGGAAAAGTGGATCCGTTGTTAGTGTTAGGGAAAGCAGGATCTCTTTCTCATTCGTTTGGTATAAATAATTCACACAACTATGTGCATTTTATAAACATCATCTTTAGGAAACTGATACTATCAAACATTTTCAAGACAACACTCAGCAGCATATAAATATGCACAAAGTATTTACTACAGTGGATCTGAAACTAAACAAAAAAATTGTTAATGAAAGCAGAAAAATAACGATATTTTATGTAAATAATTATGTTAATACAAAGTGTTTTCAGACTTATTTATACAAATTAGTCATCTGAATGACAAAAAGCTTTGACAAACTACAAACACCTATCAAAAATCATATTATTTGGCTCATTTTCCCTCACAATTTCCATCTTTAGCCTGCCTTGGAAAAGCAGATTTAGAGCCTCCCCTGCTCTCTGTCAGTACAGCAGGAACAAGCCCAGTCAAAGGCATTTTCTTTACTTAGATATTAAATAAAAAGATTTTTGTGGGTTTTTTCTGCAAAATTTTTGAAGAAATTGTGGGGGTTTTTTTAATGAAAAAATTAAACTATATAAATCAATTTTAATACATAATTATTTCCCAGAGAAAAAAAATCATGTGCAGCATGTTTGGTTCAATTACTAAAAAAACCGAAACATATTTTCAGGTAACAATTTGATATGCCGAAAACATCTCTTTATTTTCCAACAGAAAACACTTTAAAACCATCCAGGAGAGAAACGATATATTTAAGATGAATCTGAAAAACCCTGCGCACAAACTACCCAAAGCTCCACAGCCGCATTTTTTTGCACTTTTTGTTTAGCAATCTAATTTTAGGATTTAAGCAGTCCCGGCTTGTTGATGGAATGAGCTTTTCTTGCATTGATAGAAATGACAGTTGCAAATAAAAACTTAGCCATGAATTCACACGCTGCAATCCCCCCAGCTCTGCTCGGGGCCTGTGGCTGCGGGGGCCGAATTGGGTTCCCGAATGAATTGCTAAATGAATTCCTGAATGAATTCCCGGGTGCCGGAGTGCCGAGCACAGCGCGCTGTGCCGTGCCG
>VRYO01000704.1:547874-589470 GCA_009812075.1 Sialia sialis
CCCTGTCCCTGTCCCTGTCCCTGTCCCTGTCCCCATTCCTGTCCCTGTCCCTGTCCCTGTCCCCGTTCCTGTCCCTGTCCCTGTCCCCGTTCCCGTCCCTGTCCCTGTCCCTGTCCCCGTCCCCGTTCCCGTCCCTGCCCACACCTGCACCAGGTACAGGGGACACCAGCAATGCAAAGCCAACTGGAGAACGTCCCCTAAAGGCACCCGAGCCAACATGGCAGGGCAGGTTACTTCACACCCTGTTCTTAGAAAAGAAAATAACCAAAAGGGAAAAATAACTAAATACACCACTTTTCCTGATCCAGAGAACAATTCTGGGGAGAAGAAATCAAGTTTCAAAGTATTGATTCTGCATTCATCAGCCAAAACCAAAAAAAATTCAAGCTAATTGAAAAGTCAACCTTAGCCATTTTCTGATAAAGTATTGATAATTGCACTTATATTATTTAAAGAAATTATATACTTTTTGTTGTTGTTGCATGTGAGCTGATTAGTATTTACTTTCTTAAGCCAGCAGAAAGGGCCCTGGGTTTGACAGCAAATTTTCTAGTATTCGGAAGCTTTTATCCCAATTTTAACACCTTATCTCTTTTTCTCTAGAGAATTAAATGATACTGCATTAAACCAGAAAATTATATAGAATTTTAAACAGTCCGCACAAGTGGGGAACTGACAGGTCATTAAACAGCTCTACTGGAAAGAAACTTACCCCTAAATTTTTTTTAAATATAATATAGAAGTATACCAATATTTACACATATATATGAACATACATATGGAGCGATTTTGCAATAGCTAAATAGTTTGTCTAAAATTAATTTAAGTAAAACCTAATTCTTAATATTAAATACTTTATCAATAAAAAACATTAAACACAGAGACTTTCTTTTAACCTAACAGTCAACAAAGAACAACACAGCCAAAGAATATGTAAGTATAATCCAGATTATTCCAATCTGATTTGTATTTTCAGATCAACCTTAAAAGCTTTTAACAAAAGGAACATCCTTTTTGGCATAATGCATTGTCTAAGCTGCAGAATATGCTCAGATCTCAAGACATATTTATAAAAAGCCATTGAAAAAGCCTCAACACTTTTGTGACACGTTTCTGACTAACTCAGTTAATGCTGCATTTGGATGAATCCAACAACAAACGCGTTTTTTTTCCCTGCCCCCCAGGTAATGGCTTTTGCTCAATGAGTCAGATTTTTTTTTATATATTTATGTATTTTTATATAATATATAATTTTTCATTGTGATTAAAATAATACATAAAAATTAAGAAGAATGCCAACTTTTCTTTTCCCCTGCAGGACCACAGATAGTCTGGAATTGTCTGGGAGCGCGCGCTCCGGGGGCACGGGGGCTCTAGGTAAGGAATAATTCAATCCATCACAAGGTGAAAAGAAGCAGCAGAGTAGGGGGGCACTAAGTCCATTTGTGCAGAAAGCCTTCCCCCCGAGAAGGGAGGTGTTGTTTATCGGGGAGCCAGCCCCGCTGCCCGCAGCTTCATCTCCGGCTCCTCTTTGTGCTCCCTCCCCTCACATCTCGCGCTGCATTTCCACTTCAAGCAGCGGCACGGGCCCCGCCGCACCGATCAATCCCCGCACCGCATATTTAGGGATACAACCAATGTATATTTTATATCAATATTTTCATTTAGGAGGAGCAGCACAGGCCTTTCCAAAGGAGGGACACACAAGCTCTTCACTGACACTCCAGCACCTTCCCCTTAGGATCACCAGAGCATCTGTGGAAATCCCAGCTCTGCGTCATCCCCACAGCTCACTGCCCTCTCCACCAAGCCTGTCCTGTCCTGGCAGTGCCTGTGGGCACCCAGAGGTGTCCCAGTGCCCTGGCCCAGCCCTGTGGAGGGATGCTGCCCCTGCAGAGCCAACCTGAGCCTTGGGGAAAACAGCAGGGCAAGTCTGAACCCAGCAGCCATGGCCAGCCAGGAATGCCAGGGTTCTGTGCAATTAGGAAACAGTCAGGGGCAGAACGGGGGCCTTTGGAGGAGCCAGGGGTGCTGTGTGTGTACAAACTCTGCACAGACCCTGCACAAATCCTGCACAGACCCTATATAAACCCTGCACAAACCCTGCACAGACCCTGCACAAACCCTACATACACCCTGCACAGACCCTCACAGACCCTGCACAGACCCTGTCACACAAACCCTGCACAGACCCTGCACAGACCCTGCATAAACCTTACATAAACCCTGCACAGACCCTGTCACACAAACCCTGTATAAATCCTGCACAAATCCTGCACAAACCCTGCACAGACCCTGCACAAACCCTGCACAAATCCTGCACAGACCCTACACGAAACCTGCACAACCCTCTCTGCACAAGCCCTGCACAGACCCTGCACAAACCCTATATAAACCCTCTCTGCACAGACCCTGCACAAACTCTGCACAGACCCCACATAAACCCTGCAGAAACCCTGTCACACTGCCCCAGGGGGGGAGCAGAAAACTCCAAACTTCACCAGACAGAACCGACCTTTGGCCCCCAAACCTGCACAGCAATTACATTCCAGCCAGCATTGAGATCTCCCTGTGACAGTCAGCTCATACACCACAGAACAGCTACAACCTTGGGAAAAGCTACTGTGAAAAAGGAAGGATTTTAAAAAATATTTCCAAGCGCTTTATTTATTTAGAAGGAGCACAAAGGAGAAATGGTTTTAAGTACACAATAAAACCCCTAAGGTTGCATGCACAGGATCTCCATTTCCATGAGCTCCTGGGTGTTCAGCCTGTCCCTGCACACACAGCTGTGACACTGTGCCAGTCCTGCTCCGTGTCCTGCCCCACACCCATCACCTGTGTGCTGCACCTGCTGTGCATCCCACCTGCCTTCTCTGGGAACCTCTACACTCTTCATGCTTCAAAGGATTCTTTTTTCCCCCTTTCCTGTCTTGTCGTGTGGTGTTTAAAATCCTATGTGGCCACTCCATTGCTTTTAATTGCAAATTTCCTTAAACACCGTAAATCTGCTTGTTCCTTTTCCATTTTATCTTTTATGTGTTTCTCTGTTCTCATTTTTGCCAGACACTGCCATGCTAACCAGCAAGGTCACTGCAGAAGCCATACTGATTTTCCTCCCAAGCAGAGATTTCACCAAGGGTTCAGAAGTGGTCCCCAGGAGCCAGTGCAAACACAGCTGATCCAGTGCAGAACCCTGGGGACGTGGAGCCAGGAACGGACTCGGGCAGGGTCCCTTCAATAAAAAGGGCTGAGCTGTTTTGGGTGATGGGGGCTCTGGCAGAGACCCGGCCCCAGCACCAGGGCACAGACTGGCAGTGCCA
Organism: Sialia sialis; assembly: GCA_009812075.1. Taxonomy (NCBI): domain Eukaryota; kingdom Metazoa; phylum Chordata; class Aves; order Passeriformes; family Turdidae; genus Sialia; species Sialia sialis. The sequence goes on from VRYO01000704.1 coordinate 551,198, forward strand.
TGGCACCAATGTCATTTATCCCAGACGTGTGTCCAAATACAAAATAGTTTGCTTGGTTGATTGATTGGAACATTCAAACACACCTTCCACTATTTCAACCCAGAGAGATTCCCTGTCCTTACTGTGAAATATTTTACAGCGTGAATTTTCCAAACTTATCAGCCCAAACTGGAATCTTTTCTCAACCACAATCTCCCTCCATTGCTGGGAGCCCGCGGGGCTGAGCCTGCCCAGATCCTACTTCTGCCCAGGGATTTTCAACACCTGGAGCTCACCAGAACAACGCCCCAACTCGGGCAGGAATTTAATATTGGCAACTTCTTTTATTTCTTCCTGAGAATGACCGCATCCTTTTTGGAGCCAAGTAAGGATCAGCTCTCCCTCTGAGCCACAAGTGACATAAATTCACAGGTAAAACCAGATTTTCTTTTTTATTAGCTTGGTCACCTCTAGCTACTGAAACATTTAAATCAGAATTACTAGGACAAGCCCAAACAACCAGCATGGATGGCAAGAAAAAGGGATCAATGTGGGACTGCCTCAGACACACATTTCTAAGAAGCCAACTTTGCATTGTTGTACCAGATGCAGTCCCAGGGAAAAATGTATGCAGGCAACAGGGAGTTAAGTAAATAATTTTTTTCTTTTCTTTGTCGATGTGTTTAGTTCTCTTCCTGCCAAGACTCATTTCACTCTGCTATCTAGTGAGAGACACATATGGTGCAGTGAAATTGCCATCCAAGAAAGCATGTCCCAGCCTGTTGAGACATCATCAAATAAGATTAAAGCAAAGTAAAAATAAAAAGATAGAACGATTTTTTTTTCTTTTTCTTGTACAGAGAACATCTGATGAAAGTCACCGAGGTACTTGAATGCTTCTAAAGGTTTTGCAACCATTTCTTTACTTTGCCTGGTTAAGAAAAAGACAGAAATAACAAGCCAGTATCTCCTTTTTCTTCTTCAAGCTAGTGAAAAAATGTGTTTCATAATCAACCTGATGTATGTGAATAAAATACAACATTGCCTTCTCTGCTTCTGAGAAAACAGCACTTAAATGCACAGAAATACCCCAGACTTTTGCATCGATGGCGTCTCCACCAGCATCTCTTGAGCTCTGTATGCAAGAATTGGGCCAGGACAAGATAATCTGGCTGCTAATCTCCAGTGAGGAGTTGAACTGTGATGATCCCTGGCATTCTCTCCAGCCCAGAATATCCTATATTCTATGGCTGGAGTCCACAGAAAGGTCTGAGTTACCTCCCAACCAGCAGATTCAGGTGCCTGCGCCTAACAACTGCTACCTTACATTAAATGCATCCAGAAATGCAAAGTGCAGGATTTAAATACGTTTGAGAGTGCTGTCTGTTTTCCTTACACAGGGACACTGGATCAAGGTGACTTCACAGGTTCCTTCCCTATGAGGTCCTTTCAGTTCCCACATTAAAATAAAAGGGCTGGGGACAGGAACCCCAGCACATCCCCACTTGCTCCTGCACTTGGTCCTTGCAGACAACCTGGAGGAGCAGAGTGAACTACTGTGGCAAGGAGAATCACCAAGAAACAACTTGGCAGCTCCTCTGAACCACTCTGAAATCAGCCTCTAGAAATATTCCACTTCCCACCAGGAAAGCATCAGCAAACACAACACATACAGTATGTTCTGTACTCTGAGTAAATAAACAGGAGTCTGCTCAAAGCCAAAACAATTTCCCATGGGAGAGGAGGAAGCCCAAATCAAATTTCCATTGTTGATCTTGAGACAAGTTCAGGGGAGCTTCTTAACCACACAGAATAATCTGCAAAATGGGCCCAGCTTCAGAAACAAGACGTATTTTGGGTATTTCTCTGCCAACCTCCCCAGTTAGAACTGCATTTCCAGTCTTGTTTCCAAGCCGTCACTGGACTCCAGGAAAGCAACAATGCATCAGTAGCAGAGATTATCCCTGGCCTTAATAAGCTGTTGTTGGCTTTCATAACAACTGCAGCCTAGGCCGAGTCACACCGAGCTCAAAGACAATCTTACCAATAGCCTGGAGCAAGGATTATAGAAACAAGAATCCAAGGGGGGGGTGGGAGGGAGCAAAAATCCCAAGAAACAGGGGCTAATGTAAAATCGTTTACATATTAACCTTCTTCCCTTCTGACAGTGGTCAAGTTCTGATTCAAAATACAAATTATCTCCAATTACTTCAAAAGAGGCAGTCACAGAGCTGTCACTTAACCTTCACCATCTGTTTGGCTCAAAAGCAAGCTGTACAGCCTTCCACTTTGACCTCATCTTTCTCGTTCCGCACTGGACAGGCACCAAAAGAAGAGAAGATGGTTTATTGTTCTCCGGAGAAAACCCGGGGGCTCAGGGTGCCGCAGGGAAGGGCAGCGCTCGGGGAGGTGACTTAATTTAACTCTTCAGGGGCATTTGTTTGGGGAGGATGAGTTTGCAAACCTTCCTGGCTCCTCTGGCAGCTCTCTCCGGAGATGGGGTTTGTTTAATAGTGGAGCCCGTCTGCGAGGAGCTGTGAAACAAGAGTGGGGCAAAGGCACGCACTCATTCACGGTGCATTCCAGCTCAGGGACTTCTCTGAACCCAGCAGCCACATGTACACAGAAAAATATCAGCTATTTAAGATGTCAAAGGGGAAATAAATCCTGGACATGAAACAGCTTTCTAGGAAACATAGTAGCACAAAATGTTGGGGAGGAAAAAACCCCAAACAAACCAACAGAACCCCAAAGAGCAAAACACGAGATGGTGCACGGACTGGGAAAGCGCATCTTGAAAGTCCTAAATATGACCTCACTGTGAGATAAATCAGAATTACCAGCGCTCTCAGCTGCACAGATCTAGCCCAGGCCTCTCCCAAGCTGCTCATTAAGCATGGCACATCGCAGCCCCTCTCCGGCTGCAGGCAGGAGCTGAGCTCAAACTCACCCCGGAGCAGTGGCAGTGTGCAGGACCCGGGACAAATCCCCCCCGCCGGGTGTCAGCGGCTCCAGGCGCAGAAGCACAACCCACAGTGCAGAGGTGTTGGGAATACAACAAATCTGCTGCAGAAAAGAGATTCCAGAGGGGCTGGAGGGCACAATAATAGGGTGCAAATTTCTGAATGCCTCATGGTTTATGGGCAGCTTCTAATGCTTCTGCCGAGAAACATTACAGCATTTCCATTGGCTCTGATCTTTATTTTTAGTTTTATTACCCAGTGCATAACAGGTTTCTTTTAGAGAGAAAGAAAGAAAGCAGATCCCTCTGTAAACAGGAGAACTCCTGAACATTTCACATGGCAGTGGTTTAGCTGAGGATAATTCCACAGCGAACGCGGCTCCAAGAACAAACATCTCTGTCACCGTGCAGTGCCTGACACTGCTGGCATCACCGGGCACGGCGAGGGAAGCCCCTTTGCTTGTCACACGGTATTGAAGCCGGGAACACGCTCCACAATGCACACGAGCTGCAAAGTTCCCATTGCAGAGCAGATGGGAACAAGTCAATTAAAGGCGCAGCGCTGATGGCGGGAGGGAGCACCGAGCATTCCGGCCGGTGGGAGACAGAAAAGGGCTGCAAAAGGTGCTGAACCAAGTAATGATCTCAGACAAACAGCCACGACTTCCTAGAATCCGAATTCCTTTGCTAGCTTTTCAAGAAGGCAGACAGAACAGTGACCTTGATTTGCAGCTCAGAGGGGCAGGAACCTCCCGGTGCCCCCGTTCTGGAACCGCCTGACACCACCGCAGCCGCTCCGAAATGTTTAATTTTACTTAAAACATTCTCTCAGGCCTGTGTATTATTTGAAGTATAACGTACAGGATTATCTAATGAATTCTCAAATCAAATACTCTCATTTTGCTGCAGGCCATTTCCCGACAACAAACTAAAGGCACAGAGGCTGCTCTGTGCTCCTGCCTGCTGAATTTAAACAGATGTCCAGTGGACATCAGCCTCGCTCACATTACCTCTCCCATTCACTCGCCTCTATCTCGGCCAGTGCAAACCCCCTTAAATGAAAAACAAACAGAGGCTCGAGATAACAAAACATCCAGCAGGACTTGCCGGCAGAGGAGCGGCCGTGCCCGCCTGCGCTCAGGGCTGGTGACACTGAGAAAGTCGCCAGGGAGCAGCATCTGGCTCTGATTAGGTAACAAGCTGTAGCATCTGCAAACTTGTCAGTCCCCGGCCCACAACAAAGCCCAGCCAGCAGATCTGTGTTTAAAAAGGGAACTGGCTGTTGGGTTTTATAAGACAAACATTATCTGTTCCATTGCAGGGTGCCGTTTTATTAATGCCGCCTAGAAGGGGAGAAATTAAATGTGCTTGTTACATTTTACTTTTCATCTCAAGGAAAAAACCCATTTGGTTTTGTCTGTCAGAAGCCTTTTTCCTTGTCTTTCCTCTGTGAAGGGCGGCGAGATACCAGCAGAGCTTTCACAGCCCACAGTAAGCAGCCGCTGTGACCCTGGGGTGCTCTTACAGCATTTCTGTTTTCTCCAAACTAGAAAGATGAAATAAAATAAAACAAAATCAAACTTCCATGCAGTGAACCCAGAAGCAATAAGGATCGGGTGAATTAAAATTTACTCATCTCCATGTTTTCACTTAGACACTTCAGCAGCGTGTTTGGCTATGAAAGCTGCTGCATTTCGCCATTTTTTTCTTCCACTTTTTTCTGGGTATGTTGAGATGGCCTTTTTCTCTGCTCTGCCTTACTGAATGACAGCTACAGTTCTCAGTGCCTCTTCTGCACCCTGAAATGTATTTATACTTCTCTTTTGAAAAATGAGAAGAGAATACTCTGTGCCCCACGTAAGACCGAAGTTCAACATAACTGAGGAAGAACTGAAGAATATTAAACCTGAAAAGACAAATTTCTGTCCAACCTCATAGTTATTTTTGAACATCTAAGGAAAACCACCTATGAGCACCTCCATAAAACAGGGACCTGTAAAACTGAGTATTAGTCAAATCAGTAGTAAAGACTTGGTGCAGATCTTCCTGTGTGGTTCCGGGAATCAGTCAGAAATTAACGGAATTGGAGAACTCCTCAGTCGGAGCAGTTTGTGCCCCAGTGCCCCTGGGCCCAGCTTCAAACCTGGCTGCAGTCTGCTGGTCCCTCACACAGCACACAGAGGACACAGATGGGCAGGAGTGACAAGAGCCAGGCACAGACACAGCCTGGGATCCCAGCAGGAGCAGAACACTCTCCTTCCACACCTAAGGCACTTGAGAGCTCCAAAATCAGGACTCACAGGGGAAAACACAGGTGTAATGAGAACTTGGGCACAGAGCCTTTGGTTAGCTTTTTTTAAAACCTTGCTAAGAGATGTGGCCTATTTATGAGTTGTGAAATACAAACCACATTATCAACCATCTTAAGGGAATGGATTGATGTTAAGTGATACTTGAGAATCCACCCCGTAGCAAAGCTCCCACACCAGCACAGACAGATAAGCAGAAAATCCTTCCTGCAAACACCGTGGCTGTCCTGATACAACATAAACCTGGAGATCTGAAACCACTGTCATGACTTGCTGGCCTGGAACACTTTGCTACACGTGGAACTGATGAGAAAAGAACAATTCCTAATTCAAGTAATTACCCTAAACACTGTTACATAAGCTGCAGCTCCAACTCTTTTTGCTAATAACCCAAATGAACCTTCAGGTCGTCCAAGCCAGAGGATAAATGGAATAAAACCCCCTACCTGCAAAATTAGGAATTTGCTGCTTCTGAAAAATGGCATGTGATATCCAAGCTAACAGATATGTTTGGTGTACGGTCCCTGCTGCTGTGGGATCACTGAAGCAGCACGGTGAGAACTGGAATGTTCTGGAGAAACCCCTGGGAATGGGTCTGATGGGAGACACAGCCTGCCACAGGGAGCCCTCCCCTCTCTTGCACAAGGACTCTGAGCGCTGCATTTTCTCTTTGCTTTCTGATTTCAGAGTCTCAGGACACTGCCAGTGCTGGGGTCAGCCAGCCCTGTGTGTCACCGAGCGCCTCCTGCAGCTCCACAGGGACCTGGGGGTACAGCTCAGGTAATTTCCTTTCCCTCCTGCTTCTCTATTCAAAACAAAACAGGGGCTCTGGAATGCTTCAGTTCCCTCAGCGTCACAGCTTTTCTCCCCAACTGCTGTGACTGCCATTCTGGAGCTGACGGAGCTGGCGTTCCCGACAACCATCTTAAGTGCTCTGCAGAAGGCCGTGCGTTCCAGCAGCAACGTGCTTTGCCCGTTATTATGATTTATTCGGTTTTGCAATACAGTGGTAGCCGAGGCCTTTGCCAGGGTTCCTGTGCTGGGCACATACACAACACACAACATGCTGATCAGAAAAATCCAGCCTGAAGGCTCCCAGATACCTCTCTCTAGGCATTGCCTTGCTCAATGCATTCATCATTTTTATCATCCTAATAATAAGAACTCTTTTTCACAGACCTAAAGATTCAGAAGTTACCCAACACCTCTACTTTCACTTCCATATACAATCCTATAATTAACACAGCAACAAGCTCCATGATCACCAGTAAAATCTTAGCAGCCAGGATTCAAAAAGTCCTTCGGATCCAAGGTACTTGTAAGCATCAAGATGATACAAACTGGCCTGAACTGAAGAAATAATCAGGCAAAAATAACATGATTTGATGTGATTCTCTTTCCTTTCACTGAAAGAGAAAGCCCAAAGCAGCTCTTCTAAATGAGAAGAAATATTCAGAGACACAGTAAACAAAAAGAGCAATATGGCCATGGATGCACAGTGTTGTATGGAAACAAAGGAAAGGTGAGGAGACGGCATCCATCAGCCTGGAAAGCAGGCGTGGAAAAGTCTCTCCTATCTCTACGAGCAGCTGGGGATGATTCGCAGTAGATTTTTCTGTAATAAAATTCCCTCACGTTTCCTTACTTGGAAAACTCAGTTTATAGGTCAGTTAACAAGTATTAAAACCACAAGAGAACATGAAATGCACCACCTTTTCCTTTTGATCCTTTTCCCTTTTGGATGAAAGTTTTGAAGTTGGGAATATAAAATGCCTGAATTTTTGTTATGTTTTATGCCTCCACGAAGGCATTAAAACGGCAGTTTGTGGGCTGAAGAAATATCCCCTGAGTGGCAGGGAATTAAAGCAAGCTGTCCCGAGCGCAGCCCTGCTCGCCAGGTGTGCTGCTGCCCAAATGGAACACCTCATTTACAAAACAAATCTGCCTCCAAAATTACCTGCCCTCTTGATGGCTGCAAATGGTTTTCATCAACCTGCAGGGCCGTGCCCGGATCTGCAGCCGCTCTGGGGTCCCCTGGGCGGCCCTGGGGTCCCCTCGTTTATGCCTTCGTTAGGGCTGTGTCCTGCTGGGCACGCACAGAACGCACACCCAGCATGGAGCTGCTGGCCTCCGAGCTCCTAAAGGCCCCGTGCTCTCGCAGGATGCTTCTGTTTTGAAATCTATCAAAGGAATCTCCAAACAAATTACATGGTAAATTATTATCTGTGTTCTGGCCTGCTCTCACACCCCACTGTTTGCCGTGAATGGCGCTGGGAGAGCCCTTGTGAAAGGGGCCAGATAAGCAGATTACAGATGTCAGGTGCCTCGGGCTGCTCGGCCTCGCACAGCCCAACTTGGGCACGGCCACTCATCTCCCAAACCGGGCCAGGGCTGGCTCAGTTAATGCACCTCTAACGGGAAAGAAATAAATGTGCAACACACACAACAGAGAGAGGAACGGCAAAGGAATAAATGTGCAACACACACACACACAACGGAGAGAGGAACGGCAAAGGAATAAATGTGCAACACACAGAACAGAGAGAGGAACGGGAAAGAAATAAATGTGCAACACACACACACACAACGGAGAGAGGAACGGGAAAGGAATAAATGTGCAACACACACACACAACACAGAGAGGAACGGGAAAGGAATAAATGTGCAACACACACACACAACAGAGAGAGGAATGGGAAAGATAATAAATGTGCAACACACACACACAACGGAGAGAGGAACGCTCTCCCCTCGCTCCCCCAGCCTCGCTGTGTTTGGCTTCTCCAACCAACTCGCAGAGAGAGGAAACGGGCTTGCGAGGAATAGAGAATTTCTATCAGAAAGAAACCTTTTATGTAGCTTTCCTATCATTACCCACGCATTTCTGGCAGCTCTCAGTGTCCTCTAGATCCCAGTGCGCTGCCTAACAAGACCTGCTATGAAAACAGAATGCAGAAAACAAATTAGCATTTTGGAAATAAAAAGCCTGGCTTTTAATCCTATTAAGATCATGCCTTTTCTAATTTTTTTTTTTTAAGTTCTCTGAAAGATATACTGATGTTCCATTACCATAACTGCTGAAATCAGCATTTCCTTTGAAAGAAGTTGTTAATATTTGGAAATGGTGGGATTTCCGATGCTGGATTCGATTGTTATTCTGTGCTACCCCGCCAGTGCCAAGGTCACGGGGAGATTCACCTGCACACCGAGCGAAATGAATGCGCCTGGCCACAATACATGTATAATTTAACATTCTCCTCTCCACTACCACCATGCATTCCGAAAAATATTTTATTACAATAACAAATTGGTTTCAAAATCATGCATTATGTATCCTGAAATTAGGTCTGCCAATGAAACCTGGATGTACAAACACAGCAGCAGCCATGCAGGGCAGCATGAGCACAGGAATTATGGGTTCTAGAGGGGCTGAAAGGAACAATTAATTCTTCCCCTAACTCCAAAAAGTCCCTTTTTATTACTTTAATCTGCATAGTTAAAAAGAACCAAACAATCAATTGCTGCAAAAGGCATTTAGCAATGCAATGGCATGTCCTTCTCTCGATGTCTGTATAGAAAGGAAATGTTTAAGTGCGAAGTGCCCAGTATATCAAAACATCCTTTGGGGACTTCAGCTCTCAAGGGCAGGGCAGGGGAAAATAATACAAAGCTGCTCAAATATTTAAGTGTGTTAGTTATATTTCAAAACTTTACCATTGTAACATTTTAAATGGCTTTTTTTTCCCTTCAGATCAAGCTCCTCCAAATATTTCAGATCAAATTTATCAAAAAATCCTGCAAAATTCTTGATAAATAAAAGGAGTTCTTTGCCATTTCCTTTTTAGTCAGAGTTTAAAATTTCATAATATTGCTGAATTTTCAGCAGCAAATGCTGTAAGGTTAATGCACTTTCATGATAAATGGTTGGTTCTGATTTGCAGGTTTCATTTTAAGTTAAATCTACATTGATAAATCCTCCTCTTACAGCCCAAATATCCTTTTTTCTCATGCAAAATAAGCATGTTTCTTGGTCAACTGACATTTTGTTCAAATGGACTTGAGGTAGCTATTTATGAATAATTAAGATTAAAATGTTTCTGTGATTCCCTCAATGCTTTTTTATTTTAAAACATTTATATCATGTCAAAATGGACTTATTCTTCCAAAGGTAACTTTCCATTAAAATAATGGAGAAAATGACATTTCTAATTTTGATAATAGCCCTGAGTTCAGAACGAAAGTCAGAGCCTCCTGCTGCAGAGCACAAGGGGTTTTAGGATTGAAACCATGATGTGAATTCTCTGTAATGGTGTTAAAATCCTGGATTCGAAATATTTACAACAGGACAAATAAAATCAACGACATTTCCATTTTAAAGCAGCAGCCCTGACTAAACCTTTATTCTGGACTCTGTTTCACTCAGTTAAAATGATTTGCTTTTCTGTTCCTTATGGTAAAAGAGTCTGGCAGATCCTGCTATTAATTAGACTTGGTTCAGTTCTAAACTTTAGGAACTATTTTCATTAATAGCTTACAAACAGCTATTCAACCTGGACATTTGCTATTTCATTTTTATTCCAGTAGCAAAAATGAAGAATACTCTAAACACAGTGTTTAGCCACAGGAAAGGCAGAAAATATCGAAGCCTTTACATTTCTATGATATTTGAATTCAGTAAATATTGCATAAAATGAGAACCTTGACACTTCCCTGTTTGAATCCAAGTGCAGCCGTTGCCCTCAGCCGCTGTTTGTCTGTAATTTCGTTGAGCTGCTCTGATCTGACCAGACACAGCTCAGCTCGCTCGGGAGCAAAATCAGGAGAAATAATTTAATCTAATCAGGATATCTGAGAATGGGAAATGTTAGCAGCTTAATTTGGGATCTCTTAAAAAGCCTTTTGTGGTGCTATTTACTGACACGCTGAAGCTTCTCTTTTAAAGCAATAATTAACAAATTGTTGACAGAAATTAAATGTCCCTATTTTAAACAATTTCACTGTTCTTCTTTCTCCCTTTCTTTCCCGAGGGTGAGCCTGACAAACAGGGAAATCAACCCCACCATTAGCAGGGGAACGCCACTTTCCAGGGTGGTTTTTGCAGTAAAGGGACGTGATTCATATAAGTAATAAGCAAAGCCCCCGCTCTGGATTTCCAAACGTCCTGGCTCGTAATGCCGAGGTTAAATGATTAAACCCATCCCTGCCTGCTCGCTCCGGCTGCACATCCCTTCCCTTGAATTTAGCTCTGGGCAATTCAGAGCTGAATGGGAAGTGCTCTTTTATTTGTTATTAAAGTCCCTTGCTATCTTTCAGAACTGTTTGTTACACAGATCTGAGCACATACATGTATTAGGAAAATACACTGAATAAAGACAAGGTTATAAAACCTGGATGAAAATCACTCAGTGTTCATTTTTCATGGCAATTTGCTTAACGAAAATTATCACTGGCAATACCTTAAATCAGTAAATACCAGCAGTATCTGTCTAGTACAAATCTAAGTCCAAGCCAGAGCTGTTTTCCAAAGGCTGCCTGTGATCTGAGTGGCAGGGATGCTGGAGCAGCGGCTGGGGGCTCTGCCTCTGCACAGGGACAGTGGCACTGGCACTGCTGCTCACAGGGGTTTGTGAATCCAGCACAGGCTAAAGGCAGAGCACAGCAGCTCCCTGCAGAGCCTCTGCACAGCCCTGCCTGGCAGAAACACGTCTGAGGCTCAAATGGACGCAGGTTTGTTCAGCTCAGGATGCTGTGAGTGCCTGGCGAGCAGGATGGCACTGAGAAATCACAGGCAGCATGCTGACAGGAGTGCAGAGAGGCACAAACCCCAGCCTGGAGCACAGCCTGCGTTTCCTCACAAATAACCCTGCTCTGATTTAGTGCTCAGAGCACAAAGAGCCTGAGTGCAGCCGCTGGGAGCAGCCCCTGCTCGTGTCCTGGTGTGACACTGCCCCACTGTCCCCAGCCTCTGTGCACCCCAGCTTTGTGTGCCATGGTCCAGGGCTGCACCCGCTCCCGGGCTCTCCCTCAAAAGAGTTTCATGTTAAAGACAGCTGCAGTAACTGATGCTTCACCTGGGCTCTTGGAAGCTGACTGATGAATATTTGTGAATTTAATGGAAAAGTTATGAACCCAAAGAACTCTATTTTACCATATTATCAGAAATTTACTCCCATGGACGTTTCTACCAGGTTGTTTTATTTCACATCACTCAGGTATTTTCTTAAGCAATCCTAAACCCCAGGCTGGCATTTATCTGCTGCATGACGCCACAGACAGAGCAGGAAAGCTGTGCTTCCTGCACCTGGGAACCCAAATCCCCTGCCCCAAAGCCACCCCACAGCAATGCCAGCAGCGGCTGCCAGCTCGTCCCACGAGGATGTTCTCAAAACCTGGCACCAGAGGCTCCTGCACACACACACCTCTCCAGGAGAGCACTCCAATTTCACCCAAATTAGATGAAGATTGCTAGCAAGGGTACAACCAGACCAAGAGTAACTGGTTTGTATTTTACAAGCAGCAGGAAGGTACAGCTCTACCACTAGGCTCACTACCCCTCAGACATCACCAGAAATTATTTTAAGCAGCACTTTTGTAGGCAGAGCTCTAAAATAAAACCGAAAAACCCAAATCTGTTCATGTGCTGTCCATCTACATTTTGTAGCAGCATGTGCAAATAAATTTAGAAGTATTTAAAGCATATTCTCAAGACACACAAGGGACAGTGGGATATTTTTTTGTCCCACAATTTGCTTCCCAGATAACTTCTAGGAAGATGGTGGCCACAGAAAAAATGCTTCACCTTCCATTCAAAACAGAAGTTTTAATTTCTTTGAAAAGTAATTTTTTTTTCCTTCTCCCTCCCTCTCATTCCTCCCTTACTTTTCCCCTCCTGTACCACTAGAAAACAACCTCTTGTTTGCCTTCACCGTATCAGCCCTCACTTCATCCAGACTTTACATTTTACTCATAGCTTCCATGATCTTTGTAAGAGTTTTTGGTCCACAAATGCTGTTCTTCCAGCAAGCAGAAGCAGAGAGTGAGATTTCTTGTTTGTTCACCAAGTGATGGGGCAGAGCCCCACTCCCTGGTGCTCCCACAGCCTCCCTGGCAGCAGCAAAGCCAAAGTACAGGAACTCAGGACACATCACCTGCATTCCAAGCAGCACCAAACCACCTTGGCTTTCCTGGCTCTGTGTTTGCTGGGGCTGATCCATCACAGCACATCCCAAGGAATGAGCCATCTCTCAGTGGAACAGGCTCACAGTAAAATGAGATTGTGGCTCTCTAAAGCCCTTGGACAAACCCCCAAAGATTCCCCATGTGCAGATAGGGACACGCTGCCCACAGAGTGCTCCTTTCAGCAACAGCTTCTCTGCATCTGCCCCTTCTCAAACAGCTGAAGAGCTTTGCTCTGTCAACTACTGCTCTGTGATTGTCACTCCAGCTCCCTTTACTCTCCTCCGTGCATTTATTGAGTCCCACAAGTCCCCTCCTCTCCTCAAAAGGAAGCCTAAGAGACTGGAGAGATGTTCCTGCTATTGGCCAGGAGAATCCAGGGCAGCAGCAGATGCTCCTGCAGATTGTGACCTGAGTCACCTCTGAGCCTAGCACCCTCATGTCCCCTTTCCTACACCAGGGTGCAGGGCAGCAGAGCTGGAGGAAAAGGGAAGCACAGATCTAGCCTGAGAAGATTATTTTTAGATTGAATGAAATACACCGCCCACAAAGACAGGGAGAGCAAGACCTTGGGAAACCATGGGACTTCTTTCTTTCTCTGATTTAAAGGAAAACACTGTTTCCTCTTGGCGTTGTTAAAAAACAATTCCCATTTAAGCAGTGACAGGCAGGACTCTGTAATCTGTACATACAATTTAATCCTTTCAAGAATCAGCAGAACCCACATCAATCAAGCCTTCATCAACTTGTAAAAACAATATTTTGATTCAATCAGATTCAAAGCCCCGAAATTCCCAACTAATTAATGCAGGGTCACTCGGAGCTGCTGAGGCAACGGCGAGCAGAGTGGTCAAATATTTACCCCTCACCACAGTAGACATTAGGACAACCAAAGGACCTGGAGAGTGGGCAAGAATAGATAATGTGACTGTCACTGCAGCAGGTTTCATTCACTGGGAGTATTTGGATAAAGAATTATTACAAAGGAGAGGGAAAAAAGCAAGAGAAGCCTCTGCCGTAAGCAGCATTCTCACATCCTGCTCAGGGGCTGTGAAATGGGCAGTGACCCAGGCAACATCCTTCCCATTTTGGGATTTTTAACATGCATGTCTCCAGACAGTTGAGTTGCTTTGATTCCACTCCTCCCTCATAACATTCACAATAAATTACATTATAAGAACATAGGCAGCAAAAAATTACTGAAGAGTCCAAAGAATTGAGACCTTCTGCCCTGTCTGTATTCCTAGAAACGAGACTGGAATTCAGCTTTTTCCTTTAACAATCCTTGAAATGCATGCCCAGCATGCAGGCTGCTTTCTGCAGGAGGATTTTCCCAGTGTGCAGGGTGCCTGTGTGTGCTGCAGACACGGCTGCCTCGTGTCTCTAATGCTGCTGTGCAGCTCATTTCTGCAGCTTCACGCTTTGCCTTGGAAGGATGTATTTGTGTATTCTCCCCTCCAATACCCAAACCCTACTGACTCTTTTAAAATGCAGCCAGTGAAGCAGTCAGAGCTGGTTAGTGCACATCTGCAATCGCACTCCGTGTCCTCCCTGTCCATGGCTCTGTGTTCTCTGCCCTGCTGTCCCTGGCACAGGGTCCCAGAGCAGCTCTGGCTGCCCCTGGATCCCTGCAAGTGTCCAAAGTCAGCTTGGATGGGGCTCAGAGGAACCTGGGATGGGCTTTAAGGTGCCTTCCAACCCAAGCCAGGCTGTGATGCTGCGGTGCTCTGCATACCCTTTAGATTAACAGTGATGCAACCAATATATGCTCTTCCTTCTAAAATGAAGTTTCTTAAAAGTTCAAGAGCAACCATTCAAGTATTCTCAATTTTTATGTTGCCGGTACTCTGAGATAACTTGAAAATGAAAAATTCCCATAGGAATTTTAAAAAAGCCATTTAGTAGTGCCTGTGCTGATGATATTCCAGTGCAACAACAGTCAGAGCAAGGTTGCACCAGAGCAGGTTTTAGGAGAATTCCCAGACCCGGGCTGTAAGGCAGCAGCAGCAAAAACAGTGACAGTGAAGAAAGAGTCCAGGTAATGGCATCTGAAAAAATACGTTTCAAGGAATCATCACGAGTCTGTTCCCAGTCTTACCACCATGTGCATAGGACAGCCCTGGAACAAGCTGGGGCTCCAGAAGCAGGTCAGTGTTTCAGAGGAATGCCTCACCCATGAAATGGCAGGCGTGAAAACCTGGCCTGAAGCATCTCCTCTTTAACCTACATTACCACCACTGCTCAGCATCACACAACAACACAGGCACTACTGTTTGCTTTCCCAGGCTCCTGGGATTTTCGTGTGTTCTGCACTTCACAACCCTCCAGCAAAGAAGCTTCTTTGGTCAATTTTGGGACAGTTTCCCATTCTGACTCCAAGTGCTGGTACAGCCCTGAAGCGTGGGGGATCCTAAAATAATTCCAGCTTTAAAATCACAACCACAAATGTAATTTTGGCACCGGGTGGACCCTTTCAGATGAGCAGTTCTGGCACACAAAAGGGGAAAGCAGCAGAGGCAGCTGCTCCAGATGGGGCACTGGGGCTGTGTGGGCACTGCTGGAGCTCCTGAAATTCTGTGCAAGAGAAAACTGCTGTGCCCAGCTTCCCTCAGCACTCCAGTTACTGCAGGTGGGGAAGCTCTGGCATGGGAACACTATCCCTTCTGTTTCTGAAGAAAGAACAATTGCCCTATGCAATGGCTCCAGTCCCAGGCACTGCTCTGATGGGCTCCCCAGACTGGGTCCCTCAGCAGCCCCCGCTCAGGGCAGAGCTTTTGCTCCTGTCCTGCCTGTCCTGAGGAGATGAACTCAAACTCCAAACTCAGTGCAGGCATGGGACCCTCATTTCCAACCCATGGGCTTCCATCCAGCCAGGCACATAACCCAGTGATAGCAGCAAACTTCCATGTGGAAATTACAGCTCTTTTTGAAAGTGTCACTGTTTCAGTTTCACCTTGGATATTAATTCAGCATCTAATCCATAAGCGTTTGTAAATATGCACATTTGGGATTTATTCTAAGAGACATCCAAAGTTCTTTCATCCCCTTGCTATCATTCCTTCAGTGATTCTGCAAACCAGCCTGAATGCTCCCTGAGGAAGTGCAATGGGATGAGTCTATTTTTACATTTTAAAATATAACAGAAAGACAAATTTTAACAATGAATCACAGATCAATGTACTAAGTGCCCTGGATATTAATAGAAATATCACCTCTCACACAGAAGTTCTAGCACTTTTCCTACAGATATTTCAATGTAGTAAAGAACAGAAATTAAGGAAGTCTGAAGCCTCGACTGGTAATGGATATTCCCAGGAGGAAAGGCTTTTTACATCATACTTCAATGCCAAGTGTGCTCCTACTATGAAACCCTCCCCGTTTTGTCTTTCCCACAGTCTGTCCCAAAGAACAGGATGGCTGATCTGGCACCAGAACAACCTGATCCTGCTGTGCCCATGCCTCACCTCAGCCATACAACTGGCCCTGGGGCTCTCCAGTTGCTCCATTTTCTGTCCATGGATCCTGCAGGCTCCCACATCCATCCCCCACCTTGCATTTGGCCATGAAAGCATTGCCCTGGCAGTGCCCTGCTTCCCCAAGCCAGCAGATGTGTCACCTGCCACTGGTACCTTTTGTCACCTTGTGCCACTGTCACAGCAGACACCTCCCTGCCCTCGTGCACCTCCCACTTCATCTTTACTCCACTGACATCCATCGTGCTGTTGGGACAGAAATTCCTCTGGAAATTAGTTTTTGTCTCACTGTCTAAAGGAATTGATTTATTTTTTTTTCCCAGAATTAAGGAGCTTAAACAGCAGCAAGATGGGCACATGCCAAGAGCAGGCAACTGTCACTGCTCCATGGGCTGCCCCTTTTTTCTCTCCATCATCCTCACCATATATGTCAAACCACTGCATCAGCTCTCTGAAGCAGGGCTTGGCTTTTCTATGTGCTCCCCTTAAAACAAACTAGGTAATAAAAATAACTGATGTTTGAAATGTAATTGGTCACTAGAATTTGCAAATCAGTAAGATAAAAGTAGAAGAGCTTTGTAAATCAAGGGGTGATGAATTGGCTGGACTGGGATAATCTGAGCAGCCCCTGTCAGTGTATTTAGAGGAGGCACTTGCCTTCACAGGAGAGTTTGCAATTGCTGATTCTGACCTCCAAAAGCATAGACTCCACAGGCAGCAGCTGGGTCACAAGCACAGGGTGTGCAGGCAGTGCCCACGCCCTGCTGGGAGTCAGCACTCGATCTCATAGAGGAACAGAATCCCAGAATGGTTTGGGTTGGAAGGGACCTTAACACGAGCCAGTCCAAGGGAAGATGTTCCCTGCCCATGGCATGGGGTGGGACTGGATGGGCTTTAAAGTCTCTTCCCCCAGAAGCACCTGGGAATGCAGGGACTGTGTGGTCCCACCTGCAGAACCCCGAGAGCACCTGAGAGCACAGGAGCAGCCACAGGCACAGGCAGCTTTTCCAGAGGCTCCAGAGGCAGCTGCAGGGGATAGTCCAGCACTGCTGGTAGCTGCAGCCCAAAGGCTTCCTGAGCTGAACAGCAATGTTTCCTCTCTTTGCATCTCTCTGTCTGTGCAAAGGGAGGGCAGAGGCAGCGCTGAGGTGGCTTTGCCACCCAGCTCCGAGTGGCACCGTGTGGCTCTCAGCCCCAGCAGTGCTGCCTCACTGCTCACCCTGCTGCCAGCCAGGCTCCAGAACGCAGATCAAGCTGCATTTCCCCAGGAAGCTGCCAGCCCCCAACCCTGATCCCAGCTGCATCCCTGCCTGCTGTGCCAGAGCAGCCGCTTATTTACCTAATAGACTCTAAAAGGTATCAAGGGAGTCATTGCCTTCAATTGGGTCATTCTGACATATGTAAATATGTATTTAAATTTGGTAAATATGTACAGTATTTAGAGTATGCGGAGAATGACACTTCTGTGGAATGGGGCACCTCTTTCCAAAGGGCTTGTGCTACTCCAGGTAAATTAAGCTCCTTTCCACACCAATCATGAGAGCTGGAATCCGCTAGAGAAAAGAAGAGAGCTTTCCTTTGTGAGCTGGTGTGAGCTAACCCTGCAGAGCTGGGCAGCATTCTGACTGCAGTTAGTAATTAAATGTACTGCAATAATCCAGTGGGTTTGATATGACATCTGATTTTAAGGGTAGGAATAAACATTCAGCTTCACATGGGAAATCATTCATTCATCAAAAAAATTCCATTACTTAGGGACTATATGTGTATGTACATGTACATGTATATGTGACACCTGGGGATAAGGTTTAGGGTGGTTCTGGTGGCCCTGGATGATCTCAAAGCTCTTTTCCAGCCCCAAAGGTTCTCTCCTACGTGCCTGAAGCCCAGCTACTGAAATGCCTTACACACATATACATGTACTGCTCTTCCCTGCACTGAAAATGCAAACGTTTCCCCAAAATAAAACTCTCAGTAACATTTTCCTCTTAATTAATTACAAAAACCCCAACAAACCCTTGGTCTCTTCTACTTCCAGCCAGAATCCCTCGTAAGAGATAAATGTGTGGATACTACACCACTGTTCCCACAACTCTGCAGCCCCAAACTTCTTGGGCAGTGATCTAAGCAGCCCTGTGCTACAGAAATAGTTATTAAAGAATTCTCCAGGTAAAACCACAGTCTGCTTGGTGCACCTGGGTTAGAACTCTTAAGAGCCCTGAAATAACTCTGGTTTTGAGCTACTCATTTGAGGACTCATTTTTGTAGGAGAAGCTCGTCCACCATCCAATGGCTTGTTCAGGAATCCTGGTGCTGGGAGGGGACACAGGAAACCAGAGTTTCAGTGCTGAGAGTGAAGAGGTGTTGAGCCAAGGAAAAGCTCCCAAGGTTTTGTTGCACAGGAAATTCCTCCCCAGTCCAAGCTCACACCTTGGATTACTGATAACAAATGAGAAACATTAGACTACACTTACTTATATTACATCTGAACAGCAAGTGTAAATAATTGAGCATTTCTACAGCTTGAAGGGGAAAGTAAACCAAAGAAGTTCCCAGTGTGAAATGTAAGTCCCTTTTTGGAGTTTCTGGACACAGCACTTCAGACTGAGCATTTCTCTCTGTGTGTACTGTGTGCACAGAGCGTAGCTCTGCACACCCAATGATTAAAGGAGGCATAAAACCACGCAAAACCCCAGTAACATATTTATATTTTACTAAATGTAAACAGCACTGACACATTTCTAAATATAGTCCTAATTTCTGTCTTCAAAAAGGCTTGTGAAAACTGATACAACCTGGATTTCCATATGCCCCAAGCAAACAACTACAACCCTGTCACATTCAGGTAACTTGCAGGTGAGAAGGGAAACACAGGGAAGATGAGATGGCCCACAGGAATTACACAATTGACCTAACAGCCAAAACTGTTGAAAAGTAGGAATAATTTTCATAATCCTAATAAAATCAGCCTTTGCAGCCTTCAGCTGACTGTTGTTTGCCATTAGAGTCTCCCCTTAGATCAAGTTACACAATGAAATTCAGCTCTCTCCATTTTCAACAGATTATAATGAACAGCATCTTAGTGTGCATAATACCTTTAGTAATGTGCCACAAGAGAAGAAAGTGCTCCTTCCAGCACAAGCTGGGTTAGGGTAGGAGACACAGAGAAATCACACCCAAAAAAAATCTTACAAACTAGCATTGAATTTCAACACTCTACTTGCTTATAATATAGTATAAATAATTCACACTTGAAAATCTTCTTTTCAGAAATGTTTACTGACACAGCAAAAATGCATGTGAGGGGTTACTGACATGGCATATAAATGCACACCTGAGAGACTGCAGTGATCACCAAAGGGAGAAAAGAATTCATCTAAGGGAGGTGTCAGCCAAGAAAAGACACGGTCCTGAGTAAGGCAGGTAATTAACAGCTCAGGTCCCTGAGTGTCCCTCCCTTCAGATGTGTCCAATGTTAGATGTACTCCACAACCATCTCACAGCACACACTTCTGCTGCCGCCTCGGCTTTGATCTGCTCCAAAGTTTGATTTGAAAGATACGCAGAGAAAATTACTGGCTAAAATCTACCATGATAGGGACACAAAATTTGTCTCAGATGTTTTTCCTTGATGCTGTTGAAATGAGCTTTGTGGGTTGCAGCTGGCTCAGTGATGCAGCTCCCAGCTGCCAGGAGGGGACTGAGGGCAGTGCCCAGTGCCAGCACACAGCACTGGCAGCAGGAGCCAGACAGGAGCTGGTTCAGCTGCTCCCACCTGTACGAACCTGCATAGACCTGTACAAACCTGAACAGACCTGGAGAAACCCATACAAACCTGTACAGACCCATACAAACCTGTACAGACCTGGAGAAACCCATACAAACCTGTACAGACCCATACAAACCTGTACAAACCCATACAAACCTGAACAGACCTGTACACACCTGAACAGACCTGTACAGACCTGTACAAACCTGCATAGACCTGTACAAACCCAAACAAACCTGTACAGACCTGTACAGACCTGTACACACCTGAACAGACCTGTACAGACCTGTACAAACCTGCATAGACCTGTACAAACCTGTACAAACCTGTACAGACCTGTACAGACCTGTGCAGACCTGCACAAACCTGAACAGACCTGCACAAACTGTACAAACCTGCACAGACCTGGGCCCACCCTCAGTGACCATCACACCTTTCTCAGGGAAAAAAGCACCGAGGGAAAGAAAAGGCAGAAAAGCTCCTGAAATTGTAACTGCAATTATCTTAAATTAGAATATTTGGCTTGAAAGATCTGGAGGGTATTGTTTTTGATAAGGCAGAGCCACTTGACAAGGGCTGTCACCACTCCAGGTCTCTCTGTTGTCAACTCAAGATGAAAGGACATCACAAAGAATTAACTTCAGCTTTTAAACATTTTGAAAATGTCAAAGAGGTCATAGCTGATCTATTTCCTTATCCAGCATATTCACTTGATGAAATTTGTGGTAACAATGTGTTTTTACTTTTCGTTCCAATTGCTCTGCAGCTCTGTAATTGATGCCAGGCTAATGAGAGCTGGCAGAGCCGGGAGTGATTGGCTCAGCGCTGGATCAATCACAGCCGGGCTGGGCACATCACACTCGCTAATGCCACTAATTGGGGACCGCAGAAAACCCTGCCCAGCTCCTCCTGCAGCTCCCAGCACCCTTTATTTGGTTTCCAGTTACACTAAAGCCAATTTAAGCCCTTTTATAACCAACACCTTCCTGCATGTAGGACCTATTGTTCCTGCCTTCCCACAAGCCATCTAAAGAGTCCTTAAAATATTCAGTGAGATGACTAAATTAAAAACAGGTCCAATCTGTGAAACAGCAAAGAAAAAGTAGAAGCTAAATATTTGTATTGACCTTTTAGGAGCACTATCCAAGTCAGTAAAATATCTTAAAGGCATTTTGTTATGCCCAGAGAGGTGAAAATTTTAAATCTCATTTAAACGAACATGTGATCACATTTGCTAGAAAGGATTTTGTATTTCCAGAACGCATTAGGGTCTGTGAATATGGAAGTTAGCAGTTCAAACAAGTGGAAATGTGGCTGGATGGTGCTGATTCTGCCCTGTCCCCCATGACTCCAGGGCAAGGTCAGGGCTGCTGGCACGTCCCTCTCAGGGCTGACCGAGCAGGACACGGCTCCAAGAGCCCAAGGACCCCGATATTTTCTGCATCAGCAAAATTCATCAAAACCCTCCATCGTGAGCTAAAGCAAGGGATAAACACACACGTGTTTGCTGCAGAGAGAGACAGACACAATACCTGAAACAGGGACACAGAGGGACACAACGTGGCACTAGGAATTGGAAATATTTTGTATTTCAAGCCATAATCAAAGAAAAAAACTGAACAAAAACACACACAAAAAAAATAACCCACCAAACACCAAGACAGAAACAGAGGTAAAGTTTAGAACAAGTAAGCACTAAGGTTTAGAACAAACAGACCTAATTATGCTGTTTGTTCTCCAACCTGAGATAAAAATAATACTTAACATATTAACAGGACTCTTCAGTGATACTTCAGATATTCCTCCAAGCAAATCACTTAGTGGACATATTTTAGGAAAAGCAGATCCCACCCAGGTTTCCTCATACATTTAAGATGGAGGGGACATGAAGAAAAACATATTTTAATAGATTTCCATCTGAATTTACAATTATATGCTAAAAAAAGGAAACCATTTACTGTACAATTATTTAAATATTTTTTTTACAGCATTTGGCAGACAGCAGGAGGTCACACCTTCTGTACAAGCACAGCTGGCTGAAGCTTTAAGAAGTGACCTGTCCTGCCAAGGGGAGCCAGGCTCTGAATGGAAACAGGAACAATTCCCAGCAGGACCCGCAGACGTCACCCAAGGTGACTGTTCCATTCAGAACTGCCTCACTTGTACTTTGAGAAGTGGTTCACTTACAGAGCCACTTAGCTCCACCCTGGCTAGGCTTGATCCCAATTCAATTAGTCACTGGCAGCAGCAGCCCTGCACTATGTGATTGCCCTAAGCATCATCTCCCCTTTCCCAAAATGGAATTTCCCCAGTCCCAAACAGGGACACCCAGCCACATTCCATCACTGGCCTCATCCTGCTCACCACAAGCTGACCCCAGAACAGCAGGCTGTCCAAACCATGAAGAGAACACACATGAAACACTGACCTTTCACTGGCAGTTCCCCCAGAGAAGCCTGCCCTGCCATGTCCATGCACCGAGAGCTGGGCTGGGCAGGCTCTGGGTCCCTCCTGTCCCAGGCTCAGCTCAGTAGCTCCCACCTTTCCTCTCCTGGCAAACTCTGGCCCCGATGGCTTTGCACTGCTGCCCACCTAGAGCTTGGGCTGTGAGTTCTCACAGAACACAGAACCCTTGGGGATGGCAAGGACCCTGGAGATGCTCAGCCCAGCACTGTGGGCGTCATTAACCATGTCCTGCCTGGCCACACGCTGGGGAGAAGCACAGAAAGGAAGAGGCAAAGCAGCCAGTCTTTTCCCAGACAGTCTCACCGAGCACTGAGGAACTTGTCAGAAACAATTTTACACAAGCATTCCAAAATTTCTACCAGGCCCTCAAGAAAAGTGCAAAGCTCTTGTAAAATTCAGTGTAAAACACCCTGAGGAAGCAGCAAGGTCCCCTCTGCTTCCTCATCTTCTCTTAGGCTGAAACACATTGCACTGACATTGGATTTTGGCACAGCAACATCTAAAACAGGAGGAGAAAGTCCTTGACGAATATAACTTCCTCATCAAATTATATTTGATGGCAATATTAGGCATCTTCTATTTTCAGTCCTAGGATAAAAAATCAGCAAACTGACATAAAGGCATTTTACATCCCCTGAACTCTGTGGCCCCCACTTTCTTATTAAGAGGGTTTGAGGTTAATCAGTTTAAAATTGCATTGATTTATATAATCATTTTGATTCGGTGAGGGAATAAATTGAAATGAATTATGAGGTACATCTTAAGTATACGCTCCATTTTGCTGCTTGTTCAAGATTTGAGTATAATACAAGGGAAAGTAACACTTATCCCTCGGAATTCTCATGGATCTGTGGCAGTCCCAGAGCCAAAGAGGCAAAGCAAAGTCTCTGAAACAACATTTAAGAGCGAGGGAGGATGTGAAAGAAAAATTGAATTTATCAGCAGTTTATAAGCAGAATGAAAAAGACTAAGAATTAATATAATTGCTCTTAGTACGTTTCTCACTGCTGTTGTATTCACTAGTGGAAGTGAATTATTCTGGCACTACCATCATCTTCCTCCCACAGACTTGTACTCAGAAATCCCCATTCTCCCTTTCAGAGCACAAGTTATTCTGGGGTAACTAAAGTCCCACTAAAAAGCTGATTTTAATCAGCTAAATTGAGAGGAATTTGACTTGAGCTTTTTAACCCAGTTTGTGGTGGTACCTTCATAATCCATTTTTATCTCGTCAAGTTTTCGTGAGGAGCACAGAGCAGCTCCCAGAACCAGAAATCCCAGCAGCTGGAAGCCTGACGTGGAATTGATGAATGCCAACACAAGCCCTCTTGTTTGCAGGGAATGAAGCGCCAGGACAGACGGACAGCTGCTCCCAGCCCCGCTGCTCCTGTGCTTCAGAGAGCACCTTGTGTCCATCCACAGGCCCAGATCACTCCCACAACAACAGCATGGCATGACAGTGCTCCTGCCCATCCTGGGAATCCTCACACACAGGCTGAAGCATTCCTTAATGATGCATTTTTAAACTCTGAATGAGGGATGTGGAGCAGAAACATCCCCTCGTGTCCAGTAAATGCAGACAGCTGCAATCCTAGCAGTGAGTATTTTAGGGAATAAAACACTGGACTGTTCTACAGCCAATATTATTTGTTGAAGCACCAAAGCATTCCCCAGAAGCCTCTGGCCAGAACGAGGATCTTGCTCCTTTCCAAGACTGGAGGGAGAGTGCTGCTCCTCCGTCAGCTGTGCCAGGGACTGAAGCACGCAGAGCTCTTCCCTTGGAGCCCTCCTGTCCCCAGGAGCCACATCCCATCCCTGGAGTGTCCCAGGCCAGGCTGGACAGGCTGGAGCAGCCTGAGACAGTGCAAGGTGTCCCTGCCATGGCAGGGGTGGCACTGGATGAGCTTTAAGGTCCCTTCCCACCCAAACTCTTCCAGGATTTTATGAACTCTGGCTGCAAATCTTCTGTTTCAAAAAGCAGAATATTTTGCTTACACAAACATTACTGCAGCACAGCAAATCTAGAAACATGCATTTCTTTGTAATTAACACTAATTGCAGTTGAAAACAAAGGCTTTAAAGATTTTTTAAAGGCTGCAAGTGACCCTCACTCCCAGCACGCTGAGACTGCTTTAAAAAGCCTGAATTATTTTCCATATGACTCATGGCTGTATTTTCTTCTGCAATTGGAAGAGCTTTGAATTTCATTGAATTTAGATCCCAGTCTGACTTTTTTTCCCCATCTGTTTTTATTTTGGCATCATACTAGACTCTTTACCAGACACAAACACAAGCACAATCTGGTCATTTCCCCAGCCCAAGGTGTACCAGAGCAGGGAACTTTCAGCCCCTCCTGGTGACCCCTTTACAGTGACAAACCAGAACCTCCCCTGCCCTCCTAACTGGCTTTGGTCTCTAGAAAAGAGCCAGCGCACACTAAAAGATTGGAGAAACAGATTATATTTTTAAATTGCAACATATTTTTTTCCTCTGATCCAAAACAGCAAATGTTAAACTTAAAGACTCTTCCTAGTGCATGTTAGTGACAGGCAAAGCTCCCAGAGGGGTGACTGCCTTCAAAGACAGGTAAATGAGGGCCCATATAAAACAGCCAAGTATTGATGTTGTAGTAAAATTCAAGAAAAACACATTGGCAGACAAGTAAATTTGTCACTAATAATTTAATGTAATTTCCCTAAAATGGAGGTAATAGGTACTCGGGGAATACACCTCCAGGGTTTACATCAAATGTGCCTGTGGAAAATTGTGAAATAATATTTTTTTTAAATGTAGATGCTTTGGCTGACATGTTGGTTTATGATGAGAATCACTCTCCTGAAATGATAAAGGGGAGGGGAAAATATCAGCTCCCAAACATCCCCAACCCGTGCGTGCTCAGAGCATCCCCACAAAACCCCTGGGAGCCAGAGGGTGCTGAGCTCCTTCCTCTGCGTTCCTCTGGGTTCCTCTGGGGCTACAGCAGCAACGCCCCAGCCACAGCCTGGCACCACAGCCTGGCACCACAGCCTGGCACCACAGCCTGGCACTGCCTCACCCAGACCTCACCCAGCCCAGGGAAAGCTTCCCTGAGCTGTCTCTGCAGGGAGGATGCAGCTCCAATTGTGCTCAGCTGCATCCATACAGCTGGGAGCAAATCAACACAAAAGTTTCATTCTCTCAAAGTGTTAATGCAAGATTTTTAGCCCAATTCCTGCGAGTGTTCACTTTGTACCTGCAGGATGGTGTGGATGCTGCTGAACAGCCCTTACCAATTATCATGTGGTTTCTATAAATGTTAAACAATACCTGACTCACATCAGTGAAATCCAGAGAATGAAGAAACAGAAAAAAAGTCCCACTATTACTTTGCTGATCCAGATAGAGCCACTTGTGGTTAAATTGAAATTTCGCTGTGCAGGTTTAATATGGGAAAGGCCTGCTTTTTTTTCTTTTTTTTTCTTCCTAGGGTGGTAAGAAAATAGGGAAGGAAAATAAAGAAAATAAGAAAAGAAAAATGCATCTGGCACAAGCTCAGATAGTGACAGAGGAGAGGGAGGCTTGGAAAGGACACACGAATTGGTTTGAAAACCAAAATTCCATCATGTTCTGTAAAAATTATGATGATTAAGTTGTGAGTAATTAAAAATGAAAATCCTCTGAAACAGACTCAGCATTTTATTATTCCTCCATGGTTGGCATGACCCACACTCAGTGCAAAGCTCTGCTGAGCACGGGCAGGGGAGGCAGAGCCCTGGAGCCCCGAGCTCAGCAGGGCACACAGGGCTCAGCCAGGCCAGCTGTGCCAGCTGTGCCAGCTGTGCCATCACCTGTGGGTAACAGCTGCCAGGAGCCAGGCAGGACCTGCCCCTCTCAGGGCACAAATCAGCTGCTCCTCTAACACACCATCAAGAAATGTTCATGTGTGGGGTTTTCTCACTTCATGGATTTTCTTAGTTGGAGCCTCACAAACCTTTGCGTTTTCTGTAGGTTTGTCTGGGTTTTTTCTGTTAATTATTTCCTTGGTTTGAATCTTGCAGTTGGGCTGCATAGAGAATTTGTATCTAAAGTTACAAATTATTCCAGTGTAGGTGGGAATACAAATGGATATTTAACTTCTGAGCTACAGAGTTTGGTAGAAAATGAAATAACAACGATTACATGTCCAGCTACTTTGTAATGTTTGGATCTTATTTGTCTTCTGAAACAGAGACTGATTTGAAACTTTTCCTAACTAAACAGACAAATATCTGATCCTTAATTTTGGCAAATGCAGAAAAGAGAGATGGAAAAGATAAGGTGGGACATGTCTTGGTGTTTGTAGGAAGGGAAGATTTAGGCTGTGAATTGCTTAGACTGTTTTTTTTTTTCCCAGTTTTACTGTAAAATGACCAAAGAGGGGTCCAACTCTGGAGTAAAATCCATGAATATAATTGGAAAGAACAGATTTACAGTCCCAGAAAGTGATAAAAAACCAAACAATCAAGCCCCACCCCCGATTCCCTGCAAGCCCACAAACAGCAGCTTTATCTCAACACTGCAAAGAGCACAGGGAAGGTCCCAAAAGGTCCCTCAGCACTGAGCTGGCTCAGTAAAAACCCCCTGGCAGGAGGAGCAGGGCTCTGTGCCCTTGCCAGCACCTGCAGCCAGGCTGTGCACACAGGCAGGGCTGGGGCAAGCACAATTTCCATCTTCCTCTCCATTCCCTGTCTCTTGTGCTGCTCTGAGCACGTGTTTTGAGCACAGGGGCACCTCTCAAACACAAAACAACCACCAATTTCTCTACAGGCAAAAAATATTTTTTTTCTCTTCTCCATTGCTGTTTAGCTTTGGAGTATTAAAACAACAAACACTATAGAGAAGATTCCCAGCTTTGGTGAGAGCAGGGACACCAGACATCCAGGTTCAAGGATTCTTCTTCTTCTTGAGAAAACGTCTCTTTAAAATTGCATTACTGGCATTTACGATTCATTCTGCAAATAGTGAGACTTCCCTGGATAAATCTGAAATTCATTTCAGATATTTTGAGTTTAATAAGAATAAAGGCACCCCATTTTTCACAGCAATAAAGAAAGATGCACCTGCCAGGAGCCTGACCAGGGAACAAACTGGGAAGATACTTGGTGAAGTTAAAACCAGAAAAAAAACCCCAAACTTATTGATACAAAAAAGAGAGTTCATCTATCATTTCATACCAAAAGATGCATGTCATATGATGAATTTAAAACAATAAGAAAAGCTGTTGCTTTTGCTTCTCCAGTTTTGGAGAACAGGTGGAGCAGCAAGTGTGATAGGCAGAGAGGGGCAGCTCAGGTGTGAACAGCCCCTGCCGAGGCTCTCTGGCCAACAACCTTTAGCTAACCAGAAACTGAAGTGTTTTGTAAGAGTTCATAAAGTATTCAATTGCATTTTTGCAGCAATAGATTAATTAGTCTTAATTAATTAATTATTCTTTGTATCTTTCCCCTGCTAATTTTCTCTGCTGTTTCTGTCTTGCAGTAACTCCTGGAGCCCATCCCTGGTCCCCACATCCCTCCCAACACCTGGAATTTCTCCTCTATCCCCCTCCTTCAGGGCCAGGGGAGACTCCAGACCCAGAGTGAGTCAGGACTGCTCTTCCAGGAGCTGAGAGGGGAGCACATCACCACACAGCTCCTCAGCTGCCCCAAGCAAAGCTATGGAGATACCAGAGATCATAAACCTGAGTAATGCCTAGGTGATGAGCAATTCACGTGTAACACTTTAGTTTGTAAATTTTGTTGCTTACTCAACAAAACATTGAGGTAATTTAGGTTAACATGAAACTTGTAGAGTGTTTAATTTTTCCTGTGACTGCTCTCTAGTTTTCCATAATATTTTGTGTATGAATCCTTCCAGAGATGAAGATTGTACAACAGCAGCCCTTGATACACAGAGACACCAGCCAGGAAATTGGAAGTCCAGGCTGAGCTTCATCCTTCATTTACACCACTGCTGAGAGGGGGAAAGCAGAGACACCAAGCTAGGGACAGGGAATGGCTTAACTTTTAATTTCCTGAATGTTATCATCTTAAATAGGAGCCTTGCTGTTATTTAAATCTGTCAGAGAGAGGCAAAGGGAGGTAAGAAAAAAGAAATAATATGATTTCTTTGAGCAACAAGAGCTAGATACTCAAAGTCATTTTCTCCAGAAGAAAAAGCTGAGCCAACAGCCCCCCAGTGAAGGGACACTGGTTCTGTGGAGCTCTGCTGGCAGGCTGCACTGAGGGGGAGCTGAGAGCTGTTTCCACATTCAGGGACAGCAGAGCCTCTGTGGCCAGCCCTGCTCCAGCCAGCAGCACGTGCAGCACCCCACATTGGAGTTTTCAACAATGCAGAAACCAAACACTGTGAACACATCACAGACGGGAGCCTTGGGAAGGCCAGTGGATCCTCAGGAAAAGTCCAGCAGTGCAGATGTGTGCTTGGTGCTGCTCTCGGGGGGACTGCAGCACACCCTGTGCCCAGCTCCAGCTCTGCCCTGGACACTGAGGGTCCCCAAGGGAACAGCCCAGAGCAGCTCTGGAACAGCTGGCACTCAGCCACTGCTTCAGTGCCCTGCTCTGACAGAACCAAAGATGCTCATCTGCAATCTAAAGAGTTACACAAACTGGTCCTGAGAAAAGTGCAAGAGATTTTAAAGGGAAACCTTGCACTTGATCACTTCATTTACAAAGTCAAATAAGCAAAGTAGGAAAAAGGAGAAGCCAGCCCTGACAACACAAGGAAGCCTTAAAGAGCTTTTCATGCCCTTCCCAGTAGCTGCAGCAGTTAAACAGGACAGCAAAGCACCAGCACAGGGAGATAGTTCAGGCATGGCTCTGATTTATTTCCCTCTCCTGCACAAAAGTGCTGACATACATCTCGAAGCACATTTTGACATATGAATGTACACCAGACCATTTACTCCATAGGTAATTGTACAATTTCCACTGGAAGACAATTCTCGGGTCTTGGTGAAAGGATACTTTTAGTAATGGATGGCACCTGAATAATTAATTATTCCTCCCCATTCTACCTGTCTCAGATCCAGGAGCCAATTTCTCTCCAAACACTGCCTGGTATTTTTCAGAGCTCATCTTTGTTATTAAGTTGATTCTCTGAATCCTATTGCTTAAATGTTGTATCTTTCAAAGGCTGGGAATGTTTCATGTCCTGAATCATGTGAACATGGAATAGTCTGTAGTTCCTGTCCAATAAAATGGACAGGGACTGTGGCAGAATCTGATGGCAATAAAAGCTCACCAGTGAGGCTCTGGTCTGGCTCCACTACATCAGCAAAATGAGAAGTTTATCAGGAAGATTTATATCTAGAAAATTTAACAAAAATCATCGTTCCACCTTGCTATGTGGTCCTTGATACTGCATTTTATTCTTTATTTATCAGAGCAATGGGCTCATTTAAAGACTGACTGTGGAAAGAAATACAGCATGTTATGTTCAGAAAACAGGCAGCCACTGGTTACACCATCGTGGTGTCACCATTGCTGAAAAAAACCACAAGCAGATCTAGGAAAAATGTCCTTCCCTGCCTTGCACGTGGAGAGGAGAGACAGGGACAGCAGGGATGGCAGCAGATAACAGGCAGATACGTGGGAGCATCTGACACAACATATGCTGAGAGGACTCCAGCGACTTCAAATCTCTCAACATCCCAAAGCTCTGCCACCACTCCCTTCCTGAACACAGAAAATAGTGTTTCCTTTTCATGTCCAAGCAAGGCAGTGCCATCAAACCCTTCTGTGCCCCTTTCCAAACCACCCTGGTGCTACTGGCTCTCAGCACAGCAAGTTGGTCACTGGTGTGAAAATACCTCAAGGATGAATATCACTTCTGGAAGTGACATCTCTGAGGACAATGTGTGGTGGAAGAAAAGTGACCCAGGGCAGAGACCAAGAGCAGGGCGGTGGGAGGGGGCCTGGCTGGAGCAGCTCACTGCAGTACACAGGCAATGTCCCCATCACACACAGGACGTGTACTGTGCCCTGACCCACCTGTGCTGTCCCCAGCTGTCCCCAGGACTGCACACCGCCCAGGAACCCAACATGAACCTCCATCAACCTGCACTTATGACCCAAAGTGAGTCAGAGCAGCAGCAGGATTCCTGAATGAGCAGGATGACAACAGGAACATTTGTCCCGAACAGAAGGCAAACTCCCCCACACACCCAGCAAGGTTTATTTCTACCAAGGCAGCTTTAACTGGCATTTTGAGCAGCACAGCCCTATTTAGTGCCTGGCTTTGCACTAAGAATCACTGTCTGAAGTAGCTGGCTTCCACATTCACACTGGAGAGCAAAGACAAACCTCAACATCTGGTTACAGTAATAACCTCATAAAGAGGGAATTGGAACTGACCCATTTCCTTCCGTCACTGCAGGCACAGAGAGCACAGAGATGTCACCAGCCCTTCTGGAGTCCTTCAACACCCAAGTGATCAGTGACCCAGCACACAGTGGAGCGCAAGGTCCCTGTCCCCAGCTGCTCTCTGGCCACTGCATGGCAAGGGGCCTTTGTTACTTTCCATCAGAGACTTCCCAAACACAAATGACAGCTTGTCCTGATAATCTGCAACACTTCGAGGCAAGTCTTGTCAACAGGCATCACTTGGGGTGACCATGAGCAAAGGGAAAGATGAGAAAAGCAGAGCTGATGGTGCTCCCCAGTGCTGGGGCAGTGACAGCACCAAGGACACAGCCCCGGGCTGCAGCAGCCACAGCAAACACTCCTGGAACACTTTGGGGATTTTTATACCAAATAGAAGCATTTTTAAGCACACCTGGGATTTGCAGCACTGGAGTTCCCACCTGTGGCACAACACTGGGGATATCAGCAGCTCAGGAATTTTCAGCAGTGAGGAAAAGCATGTGCTCAGCTCCTGCCACTGCACTGCAGCACCTCCCAGGCTGGGATTTCAGCAGCTGCCAGCACTGAAATGGCAGTGATGGAATTCCCAAATAAACCAGGTAAACCAGCCCCTCCTCACCTGGCAGCAGAGGCAGAGACCTCCCAGCCTGAGAGCTCAGAAGAATCCCAAAGTACACAGCCATGAGGAGAAGGTTTCTCTTATTAGGAACAGAACAATTAAATCAGCACTTTTATTTTTAAATAGATCCTGTACATTTTTCAGTACCGATTTTACAATAAACACCTATCTATCATTTGCAAAGAAAGATCCTGTGCATTTACTAGCAGGCCCAACTGCTGTTAGCAACAGTCCTAAAAATCTGCTCTTTTCTGTGTTTTGAGGCTCTCCACCTGCACTAAACCCTGTGTTCACCAGCAGCATTTCCCTGATTTCTGCTTTCTCTTTGAAAGACTCAAGAAAGTGAAGACTGCTGGCACCTAGGAAAAGAGTCAGCCCTTTTAATATCGTCTTGCACAGAAGCATGAACAAAGAAACCCCTGCAATAATCTCTGCACCAAACCCACATTTCTACTTTAGCTGTTCCAGTTACACAGGAAAAAAACCTTAAAAATATCCAGCCTTGAAATTCCAGGCATTCAGTGACAGGGATCACACGATCTCTAGAGATGCTGTTTTAGCAGACAAGGACACATGCTGCAAAAAACACACATCTTTTATTTATTTACATTATACACAGATCAGGCTCCTGCTCTTTTCATATTTTCACAATTTTCAGTTCTTTATTTTTTCAAATGAAGGCACAACTTTGGATTATTGATTATTAAAATGTACATTAATGATAAAAGATGCCCTTAAAAATATTTGGGCTTATCACTAAAATGGATCTGGACCCATTATTACTTATACAACATGATTGTTTTATTATCTGCAGATTTGCACATCTCTTTCCTACTTTTATGATTTATGGGCTGATTCTTAGGTGATTCCAACTAGCCCACAACAGATATAAGTTATTTTTCTTTTTTTTCCTATGAGTTTTCTATGTCTTCTTGAATTTTAGAAACAAAGAATTATTTTCAAAATCAAAATGAAGAATTTAAAGTTTATTAAGAAAAGGAAAGCAATCTCAATTGGAGAATGATAAAATAAAGAAAAGGTGATGAGGTAAAATTCTGAGCCAATCAAAAATCAATGGCAAAACTTGTATGAAGAATGACCCCAGAATTCCTTCCCTCTGTGTCCCTGGCAGAGTCCAAGGGCAGGACAGGCACTCAGAGCCTTCACTGAGATCTGCTCACATTTAACCCTGACAGTTCCAGGGATTTTTCATTCTTTAATTTAAATATTTCCATTTTTTTCTACCCATATCAACCAAATAAATTACTTCTCCCTCAGGACTCTGGGAAAGTTCAGCTTTTTCTGTTTGCATCAGTCCTGAAATTGATTTTTTATATTTTAATGAAAAAACTCCCTCCCCAAGTTAATTTCTGGGTGAGGGTCTGTCTCTCACATGAAAGGAGCCTGGTGCACCCAGTAAGGGTCTGTGTTATCCTCACAGAGAAATTCTGGACAAGGAATAGAAAACCTTTCTGATGTACCATGAATCTGCAAAAGCAGATCACAAAGGAAATTCTTTTGAACCTGTAAATTCCCAGGTATACCACAAAAGAACAATGTGCATTTTCTCAGCTTATCTGTGGGCAAAATAAAAGCTCTTTATGAAACAATAAATTCTCCAGACGATTCTTGCACACTGGTTTGCAGCACAGAAAATACCAGAATATTCACATCCTTGATACTGGGCACTGACAGATCCTCAAGAGGCTTCACCAGGTTTTCCAGCAATGATAAATAAATGTGATTTTTATATGCCTCTCTATGTATGTGTATTGAGAGCACACCCACCCACAGGAGCTCTCCCCACGTAGAAAAGCAGCACTGCTTCAAAAAAAAAAAAAAAAAAAAAAAAAAAAAAAAAAAAAAAAAAAAAAAAAAAAGACAGCAAAAAAAAGAGCTGTTTTTTCTTTCTGACAAACGGGCATGAAATAAGAGGCCGACATGTGCCTGAGCAGGTCACTGCAGTCAGGCTGCTGCGTGTCACAATTCCAACTGCTCCATCCATCAATGGCAGCCCAAAAATTAACGTAGCTTGGAAACTCTGCAGCAAGACAGTAACAGCCCAATTGAAAGGCTGACCTTCGCAGAACCACGGGCTAAGATGGAAAAATTATTTCATGCCCTGTACCAAAGCCAACACCACAGTTCAGAGGGATTTTCAGTTAATTTTTTTAGTTATAAAACCAGGTTTGCTGGTGAACAGCAGTGAAAGTGCAATAGCAGATAAGGAAACTGTTAGAAAGGCTTTTAATTTCGAAGGCATTATCAATTACATCCACAGAGATCCACTTCCATGGCATTCAGGAGTTTAATTTCTCTGAATTACTGATTAATATATTTTTTAAAGCATAACCTATGCAGTGTTATAAACAACACTATTTTCTTAGTGATTGATTGGGTAAGAACTATAGTTGATTAGCCTGAAAAATTTGATTGAAACAGGCTGCAATTTTTGCCAAATACATACTTTCAGGTCCAATTAAACCAACAAGACAATCTGCTTTAAAATAAACTCCCAAAACAGCAGCACTGAGTTATTGTACAGAGGAGTCAATCACAGGAGTTATTTAATAAGCAGAGACAAACAGGTCAGAGCCAGAGCAGCGGTGCCTTTACCCTCCCAGCTCTACCCCAGACCATGGCAGTGATTAATCCTCTGTTCAATCA
This sequence comes from Sialia sialis, assembly GCA_009812075.1. Lineage (NCBI taxonomy): Eukaryota > Metazoa > Chordata > Aves > Passeriformes > Turdidae > Sialia > Sialia sialis. Next base: position 584,999 of record VRYO01000704.1, read on the forward strand.
CCTGCTAACACCCTGTTAATTGCTCCACAAGCTAATTGAACTGGAAGCTTAATAACACACAAATAGCAGCAATACCATATAGCTTAAAACTTCAAGTAGTTCAATAAAATTGAACCAATTAAAAAGAAAATTCAAATAATCCAATAAAATTGCCAGATCACATTTGAAATGTGCATCCCAAACTTTAGAAAGTAATTTCTTTTTCCCAGGCCTTTCTCTGGAGATCATTGAAATTGCTTACTGAGCGTTTTCCTCCCTTACAGAGTTTTTCTAACATTACAAAATATTTTCCTTCTTAAACAGGTAGGTAGTTCTGCAACAGCATCAAAGACACCAAGAAATCTGGAGGATGCAATGAAATTACGGGACAGGACAGCCTCAGTATCTGAGTTTGTCAAGACAGTAACACCATGTATATTTTGTTTCATACAAAAATAGAAACAAGTATTGTCCTGTTTAGATTTAAATGTATTTAATGGCAAACAAAGCCCTCAAAGTAATCACAGAGCTAATTTCTTTCACCATGGTACAATGACACAGAGAGAAAACAACAAGCACCAAAATTTTAGTTTGGATGAGACAAGTCTGCTTGACAGTGTTGGGAAAGATAAAACTAGAACTGCTCCCTTACTTCTTTAGTGCAATAAAAGATTTAATTAAGCCATTTGCACAATAATCTGCCAATCTTTCATGGGCAGGAGCTCTGCCCAGAGCAGCTGTCCCTGCATCCCTGGAATGTCCCAGGCCAGGCTGGACAGGCTGGGAGCACCTGGGACACTGGGAGGCGTCCCTGCCAAGGCAGGGGTGGCACTGGATGGGCTGTGAGGTCCCTTCCACCCAAACCAGTCTGGATTCTGAGAGAAGGAGCTGATTGACAAATCTGAAATGTCTTGGCCTGAGAAGTCCCAAAGCCAAAGCTGAGGAAACTCAAACACCAAGATTTACCCTGCAAAGCCTGACTGGGTGCTGAGGGAAAAACAGACTTTCCTCCTGAACAGCACAGAGCTGAACCAGCACAGTACGGCTGGGCTGCACTGCTGTACTGCACTGCTGGGCTGAACTGCTGTGCTGCACTGCACTGTTGTACCGTGCTGCACTGCTGCGCTGCACTGCTGCACTGCACTGCTGGGCTGAACTGCTGGGCTGAACTGTTGTACTGCACTGCGCTGTTGTACCATGCTGCAGTGCTGCACTGCACTGCTGGGCTGCACTGCACTGCTGGGCTGCACTGTTGTACCGTGCTGCACTGGTGGGCTGCACTGCTGCGCTGCACTGCACTGCTGGGCACACGCCCATGGGGTCACTGCAAACCCAACTGATGCACACTGAAATATTGCAGTGTTTGATTCTTCTCCTTGACAGAGAGCAGGGCTGCACTGAAAGCTCATTTAATAAAAATAATGCAATGCAAATGAACCTGAATCAGAAAAATTAGATTGATGGAAGTGGCTCAGTCGCTGTAATTACACAAGGTGTATTATTTCTTAAATTCTCTTTGCATTAAACATATACCATACATTTATCAAACATAATTAGCAGTTTAGGTGACAAGGATTTGATTTTTCTCCTGCAACAAAAAATCCTTCTACATGGGTATATACATCTGAAGCACAATGCGAACATTTTCCCTCTGTCATTGTTTGCTCCTCAAAGAAAAATTCCATAAGAGCAAAGAATCAGAGGGGAAACACCATGTGGGACTTACAGAGCAGAGGACAAGGAAGATGGCCAGGTCAGCCTTCTGTGGATTTCATGAGTATAAAACAAAATTAAATCAGTCCCAGCTTTTAAGGCTGTTAGTCAAATAAATCAAATTTGAAATCAAAATAATTGATAATACCCCAGATTTCCCTTATCATCTACGTCTAGTTTTTTCAATCATACAAATAAATTGATGAAAAAACAGCTAGAGAAACAGAAGATACAAAAGAAAGTTGACACAGTTGAATTTCCAACACAACTACGATAATCAAGTTTTTCTCTCTCTCAGTGTTTCCTGGGGGTTTTGGACTGATGAGGGTCTTTGTTTATGTTTTGGACAGTCTGGGGTATTTTTAAAACAGTTTCACAGAAAATAACTATCAAAATAATGGCAGAAAGCACTTTCATTTTTTTCTCTTCAAATCCCCATGGACTATGTGGGGACCTCAAGTCAAAAACCTTCACTTTAGAACAATAAATAAATAAACCTGCTAAACCCTTCCCAAGGCTGGTCAACTGTAGCATAAGTAATGCAAGAGGCTGAGAGATGCCAGATAAATTTGATTACTATAAAAGATGGGAATATGTTTCTTTCCTCAGAGAATTCACAAAAAGGGGTCAAAAACAAAGCAGCACTGAAAGCCAACAACTTCATTTTGCCAGCAACTCAAGGCGAAAATACAACACAATTGCACAGGAAGGTTTTATCACATCGGTGCTGACACCTCCTAATCTTCTATTTCTGAAAAAGGAAAATAGCAAAGATAGAGTCCAGGCAAAATGGGGCTCTTCTTTCTTTTCTGGAAAAGGCACTCTGGTTAGGATATAAATTTAGCTAAGAGTTCAAGAACTGTTTTCTTCTTTCACCTGCTGCCAGTGTCATAGAGCATCTAACACAGTTGGGGGAAAAAAGCAAATCCTACACTTCATGTTATTCTTCTAATTTGTCAGATTTGTCATTTATCTCAAATGCATTCAGGAGCATCATCAGGAGAAATGACCCATCGTCCTGTCCTTGCTACAGAAAAACAAAGTCCTGACTCAGTGTTAATTGCTGAGCCCTGAGTAAGGATGAGATGCAGAGATGTCCCTGCACTGCTCCCTGACTGAGTCCTGAGTTCACATTTCTCCTCTGTGAACAGATGAGCTCCTGCCTGCTGCTGTTACAGTGGCACCAGGATTTTGCAAAGCTCTCTAGAATTGCTTTTCCCCTCACATGTCTGAGAGAGGCACTCGATTTTTTCACAAACACCTGGTCGTACCACAGTCAGCTCTGGCCCCTCCTCCTGAGAACACACTTCCCTTCCAGCCAGCACAAAAGCCATTCTTGCTTGGATCTAACAAATTTCACCTCATTTGCATCACTTCTTCAAAGTCATCCAGTTCTTCCTATTTAACATCCCAAATTCTTCCTCCATTAACATCTCCTGGCACTGGGTTTTCAGCCCAGTTCCAGTAACCCACAGGTAACTTATATAGAAGAGTGACAAAAAAGATGGAATAAAGAAGGTTGTAACTTCCAGACAGCCTGGTAAATTCACTTTGGGCACACCAACACTTCTTGCAAACAATGTGCTGCAAAAAGCATTTCCCACGGGCTGACAGCACAGGCTGTCTGCAGGCTTGCTGCACTTCTGTGTGGGTAGATTTTCAGAGACCAAGATCCACATCCAAATTTGGTCAAAACCTCTTCAGATTCAGTATTAAATGCTTTGCAGTAATCAATCAGAGTCCTTTTCTGTGTCAAACAATTTCTGCAAAAACAAAGGTTGACTGGTTTATTCATGCCATTGCTTCTTGTTTTATCATGCTCTACTACATAATTGCCCTGAAAATATCACAGAATTCCTTATTTCCTTTTTTCCACGGTGTATGCATACCAAACCCCTCCATTTCAGATACAGCAAAGTCCAATTAATATTTGTAATAGCACATACAAAATCTATCTACAGTAGATGATGTTCAAGGTAACACTTTCCTTTTCAGCTGCAAGGCCTGAAGATGTCTATGGCCTGGAATGAAGCTGCTCCTCAGAACAACTAAATGTGAATTAGCACTTCCACAAACATCCCAAACCCAAGGCCACGTCTGCAAGGCCTCCCCAGCAGACAGGACACAGAAGAGTGGCTGGGACACCTGAGCACGGACTGGGACACCTGGAACACACACTGGGACACCTGGAACATGCACTGGGACACCTGGAACACAGACTGGGACACCTGGAACATGCACTGGGACACCTGGAACACACACTGGGACACCTGGAACATGCACTGGGACACCTGAGCACGGACTGGGACACCTGGAACACGGACTGGGACACCTGGAAAATCAACTGGGACCCCTGGAGCACGGACTGGGGCTCTGCTTTGGGACACCTGGAGCCAGCAGGACCTGAGGAGCTGGGCTGGTGGGAGAGCACAAGCAGCACAAGGGAGTTGAGGGTTCGTTCATCACATCCCAGCTTCTGCACTTCTGCTCTGACACGACAGCTCCCCAGCAGGGAAACTCAAGTGCATGGAGTAGTCAGGCAATTCAGAAACCCCAGATATTGAATGAAGGAAACAATACTGAGGAACTAAGAAAAGGGCAATACAAACTATCATGACAACAAACAAATCAGCTGCTGGCTTTAAAGCCATCTATATGCTGCTCTCTTATCTTTTCTCTTTCCAACCTCTGAAAAGCTTGCTTGCATCAGCACAGCACAACAGAGGAGCTGGAATCAAGTCTGTGCTTTTAGAAAGCAGAAACACAATGTGAATATGCCA
>VRYO01000704.1:595756-629740 GCA_009812075.1 Sialia sialis
ACCCCAAACCAAGGGGACAAACCCCAGCCCGGACCCCAAACCAAGGTTCCCATCAGCAACACCCACCGCCAGCACCGCGGGGGAAAATCGTCTGCTGCAAACAGCACAAAACCCTTTTCTTCTCAAATACGCCTGAACCTTTCCTTTCAGGTTAGCTTGCAAAACAGACGAGGAAAGGCTACCCTGAGTTTTATTTTTAATTTGATGCAATAAAAAATGAAATACCCCTCTGAAAATACTAGAGCCTGTGGCATAACTTCTTTATTTAGATAAATTCTGAAGTAGCTGTTTTTTACCTAGAAACCAAAGAACAATATGTGCTATTAAGATTTTTTTTTTTCCAAGACATAACATTGTTTGTTAACATTCCTAAATATTCATTATGGGAACAGATTGTTTTTTCATTAAATTTGGATACTTGGGAGGATTCTGTGCACAAGTTAAACAAACAGATCTGTGGATCATTTCTGAGTGCTGCTCTCTCCTCATCCCCGGGATCCCCTCCTGAGGGAACACAAGAGAATTTTCCTGGTTCAGGATCTTTCCTTCTTTTCAAGATCCATAGCTGGTATTTTCAAGTCACATCCTCCTTCCCATCTTTCTGTGACATGGAAAATGTCACACTTTGCCCAGACACGATTTCAACAATTTCATTTCTACCAGAGGGTGCTTATAAGTGCATTTATTTCAATCAGATACTTATTCACATTCAAAGTTACTGCAAAAAATTTAAGAACAGAAGATTGATACAGTGTCTTAATCTGAGCATAGCAAAGTCCAGGAGCTGATCCTGAAACCCACACTCTAAATTTACCTGTCGACCTTCTACACTTTCTAATTTTTATAAACAAAATTCAAGTAATTGCAGAGAAAAAAACGAAAAAAAAAACAACAACAAAAAAGGGTATTTTTATAGCCTGAGCCAGCCTGTTCCTATTATTTGTATGAACTGCTGAGTCTGCACAAGAAAATAGTGTTTAAAAACAATGTCTGAACCCTCATCCCTTTCTTAAAGTAATTTTTAATGCAAATTAGTCCTTCCTAACCTAAATGTGGTTTAAGCTAAGCCAGAGCTGTTGGCCACCGTGCAAACCAGTCCAGTAGAGTTTTACTGCCAGAGGAGATCGGGTCAGAGATGGCTCCTGGTGTCAGATCAGTCACTGACTGCCTCAATTACCTTTGGCAAACCATTTAACCTTTCTGTATTAATGGTTTCCTGCCACCAGAACAGTTCTTCATCATGGTCGGGAGGAGTTTAGCCCATTAATTAATAAAAACAACTATAAAAATACTCTATTTTTAATTCCAGTAGCTGTCTGCTCTGCAGAATAACACTGAAACTCTGAACTGCTCAGCACATGAGGAAGAAATGAGTTATTTCCAGGTAAGTGGGTGCTGTTCAGAGCAGGTTTGCAGCATCCACACTCCGATGGCTTCACAGATCATGAAGAACAGGGCTCACTGTTTTCTGCAGCTTGTGACTAACAACAATAAAAAGAAACAGGGGTTTGTCCTGAACTGACAACCTGTGTTCTTTAGAACACTTTGCTAAGTTCTGATGAGTTAATGAGTTTCAGAGGTCTCTGCTGTGCCTGCCAGAGGAGTCTGAGGCAAGCAGTGCCAGCTCCACTGCAGCAGCTGATGGCACCACTGCAATGCACTCCTTCCAGATCATTTTTCTTTTTATTATTTCATTAAGTTGTATCTCACTAAAGTTCCTCCTAGGATGTCTCTACAGCACCAAATTTTTCATTGAGAAAACTATAAATCATAGGCCTAAATTACAATTTAATTATAAACGCCTTCCCTTCTAATGCTGCCTGGGACCTTTTACCCTCCTACATAATTCTAAAAAATGACCCCTGTCATAATTTCCTTCACTAGAATAATATGCAGAGATCTAATCCTGAATCCTGCTGTCTTATAATTTAATATAAGAGGTAATTATTATTCAAAAGATAATGTTGCAGATATTGAAAATATTCTGAAGTTTAAGTCTAAAAAAATCTTCCCTGGTATGCAAAAGCCTCTTACTTGACTCTTGCAAGAAAGGAAATAAATAAAAAGGCTTTAAGACTTTATGCAATATGTCAGAAATATTATTTGTAACCGAGATTTGTCAACTATAATTTCTATAACCCTTGAACTACAGAGAAAACACTCACATGCTGCAAAAGCAGGAAGGCACCAGAGCATTTATTATTGATCTCTGCTTTTTGCCACAGGTTAGACAGAAAGTTCTGGACTGCTGATATCCAGCTGAAAAACACGGTTTAGGTGGCTCCACATTTTGGAATACAAGGAAATCTAAGGTGAGCTGAAGTCAAAAGAAAACCAAATCAAACAAACAAAACCCACCATGATGAAACCACCTTGGTACACTTCAAATTTTATTTTCAATTGATCACATCAAAGGCGCAGTTATCCAAAACACGCCTGTGAAGAAGTTAAATGACAATGGAACTTTCAGGAATCTGTGTATTTTTTCCCCCAGTCAGAAAAGCAAGCGGTAACACCATTATGTCAGTTCATCTTGCACAGGAGATGTGGATTTAATCTGAGCCCAGGAGCATGGCTGGTACTGCCTGGCTGCTCCCTCTACATAGGAAGGCTTTGACCTTAAAGCCCTTTTTTCTAAAACTGGGATTCATCAATAAAAATGTGTTTTCTTTCAAGCTAACTCTTAGGGTATGCAGGAATATCTACCAGAGAGGGGAACTGAGTGCAGCTGCAGCGGGAGAAGGTGAGGATGAACACAAGGAGAGAGAATTAACAGAAATAATTCAATTATAGCAGAGTAAAATTCACAAAGCTGGAATGCTTTTCCTGTTTCAAATTCAGGGAGCAAGCCCCATTTTTTCAGGTAAATGAGATATCAAATGAGCTTTGTTGCTTCTAGCCATATCCTGCTCCATCAGTGAGAACAAATAAAAACCCCTAACTGACAGATTCAACATCCTGAAGAGGGAGAGGCCAGGGAGGTTATCAGAAAATGGGGTTCACAAGAGGTAATTATAGCCTGTGCTCACCCTGCCTAGGTGAGGTAGAACATCACGATACAGCTCCATAAAAATCAAACTATATAATGTAGAGGCACCAGTTTACTACTCTCTTTGGTTTTGCTTTGGGAGCAGTTCATTTAAGACATAATAAATAGAAGTTTTTTTTCTCCTGTCCCTCCATAAATCCAGGGACAGTGCAAATGAGGAGCTGCTCATTACAGACAAAGGAAAGGAGCTCCCCAGACAGTGCCAGGGCTGGGAGCACTCCAGCTCTCATTAAAGGGAGCCCTGTGCTTTTTTGTAATAAGGAATATTACTGAGGAACACTCCAAGCATGGTTCACTTCATACTGCTGAAGTGAGCTTTTGGGGGGCAGTGAAGGGGAAAAGAGGGAACATCCACAGTACCACAAACATCATAAAAACAGAGATGGAGTTTTGCCTGTAAGGAATGAATAATAAGGAAGGAAGTGTCACTGCCTGCCTCTAAGGGAATGGCTCCACGCAACACACGGATTCAAGGATCCTGGAGGGATTCATGGAAGGTGTTAGATTTTACTCTTAAATGAACAAACAAATCCAGGCTGGAGGGATGCAGGTAGAGAATCATTTCAGTTCTCAAAGCAGAAGGCTAAGAGATGGTTTGAAGCCACCAGCGGGGCAGTTGGCCAAGAAAGCACTGCTGTTAACACACTGCAGTCTTTGTGCACATCACAAACTTCCCCTGAGAAGATCCTGTGGTTGTCCCTACTGAACTGAATTCTGGTTTTGCCAAGCCATCGCTCCCACCTGTCAGATTACTTTGAGTTGTGCTGCTGTCACTGAAGGTACTCACTAGCTCAGCTTTCTGCTGTCTGAAAGCTCAGTAAATATATTTCCTACTCTGTGATTCAGCTCGTTACAGCAAACACTGCAGTGACCCAGGGCCAGGGCAGACCCTGCCAAAACTCAGTGTATTCCTCCTTGCATTCTGACAGGGGTAAGTTTGCCCTAAAAATGACTCTTCAGACCATTCTACACAGTGATCTCAACCAAATTTCCTCAGCTTGCTAATAAATAAAGTCACGTGAGGAGTGTCAGAAGTCTTCCCAAACTGGAGATCTCAGACAGCGCTTGTTCCTTCCCTGCCCACACCTCTAACGCTGCCGTGCAAGTTGCTGTGCTGCTCACACAATATTTTTTCTGTCAAGTCTGTATTTGTTACTCATTCCCTTGTCATCTTCAAGTGCTCACAGAAAGTTTGGCTGCTGTTCCCAGAGTTTCAGCAGGAACTGGAGGTTACCTGGCTGGTCTGTATCTCCTGTCTAAAGCCAGGACACTGAACTGCCTTCCAGGATTTCACCTTCCCTGCACGAGTCTTCAAACCAAGCCACCTCTAGTTCTGAGTTTATTTTGGCTCTTTCAATGAGCTTCTGACAGAAGCTCTCTTGGACACTTCAAGCTGTTTCTTCCCTCTTCAGGGAGCAGATCTGGCCCCTTTGGCAAGGGCATTAATTATGGGAGCTGCTGGCCCACGGGCAGCTTCAAGAGAGAAGATACAGAAACCTTTGGCTGTCTCAAAATTCTCTTTGGTCTCCAGTGAATGGAGATCCCACACTTTTCTTTATTTTCCCATTCCTCACCCTCTTAGCATTCTTATTTCTGCTATTTTGATCTTGCATCCTATTTGATGATTTGGCCTCTGGTTTTATCATGATGTGCTCTGCTGTATTTTTATACTTATTCATGCCAGTCTGCACATAGTGGTTCCTTACACCTGGCATCCATCCTCTGCACTGGGATAGTTTGCATTTGATAAAAGGATTCCAGTTCCGGGTCTGAATAATCCCAAGTAATTCTCGCATTAGGTGTCCCAGTCTTTCACTGTCATTGATTATTCCTGGTTTTAACTGCCCACTAAACTCAAACTTGCTGCCCTTTTGCCCAAGTGGTTCTGGCTTGGCCTTCTGCCTTCCTTTGACACACCCACTCTATATTCCAGCGAGCACGTAAGTTTTTTTACACTACTGGTATATGGGGGACTGAGAATATTGTCACTTCTCTCTGTAACTGGAGGCCACAATGAAGAGAGAAAAACAAGTGCAAGCTTGCACTCACTGCTGATGGCAGCACTTATCCCCGGGTCCAACAACATCCATCCCTCCAACTTTGCAGAAGTACTTTTGCAAATGCAGTCCAAGCCCAGCACATTTTCTCTCCCATTTAATCTCGGTTTTAAGAGCATGTTTACTTAGTCCTCATCAAGCTGGGGTAATTGACAGCTCTCCACCCCTAGCAGCCCCACTCCGAGGAGGCCTTTCCCCAGGAGCCGCCTCAAAGAGCCTCAAACACTTTATTACTGCTCAATTTGGGTTTGCTGCCCACTGGAAGTGGCAGTGCTGAGGGTCTCTAACTCTCTCTTGTCTTGCTAATCAATATAAGCAGTCACTTCCAGGCGTTTCCCTGCTACTCAGCAAGAAGGACGAGAGAGTGCCACGGGTTGTAAACAGCACAACAGTCTCAATGGTACAGCAGAAAGTTCAACTTCAGAAACAGGAGCCGGCTTTTACTCTGGACTTTTGGGCTTCTTTTGGGATTTTCTCACTTTCCAGGCAGAGCAAAGCACTGCACTTGGCTTTATGCCATTCCCACTATCAGCCTCCTTGGTGGGAAGGGTCACAGTCCCCCTCCCAGGAACAAAACTCTGGGAGCAGCACGTGGCTGGAGACAGCACCAAGAAATTCCATAAAGTGCCAACCACAGCTTTACAGTCACCACGTTATGGGTATGAGAAAGTCGGGATTAAACAATTATTGCCTGGAACTACAGCAGTAAAATTTGTTTATGAGGTAAATTTTAACAAGAAACAAACAGTTAGTGTTGTTTATAAGCAAACTCAAGCTGTAAAATCCAGGGAATGCTTTGTAAATGCCCGTCCATGGGCCAGGTGAGGTCCTGGAGGGAAGCTCCCTGCTGCTTGCAGCTGGCTCTGGCACACACAGTGTGACCAGCTCCAGGTGACACCAACGCCAGTGGCGGTGCCCAGGGATGGCAGGGACAAGCCCTGCCCTTGCTGCTAAAGGTGTTTCCTCTAACAGATCTCCTTGCACTGCACAGAACGAGCTCCTTGTCCTGTCCATACCCCAAACGGCCCCGATGACAACTCCTGCTATTCTGGTGTTGGTTTGGTTGGAAAAGGCTCCTCAAGTCCAACCATTCATGCACTGCTGCCAAGGCCACTGCTAAACCAGGTCCCCAAGTACCACCTCTGTATCTGCAAGACGCCCACAGACAGAAGAGAGCCCATGTTCCAACAGCAAGGAGATCAAGCAGGGTCTGCTCGAGGCCCCGCTGGCATGCAGCAGAGTGCTTGGAGCCAGTATAAATATTAAATTCAGTACAGTCTGGTTTCCCACTGCCACCTTGCTTAAGAGGAATTGCCCATATTTTTATTCCCTGCTTTAATGAAATGATTTCATGAGGCTGAGTGCTAGGAGGGCTCTGGGGTGTCCCTGCAGTGCAGTGTTGAGGAGCAGCCGCTCAAAGCTGACTCCTGTAGCAGGGCAGCACAGATGGAGCATCCAACCTCACAGCCCAGGAGAGGATGGGCCAGGGATGCAGATGCAGATGCAGATGCAGATGCAGATGCAGATGCAGATGCAGATGTGGATGCTGCAGAGCAGCCCCTGAGAAGGCAGAGCCAAAGGCTGATGTGGAACTGCAGGGACACAGAGCAGTCCCTGCAGCACAGCCAGCCTTCACCTCCAGGGCCACCCAGTGAGCACACGGGCTGGGCACTACCCAGGAATGCCACTGCTTTCATTACAACTCTCTTGGCATACTCTGAGGAAGGAAGTCCACCTTTGCTGATCCCACTTTACTCTTCCACAACAAGAAAGAAATAAAAAAACTGGGGGTGAAAAATGTAACAGTATTCTTTTTACTGCATACACACACACACACACACACAAAAAAATCTTTAAAAGTGAGTATCTGCCTACTGCAAAGTACTGAGGTGAAAAGGGAGGTGTTATCATGCCTGTTCCCCCAGGATCTCTTAGAGCGTGTGTGTTTCTGTGGTGGTTGGCTTGTGGTTTCGTTGTTCACTACAGTTTCCCAGAGCCCTATATTTTACTGAAACATAAGTACAGGCCCACCAATTTGCTGACAAGCTGATCTATTGGCTCTAGGACACTGAGGGGAATTATGCTCCTGCCGCCCTGATGCTCTCCTTTGTTTAGAAAAAGAAGAGAGAAAGAGAGAGAGTGAAAAAAAAAATCCTCAATCGTTTAGTACAAGTCATTTTACATGCTGGGATAATGAAGTATAAAAATGCCTTCAAAGGACTGATTTCCTACTTTTAACTCACTACCAGCCGAGCTCTTTGTGAGGCCCTCTGGAACATGCATTCCCAGCCCCACTCAAACAAAAGAGCTGCGAATTCATTAAACTATTTAATTATGCCTTTTTATTTTTCTCCATTAGCAAGCCCTGCCAGTACAAAGTAAATAAAGCCACCATGGTCTTTCCCCAGCAGACACACTGACTGTTTTTATTCTTTATTCAGTTTACAATATAAAGGGCTATTTTTCCCCCCCTCCTCCTATTCTTGGCGAGTTTCCTAATACAAGCCCTACAAACAGAAGCATCCAACTGTACATGCGAGGCCGGGAGCCGGGAGCAGCACTCAGCATTGCGAGCACATACCCCAGACAGCTTTCAAAGTACCAGCAGCCAACGGCAGCCTAACAGCACTTTGCAGCCAACGCGGAAAAGATATTAGCTTTTTTTTTTATACTCTAGTAAATTTGCTTTTTACATCTATTTCTTTTCAGAAGGGCTTGTTATTGAGCTTACTGTCCACAAATTCCATTGATCTCAGGCTGTGACTCAATCCATATGCTCACGCTTTGACACCAGCACAGCAAGCAAGCGATACAAATCCTGTTCAGGCTACAAACTTATTGATTTTATAGATTTCCCCCAAAGTTGTGATAATGATATATCATTGTTAAATTTGGTAGAACAAACTGCTTTCCCAATCTGTCAATGCGAGCATGAAAACCAATTCACAGCCTTGTTTAGAAGGCTTTCCCCTCAGAAGAATAACTACTGCTGGCGGAGGCAGATCACCAACACCCGCCGCTGGCAGCGGGGTGATGGATGTCACCTTTCCAGTTGCCCTTTCCTGACCCACAGCTCACTGCGTTCCCAGACTTGCCTCCTGGTTATGAGAACCACCCTTATTTTTCAGAAGCCTTTCTCAAATTCATTATTTAAAACTTGCAGTAGATGTAAACCGTAATAATAGCTTTTAAACATATTTCCTTTAAATATTTTAGATGCATTAAGATGACATGAGAATTATTGATTTTAGCAAATCACTTTTGCTTGTTCTGTTCCTGGGCTCAGATAAATGGCAAAGCCGTGCTTTTCCCTTCCATGAGAGGGAGACAGAACACTGGCTTAAAGAGGAGTGGCCTCACTCCTTGCTCCACCACAATTCCTCAACCTCCCAACAGTGGGAACAACAGAACATGTCCCTTCACAGCGACTGCTTCCCCTGCCAAACCCACTCGGGCATTTTCCCCATGGTGTTCTAGTGCCAAAGCAGAAACCTGATCCTCCACATCTCCCAAGCAGTGAGCACGGGGCAGTGCCAGAGGCATTAGGAAGATGAAACTCAAGCTGTTTCTCAGGTTCTGAGAACACAACACGAGAGGCTCATCAGTCCTTCTGTGCTTATCACAGCACAGCAAGGCTCTCAGCAGCACCACGTCTGCAGGGTGCAGGAGATGGACACAAACTGTAAACAGCTGTTGTGTTTTTAACAAACCATGAAATAGCTCCAACAAAACGTCTGCTGGAATGACAATGTCAGCTTTCATTCCCACATTCTCCTCCAGCTCTGAAGCAACTATTAGACCTCCAGAAGGAGACCTAGAAATCATGAACGAAACACTTGTCAAAGAAATTGAAGTCAATATAAAGGCAAGACTCGCTAATTTAAAAACTAAATTTAGGAAATCCATGTGAATAAATAATTTCTCTCTTGAAAACCTTCTCTTTTCCACGCCAGCCTTTCTGCCTGCTATTTATCCATCTTCACTCAACATCCATCTCTTAGCACTGGAAAAGCAGCTTACCTCCTCTGACATGATGTCACCAGTTCAACAAACCCCACACAGTGAGAGCTTCCCTGTGCTCTCCCCAGTCCAGCTGCTGCTCAGTGCCCACATCTGGCAGCACAGCCCTGAGCATTTAACCGTGTTCCTGGGACAAGAGCTCAGACAATCTTGAAGGGCTGAACATCTCCCACCAGTGCCTATCCTTTCACTTCTGACTTAATTCAAGGTGATAGGTGCTGAACTCTTTTACCTACCATGGCTTTTTCTGAACTTGCTGAATGCCCTTTCCAAATATGCCTTTGTGAAAAGTCTTTCTGAACTTCAGGGCACTTGAAATTCAAGCACCTGCCTGCGGCCTCTCTTCTCTGCCTTCCAACTCTGATAAGAAACAACAACTCTGATATGCTTCTCATTCATCTGTGGTGTTTTCACTGTTTTCTCATTGCAACAGCAATGTCAGGCTAAGAGAAAGGTGACAGAACAGCACAAATTCAGGTATTTATTGTCCCGGTGCTTCTCTTTCAGAGCGTGGGCACAAAGGGTCTCACAACAACAGGCTGTCTATTTGGCTGGGCAGAGGAGCTTCTATCAATAACACAGATCAGCATCCAGCTATTGCTGCTTGGAGAAGTGAAGACTTAACCCAGAAAGTGTCATTATAAACTCATTTGTGAGCCATGGTGGAACTGCAGGACTTGCCAAAGGGCTCCCATGAAGCCAGTGGTGAGGTGGAGTCCCAGGGATGGAGACCCTCACCCAGTGTGTATTACACCCATTCTGGATCATGTCAGCTTGTGTCTCCAAGAAAAGAGACTCACAAAGGGAATGTCCTCTCACATGCCTCATTATTCCTTGTTTACTGGACATACAATGACTTTACTCCACCAGTCCCTGCAGCAGTCAAGGCATCACAGGCTGCTCTACTTGGTTCCTGATGACCTTTCATAGCATATGATAGTGAATTTCCATGACTCCCACAAAAGGAAAAAACCTGTTCTTGGAGTTCTGTGGTGTTCCCACTCATGGTAACAGAACATGGGGGAGGATTAGCATCGTGGTTCCAGATGACGACAGAAGGGAACTGCTGTCTCAGAAAATACTAAGTCTGAATGTGTAACAGGAATGCAAAGACATCCAGAGGGTACAAGTACTTCCAAAATTATCTTAATTCCTTCCTTGCCCTGTGCCAAAGCAATCTGTTTGGACAAGCCACAGAATCTCTGTGTTCAATTTACACTTCTGGAAAAATAAGTCTTTCCTTTCTTGCATCTCACTCTTTCTCACTTTCCACCCCCCCCAAAAAAAGGGAGAGAAAAGGGGGGAAAAAAAGCCCTTCCTGATAATTGCACTGGTCCAAATGTGCAGGGCTTTCATACAGAATGATGGCTTCCCTTGTCTCCTGCATTTGTTCATCTCCTTTGGGAGGAGCAATTTACAGAAAGCATTATCGATTTTTGCCATAATAGGTACAGAGATGCCTCACTGTCCCCGCTCAGCCAGCTCACTCTCTGCATCACAACTGTCAGGCCAGTTTGTGAAGACCGTCATTATTTTTTTTCAAGTAAATCCATCACAGGAGTGGGGGAAAAGTGATGAAAATAAAATTATTTTCACCTTGCCATAAAAAAGAATGGCCGTGTTCCCTAACAGAAGTAAGTGCAAATGCTGTCAACTAAGAGAGCGGAAGGGAAATTCAAAGCAAATAAAAGTGGGCTGGGGGGAGGACGGGAAGGGGGGTGCAAGGAGGCATGGCAGGAGCTAATTTACTTTGAACACATTCTGGAATTTTCCTGTTAAAGCCGCTATTTACAACTCTTCCAGTTGTTCTTCGTGTTCTCGTTTCTCAGGAAGTGCTGAAATCTATACTTCATACAGATATTTGCTTTGGCTTTCAGGGTGTGGAGGAGATTGTGGGTTTGGGGATGCAGTTATTAAATATTATTGGTCTGGGGGATGAAATGTGCCGTGAGAGCTCCCTGTGAATGCAGACCACCCACCCGCCCCGGGATTACCGCTGCTCTGGCTCCTTTGTGCGGGGCTGGGGCTTCTCCCACTGCCGTTCTCTGGGGCAGGCTGAGGCCACCAAACTCATTCTGTCCCTGATCAGCATGTCAATGTTGTGGGACACTTACTTCAAATATTTCTGAAGCTAAAAAAGCCTTTTAGAAATCACATCTAAAAACAAACAATTCCCCCCTGCCCCTCGCCTGCATTACTGACTCTCCAACAAGCCCTTTGGTATTCATCCCTCCTCCTTGATTAGTTTTTGCTGTACCCTTCATGTTGGTCACTTATCTCACATCTTGAAGGTCACACTCCGTACTCCCCTATTCCAGCGGTCCTGGCTTGTTTTTTATTCCTGAAGACAGCCTTGTTTTGGGCTCAGAAGGTTTAATCCAAGAATTGGCTCTGGATCTAATTCCCAGATCCTCAGTTCATTAGCCATGAAAAGTGATAGCTGCTTAAGATTTTTATGAGCCATTGTTCCAAAGCGGGCCACAGAAACGGCACAATTACCCAGCACAGTGCACAAAGGCCCGGCTGCCTCTGGCACTGACACCAGGAGCTCGATAGCAATCAAACAGCTTAATGAAAAGCAGCAAGTTTGCTCTTGGTGAGGAGTGAGGGATCTGTGAAGTTTGTTTCCAAGTGGTGCTTTCTGTAAGGACACTTGTTAGGACAAAATTTAAATCACCATACCCATCCTTCAGGAGCTGAAGGAGACACAACTTGGCTTTCTGACCCTTCTACAGAAGCACTTGTGAACATCACAGACTCCCTTGGGTTGGAACAGGATTTAAAATCATTAAGCCCAGCTGTTTCCCCAGCACTGCCAGGGCCACCACTAACACATGTCCCCAAGTGCCACACTCACACAACTGTTAAATCCCTCCAGAAATGGGGACTCCACCACTGGAAGCCTCTGCCAGTGCCTGGCCATCCTTTTCATGAAGAAATTCTTCCAGATGTCCAACCTGAACCTCCCCTGGTTCAGAGGAGCTTAAGGAACAGTTTAAGGCTGTTTCCTCTTGTCCTATCCCTTGTTTCCTGAGAGCAGAGAGGACACCCTGGGAAACTGGACCTCCTATTACCTCCATCTGTCCTGTCCCTCTGGACTCTCAAGCAGATCTAGACATTAATATTGAAGCTTGAATTCACTGCAATTGGGCCAGGTAAATAGTGAGAAAAGCAGCAAGGTGGCTGGACAGAAATATCAGAGCATTGCTGCCAGGCACAGAGCAGCAGAAGCCCAGGACAGTCTCATGTCCAAGCAGTACCCAGGATGTGTGACAAGGGCATGTCCCTGTGCCTTGACCTGCTGCCCGTTCCCCAGGGCAGCCCTCGTGTCCAGCACATGCCACCACACTGCAAAGCTGGGGCTGTCCCTCCCAGAGGGAACAGCCCTGCCTGGCACTGCCCACGCAGAGATCTGCACCGAGCCAGCTCCAATTCACACCTCAGACGTCCACAGCAACCTCCCCGTGAGCCTTCCAGGACTGGGGGACAAGAGCAGAGCACTGGCACCCTGTGTCCTTGTGCCCACAGCCATCACAGCAACAGCTTTGTGCTCTGCAGACATTCCTGCTCTTTCTCACTGGACCTATTTATAGGAAAACCCTTCTATATTACGAAAATGAAACATAAAGCAATAGTTGGCTCATCCTAGCTCCACAGGTATGAACATGAGATAAGTCCCTTCCAGCTCAAGATACTCCATGAGTCTGTGATTTCATGGGCAGAGAGTGGGAGTGGGAGGGCAGCAGTGATGGGGACAGAGGCACAGACAGGCCAGGCAGAGCTGTGCTCTCCCTTTGGAGACCCCACAGTGACCTCACCCACGGGCTTTGCACCTGCCTCAGGTATCTACACAAATTCATATCCTGGTTTCTCACTAGGAAGCAAAAAATAAATTTTGTCATGTAGATCAAACACATCAGGACAATTTTGCAAGTTTATTAATTGTATCTCACACTCTCTGCTGTGCAAACAACAGGGCAATCCTGTCAATGAATTCCCATCCTAGGGGAAACATTAGTTGAAATTAGCTGCGTTTGTCCCCTTGCTCTAACAAGTACATGTGAAATTGCAATTGTTTCTAACTCTCTGCTCACTCTGGCCACACTGAGCGCCGTGTCAGGGCAGGTGGCCACCTCCTGGCTCTGTCATTTAGCCAATATTGAGCTGCACTTCATTCCTACATATGTTCAGACACAGCCATCCCCACCCAGAACAGATGTACCCACACACACATATGTGCTGCTGGTTAATGCAGCAAGCACAGTAAAAGCAGGAGGCTGGGAAAATTTGGAAAACAGCCTGCAGAAAAACAGCTTTCATTTAACTTTTTAATTTTAAACTGTATTAAATTAACCATGATCACAAGAGGAGTAAGTGTTGAAACCAGATGAGTTCAAGTGTCTGATGCCAATGTTTACATTTGGGAACAAATGGGATTTCTCTGTGGCCATGGCACACGTGCACAGCCCCTTGTCCCAGCTGGAGCATCACGTGTGCCTTCACTCCGAGAGCACAACAGAAACGGCAGCTTCATACTCACACATCCCCTGGCCATGTGCAAACACAGTCAAGCCCTTGAATTCAGTGACAAAACAGCTATTTGCCAAACATTGGTGATCCCACATCACGGCAGATACCAGGGAATGTGCAGCAGCACTCACACTGTAAATGTGTAGTAGCACTCATGTCAAATTCTCCATATTTACCTTCTAAGCGAAGGGACAAAGAGAGGGACAAGGAAAATGCCCAAGGACACACTCCCATGAGTGTCTTACATGGACCTTACCTGAGGTGATCCTCCTGCACCAGTTCTTGCTTTGGCCAGACAGTATTTACTGCCATCTCCAAGGCTTTTTCATTTGTTTTGTTTTAAGAGACAGAAATTAACTTCTCACATGTCCCTCTGCACTCCCTGGGTTTGTCACTACTGGCAATCAAACCTGTATTTTAACAACTTTGTTTCTTTTTGTGTTTTGTTAAGTCTGAGGTGTCACACCACAGCTCTCACCTACGTTTCAAGCACACTGCTACCATTAAACCAATAAAATATAAAGAAAATTAACAGAACTTCTCATCTTAGAAGAGATAAACAGATCAGAGTATCTAATTGAAATGGATATTGAAATGAGCAAATAGGGTGAGTGATGCATCCTCCTTGCATGCACTGAATTTCCATGGGTTTGATGGCGCACAGAGCAAAAGTTGGAAGGAAGAAAGAAACATCTCTGGCTTTTGGGTGGAGGGAAGTACATAAGAAAGTGGGTTATTTGTGGAAAAACACTCTGGCCAAACACTAGGGCAGAAATTGAGTCTGCAGCGCTGCTTTGTGCTCAGCCTCTGGCTGTCCAGCTGGTAACCAGATCATGTGGAACACAGACCTCCAAAAGGTGGAAAAAGATCTGAAATATGAAGCACTGCTGTTTTACTGCTAATTCAATAGGGAAAAAACCCTATAAAATATTAAAGAAAGTATTTAAAAATATATTAAACACAATTTGTACCATAATAGCTTAACCTGACATCAAAACACAGCTTACAGCTTGTTTGTGCCGAGTTCCAGAGTGCGGGAGGGGAATCACAGGCACAATGTTCCACACAGCCTCCAGCGCTCGGCAAAATAGGATTTGGGCTTCGTTAAAACAAATTCCAGGTGGAAAATTGGGCATGCTGATAAAAGCAGTGCGGGAAAGAGTGTTAGCTCTGATAGGGTAGGATGGGTATTGAATTCACTCTTAACATTACAAGACTTAATTAAAGAGGTTGACCTGAGGACCCCGAGCGGCGCCGAGCTAAGAAAGCCATTCCTGCTCCAGCGTGGTGTTACCAAAGTTAATTCTCGTTAATATAACTCCAACGGGAATGTGGAGAGAAACATCCTAATTCAGAGGCTGAGGCTGCATCCCTGCTCACCAAGGGAAATAAAGAACACACAGATGCAGATAACGCTTCAACAGCAGTGCACTCCAACAGTTCTCATCCAGGGAAGACTCATTTTTATTTCTGGATCAGAACGTTACATGATTTCCCATGGACATGCACAGCACTGTCTTTGAATGACCCTTCTAATTCCAAAGGGACAAAAGGACAGCATGAGGGCTGGGAACACCCTTGGTCTTTGGAGCTGTGGCTCTTGGGGTGAGGTTCAGTGATCCAGCTCACAGCCAGCATCACTGGCTGCTGCAGCACTAATGTCATTCTTAAAGAAAAGCCTGAATTAAAGGTATTTCTAAGACAAATCCTTCCATGATGAATATTTGACTGAATGCCATTCATGCCAACAGCCATGCCTGTGTTGGACATCAGCAGCTGCTGTCCCTCACCTCCTTCCACCTGCTGCCACCCATGGCAGTGCTCAGGGAAGCCACCAAGAAACCACAAGAGAAGAAGAGACTTGTGTGAGGGGCAAAAACCCTGGGAGAGAGGATGCCTTCCCTGCCTCCATCTCAAGGGAAGCTGCTGTGAAAATTCCGTGTGTGCAGGCCACCAATGTCAGACTGCACTGGGTTCCTAAGGCACATTCAAGGAGGTTGTTTTGCCCTGGGTTCTGTGACACTTGCCTGGAGTTGGGACAGGAGGAGATGGGATCAGAACTCACCCACGGCTGTGTCCCAGCCCCTTTCCCACAGGGATGGACCCACAGCTACAGATGAGGTTTTCTTCCAGGCAGGGGATGCTCAGCTGAGAACCTTCAGCTTGTCACCCTTTACCTCTGCAAACTCAGGATATTTTATTTCATTTCACCAAACTAAAGCAAAGATGTGCTGAAAAGGTGAAATTATAGAACTCACAACATCTGCAGAAGTTAAGGTGCAACAACAAAAAAAAAAAAAATTCCTCGTTTGATAACTTCCTCATACACCAAACCAGGCCCCCATCAAAATCTACAAAAAGAATTTCTGAACAAAACCACAGTGAGCCTAAACAACATCTGGCCAATCAAATTTACAACAATAGAAAAAGTGCAATAAAAGTTTACTTCTTTTGAAGAAGAAAGATGTATTTTTAAAAGCTTTATATACAACCCTGAAATTAAGATTTCTAAAGCAAAGCTCTCTTCAGCTGCAGGACTGGACGAAGACAAGGAGCAGATGAGAGTCAGCCTCTAACTGTGCTCTCCCCTCAGCATTAAAACCTTCCTCTGCTAATCCTTGGGAAGACCAAAATGAAGAACAAAGCCATTTCTTGTCATGTGCCAATGCACAGTGATGCTCTGAGAGTCTCCTGGATGGCCACAGCATCCCTTGATGGGCTACCTGGGGCTTGGGCAGGAGCCCAAGGCCTGTGAGCATGAGAGTGTGACCAGATCTCTGCCTCAGAGAGCCCTGCAGTGCAGCTCTGCTCTCCCGGATGACTGCAGAGAGAGGAGAACACACAAACACTGCAAACACCTCCCCAGAGCATGTCCAGCCCCCAAAGGCAGTGCCACCAGTGCTCCCCTGTGCTCCTGCTCCAGCAGTGGCACCCAGGCACTGCCCAGCCACAGGAACTGCTCAATCCCTGCATTTCTCTGCCTGGGCACGTGCCCTGCCTGCCCTGGCACCACAAACCCACACTACATCCACCCTGAGGGGGAAAGAGGAAACTCCAACTCCCTCTGCACTCCTACCCTGTCCAGTGAATTTTGTGCAGAGCTAAAACTTAACAAGTTTCCCAGTGCCCCTCCTCAGGAAGCTGTTCTGATGCAGCCAGAATCCCTGTTTAACTCCATGGCTTCCCCTCTTTATTGTTAATTGGAAACTTGTTTTCTGAAAAAGCTGGAATAAACAGCAAGGAGACAGGGGCTGCCTTTCCATGGTAAAGAAGTAATGCCCACAAAAAAAAGAAACCCAATCTAGCATCTCCACAAATTTCCAGTTGTCCAGAGCTTCATCAAACCAAAAATTAAATGAAGGGCTCTTCATCACTGTGGTCTTGGTTAAAGACCCAGAGTGATCCATGTACTTGCCTTGGCTAATGAAGGACAGAACCAAAGATCTGATTACACTAAGATTATCAAAAAGCCCAAAAACCTGTTTAAAACAAAAAAAACCCTGCAATCTGTGTAGACTGGCCAGAATAGAACCTTTTTTGGAACTACAGAGAATGACTTCCCCTCTAAAAGTTATTACCAAGCTTATCCTGTTTGATATTAAGCATTTAGTATTATTCCATATTTATGTAGTGGCATCATCTTCAAGCTCTGTACCAGTGGAATAAACTACAACTACTTTTGGAAGTGACAAGTTAAACATCCAGCAGCAGAATTGGGCTGCACAGGTGACGGGAGAGCATGGGCTGCCCTCAGCTGGATATGAGCAATTCCCCAGGGAGATGCACAGCTCCTGGCTCAGCTGAGCACAGCCTCCAGTGGGCACCAAGGGGCTCGGGAGAGCTGCAGGAAGGGAGGGCAGAGCTCTGGGGACTCACAGGGCTTTTCTCACCCTTTGGTGACACCAGGGGACGAGGTGCAGAAATGTTCATCAGAAAAACAAGTCATTGAAGAGGATGTGGAGGGTGGGCACCCACCCTGAAACACAGCAGAGAACTGAGCCCTGGCAAAAGCACGAGGGGATTGAAAGGACAGGGGTTCTGCTGGGTGCAGAGCTGTGACACCGCCCTGCTGAACAGATCCTGCAGCAGCAGCTGCAGCTGGGACAGGGACAGGGACAGGGCTCCAGGAGCAGGGACAGGGCTCCAGGAGCAGGGACAGTGCTCAGCCCTGACACAGAGCAGAGCAGGCTGCTGTGCCACAGTCAGAGCCACCCCTCCCACAGAGCCTGTGGCTGTCTTGAGAGCAGGAACAGCAACAGCAGGAGCAGTGCATCAGGCACCACTTGGTACCAAATTACCACCTCTGCTTCTCCAGAACATCTCCTCTCCCCACCTCTTGTGCCAATCACCTGGCACCTTCCATTTGTCACTGTGTCTAAGCAGACATGAATTCTCTGCCCACAGTCCTTGAACCCTTTGTTATCTGTAGAAACAAAGCTGTTAACCACACACTTTAACCGAGGCATCAGATCACACATTTTCCATACAGATTTGGACCTTCTTTTGTGGCTTGGAAGCACACACATGTTTTGGGAACAAGATTACTCCAGAAAAAATTCACTAGCAGCTTAATTCCGAAACTCGACTCCCACTATAAAAATGTTAAATCTTGTACCTTAAGTTCAGTTGGTTTTACATTAGGTCCAACACCATAAATTTTCTAATCCCCGGTTTTGGTCTCCTGTGTCTTCTGTCAGCCCTCTCTCCTACCCATCCAGGATTTTCCAAACAATACAGCTGATCATCTGATCATCCTTCTCTCAAGCCTGTGCAAATGTCTGAGAGCCCAGATTCCAGCCTGGAACCTGCAGGACACACTGTGCACCAGCCCTCTCCTTGAGACAGCCCGAACCGCTGCCTTAGGCTGCTGGAGCTTCCCTGCTCTCCTCTGGGACAGGTGCAAAGGGTACAAAGCACACATCATTCTCTTCAAAGAGGAGGATTGGGGCAGCTCCCATCACTCCTGGCTCAGCTCATGCCCAGCTTCACTTCTGCACTTCAGGCAGAGGGGATGAGCTCAAGGACCGGCTCTTTCCTGGCTCTTGCCTCTCTGATGTTCACACCTCCCTGACATTCAAGGCTATAAACTTCCATTTAATGGTACTTTGAAACGGTTCCCTTTGCAGAAATGCTGCTGCTCCCCCACAAGCACCAACCTCTCATGGGCACGGAGCAGCCAGCACACCCCATGGATACAGATAATGACAGAATTGCTTCAGAAAACAAGCAGGCAAATATGGAACACCTCGGGCTTTTCAGCCTTGGGTACAACCAGTCAGATTTCAGTTTTCCCAAAGAGCCCAGTGCAGGTCAGGCTGCACGGGCCATGAAATGGTTTTGGTTAGGAGGGGCCTTAAACCTCATCCTGTTCCACCCCTGCATGGGCAGGAGCTACTCCAGGCTCCT
This sequence comes from Sialia sialis, assembly GCA_009812075.1. Taxonomy (NCBI): domain Eukaryota; kingdom Metazoa; phylum Chordata; class Aves; order Passeriformes; family Turdidae; genus Sialia; species Sialia sialis. The sequence goes on from VRYO01000704.1 coordinate 614,819, forward strand.
CCAAGTCCTGTCCACCCTGGCCTTGGACACTGCCAGGGATGGGGACTCCACAAACTCTTCAAAATGCAACAGGAGAGCAGCTCACCATGGGACCTCTCAAACACAAACCCAAACCCCAGGCCAAGGGCCAGGGAAGAGCCCAGGGACGGGCCAAGCAGGTGCCACCTGGGAGCCAACCTGTGCCACCCCAGGCTGGCACCAGCGCCGCTCGCTATAGGTGTCGCTGTGGACCCATCCAGCACCTGAACACATCCGTGTGCAAGGGGAGAAGAATGAGCACTTGGAAATTAATGATGTCAGCCTGTCTTCATATATCAAGCTAATTTGAAAGGGCTTTAATTTTCTTAAAGGATAAAACAAGGTTTCTTTGCTAGATTAAACTTGCAATTGTCATTCATATATTGTTTATAAGGTACTCATCTCCTCGCTCGCTATTTTTTTGTTTTTGATTTTGTATACTAGTTAGCAGTGAAGACTTGTCTGCGTGTATCAGAAGGAATAAAGAGAGAAATGTCCTTAACTGTCAGTTTTAATAAGAGGAGTCAACATGCCTCTATTCAGGTTAAATATTGCCCTGTCACATTTCAATAGAGTCAACAGATTTTTTAAAGAAAAGTCAAAAGCACTGTGTTTGCAAAAAATAATAATAAAAAACCCTACCCCCCACCTCCTTGTCATAGAGTGTCAAAGCCCTTCTTTATTTGGGGGGGCGTGGAGGCAGGACAGAAAATTCTTTTGTAAAATGTGAAAAATTACTACTCATAATTGGCACTGACATGAAAAAGGTTGGGGTTTTTTTTGTTCAAAAAACAAAGAAAATCTCTAATTTAATAATCACCTGCAAAGTGTTATTGTGATGGGAACAAAAAACACACAATCAAAGTCATCTCTTTTAAGTAACTATAGTGTTTTTAAGCAATCACTGCGCTTTACTGCAGCTCACACACATAAACCGATGATGTGCAAAGTATAACACGACACTCCAAATTCCTCAAGTAAAGTTTCTCAAATAACAAGTGACAACCTACACAGAGGAAGAGCAAGAAAGGATCTGTCAGGCAAAAGGCAATCACCAAAAGGATGTAAAAGGAGGAGATTCCACAGCGATTGATTCCATAAGAAAATGTGCAAGAGTTGAGTGGATGCCCTGGGCAGAGCCTGCTCAGGAGGGCTCTCCTGACCTTCAGATGTGAACTCACATGGGTTCCTACTGCCCACTCAGGACTGGCCCAGCTCTGTGGAGGAAGATGAGACACAAAGCAGATGTCTCACAGAATAAAATGCAATTTCAGAGTTCCTAATTCACTTTGAGTGACAGTGTTTGAAGCCCAAGATCATTATTTGGAGTTACTTGTGCTTTACTTCCTTTGTTGATGAGCCACATTGTTTTGGTGGCAATTCTTGGTCTGTGCTTTATCGATTGCTCACAATCACTACCTAAGGATATCTAATAAATCAGCAGGGCACACAGACCTGGGGAACTCACACTGCCCCAGAACGGCACCAGCAGGGGAGGAGCACACAACAGCTTCCCAGGAGAGGAGTGTGAACTAATTTGTAATTCAGCATCTGTCCTTGTGGTCACCCAGGTGCGGCGGCTGATCCTGCTCCCCTCCATCCGACCCCCCACTGTCTCCACCAGGGCAGCTGCTCAGATGAGCTGTGAGAGCCCCATAAATCCTCAAGATGCATGTGAGGCTTCTTTTTCAGGGGGCAATCACCAGGGTGACACCACGGCTGCACTTGGGGAACACGCGGTTTTCACTGCAATCCTCACATCTGTAAAACTGGCTCCATGGGAAGTTTCCAAAGCAAAGCTCACACAGCTCAGCGACACCACAAAACCTCCTCTCGCTTCAGGTAACTCACACCCCTGAAATCCAGGTGGTTCCCAAGATTTTGTTTTACAAGCCAACTGCCAGATGCTTCCATTTCATTTTGCAGACTGTCTGATTTTCATGAAATGGCCCCAAGATTTATTCAGTGAAACCGAATCCTGCTGCGTGCAGAGCGGGGCTGAGTGGAAAAGCAGAGCTGGGCTCTCCGTGTGCTCCTGCACAGCCTGGGCCCAGGACCTGCTGGGGATGGCTTTTCCACCCTGCCTGCATAGCTCTCCTTCACTGCCTCCCGTGTTTACAAATCCAACAAGCAGCACATTCCAGCTCCTGCCAAGAGGGAGCCTGCAGTTCCAGCTGGGGACAAAAGGCTCATCTCAAACCACCCCACCCCTCCTGCTGGACACCAGCCCCACACAGCTCTGGCAACAGTGGGACAATGGTCCCGTGTCATGCTGCTCCTCAGGAGCACAGGGAACTTGGAAATACCTATCCTGGCTACCAAGAGCCAAACTGGGACAAAGTTACAAGACAGTTACAAGAAAAACCTAAATAACGGTCAAAAGAAGTGTTTAATTAAAAAGAAATAGACAAAAAAGAGCAGAAGTTGATCCATCAATGTCACACATAGATCATCAACGAAAAATCCTGAAGATTACTTCTGAACTATCCCTGAAGTTATGGAAACATGCACTAGAAAAGCACTGGCATTTCCAGTGAAAACAGCTGTTTAACTGAAATCAGTGCACACACAGGTCAAGTTAAGCCACCAGCAAGTCAACAGATGGATCTACCAACACCCAGAGACCGGGTGAGGTTGGTGTTCAAAGAGTTCTTCATTAGAACATTCACTGGAATTAGATTTGCTTCCTTTACAGCAACTTGTGGGGAAATAAAAACCAACTCTTTGTATCATGGAATCACAGAATGGTTTGGGTTGGAAGGGATTTTAAAACTCATCCAGTTCCACCCCTCTGCTGTGCCCTCTTCCACCAGAGCAGGTTACTCCAAGCCCCATCCAACCTGGCCTGGAACACAACTCTCAGTTTTTATTGTTTATTTACATATTCCATCTGCTGCCAAGCTTCTCTTACTGCTGTTTCCAGCTTTGTATCTCCTGCACATGAAGTCAGTTTGGTGGAACTGGCAAGGTTTCATCCCCTGCTCGTTATCTAACATCTCCCAGCAGCGGAGGATGTTCCACGTCAGAACGGTTCCCATTCCTGCAGGAGGCTCTGTCATTCCTGAAACCATGACCTGATGGCACAGGAAGTTAATTTTTCTTGGCGTTTCATGTTGAAATTCAGCCGTTCACACACACTGTGCTGAAGCAGACAGTGCCAGCGTGACTTCATAGAAACAGACAACAAATATTTCATAAATTAATCTTTGCAAGACAGGGTTCATTAATGTGTAAAAGACTCTGGTTGTGTGTGAACCCAAAGGGCATAACACTGGAATTCTGTGATGCCTTCTGACGTACAAAAGTAGTTCCAAATTTGCAGTCATTATCCAAATAAGCCTCTTGATAAGTCACAGAAATCAGATACTTGGTTGGATAAAAAGCACAAGGAAATTCACTAAAGCCTTATTTTCATAGGTAAAACAGATTTAACTCACAGAGCGGTGTTTAATCACAGTTTGGGGGCATTCCAACATCTCTGGCAAAGCCCACAGTGACCACTGCAGGACCTAAAAACACTGAGTACCTGGTTCAGGAACTCTTCCAGAGCTATATCCTCAGCAATGAGAAGACAAAGACAATGACACAAAGGATATCCAAGTCCTTCTGCTTGTTTGAGGGCTTCTGTTGTTTTTTAAATCTGTTTGGTTTAGTCTGGTTTGAATTTTGGTTCTGTGTTTTCTTTTTGTTAGTTGTTTATTTCTAGAGTTTTTTTGTTTGTTTTTAACTTTGGCAATGTGTATACACACAAGCAACTTCCTGGAATTTGCAGAGAGATGAGTATTCAGCGCCTGGGGGCATTTTTTAAGAACTAAAAAGATAAATGGCAGAAAACAGAATTTACCTGACCATCAATTAAATCCCTTATTTGCATTTGGCTTGCCCATGGCCCACGTTTGCCAGCCACAGGACATGTGCCAGTTTCCTCTTTGCCTCTGTGGTCAATGCCTCGGTTTTCCAGTGAGCCCAAATGTTCCCTCTGTGTGTGCCCTTAAGAACTCCCATGAAAATCTGGACCTGTACATCTCAAACTGCCCTGTCTGACAAAGCCTGGAGCCCTCTCCTTCCCATGCCAGCACTGCTTCCCTGAACATCACCATTTTTCCCTTTTTTCTCCCCACATATATCATATTTCTAACTTAGGAGCAGTACTTTTGACTCTTGCAGGAACCTAAAATGCTTTAGCAGGAACAGAACTCTGCAGTGATTACTGCCCACCCCGGATTAAATCCCACAATTAGGAACTCAATTTGCATTCTCAAAGTGAAATCCATTGTTATAACCACAGCCACAGTTGACACAGTAGAATAAGCCATTGTTGAAGTAATTCCTGCAAAAGGTCAGATACTTAAAGCCTTCAATTTTACTTGACAACCTCTCAGAAAAGAACAGCACAGCTGCTCTGGGTCCAAATAAACCACACTGACCACCCTGTTTCCTTGAGACCTTCCTGGCTGTAAAACTGCTCTGGGACACTTGGGAGACCTCAGCATCCAGGATGCTGAACATTTCACTCTGCAGGAGCAGCACAGAGCAGCTCTGGCCCTGCAGTGCCAAGGGGGTTGCAGGAGGGATGCAGAGTTTCTGAAAGGCCCTTTCCAACCCAACCCTTTGATCCGTCCAGTGGAACAAGGAAACCTCTCTTATCCAAACCAGGAGTTCTGCCAGGCTGGTGTCCCACTGGAACCTGGATTTTTTGTTGTGGGTTGTCTCTGCTTTGGGTGGGGAGGCCCTGGTACAGGTTGCCCAGTGAAGCTGTGGCTGCCTCAGCCCTCAGTAAAAAGGCTTTTACTTTTTAAATTTTTAAAGCCATCTATACTGCATTTTACACCTATTTTAAACCACCATTTCTGATTGCTTAGTTGGGTTTGGCTGATGGGTTCATACAAAACTCTATTTGGTGGCCAGTGTGATGTATTTGTGTGTATTGGTGTGAGTTATACAATTAATCTTTTTATTTAGCATAGCTGGTCTAGTCAGTAAATTAGAGAATTTCAGAGAATATCTTTAGTGCTCTTACCATGAGTAAATAACGTTGTCAATAGCTTGGAACTGAAAGTATTTTTGTGAAATGAATATTCTCTCTCCCTGTCCCCAGAAAACCTGGCTGACCTTCCCAAGGGTGCTATTTAGTGCAGCTCTCCTGAGCTTAGGGCCACATGAGCTGGTGTCACCCCTGAAGTGCTTTAAACCCTCGTGTATCCTGAAGTGCTTTAAACCCTCGTGTATCCCAGCTCACCCCTGGCTGGCTCCAGCACTGAGCAGGGAACCTGAAGCATTCACACTCACCCCCTCACCAAGCCAGGAACAGAGAAAAGGCTCAGGAGAGAAAAGCAGCCAAAGCTGAGTGGAATGAGGCCCTTTGTGACAGTTCTGTTCTGTGTGGGGATGGGGCACTCACAGGAGACAAAACTCCCTGAAGACTCAAGGAAATTATCATCCATCCAACTAATACAACTTTAATTACATCAATAAGCAGAGAGAGGACCAGACTAGTTTTTGGGCTAGAATATAATGTATGCATAATTTTTTGTGCTATTTCTAGACTGCTTTTAAAGAACATCCAGAAATTATCAGTGTGAGCAAATCCATGAGGTAAAATTTTAATAATGCAGCAGCATCATATAACATTTAGTGTGTCTTTCCTCAATGAGAAGAACAGTAGCCAAGCATTGGGCATTTCTTCAAAACAATTTCCCAGCTGCAGAAAATTGCCCCACTTAGATTAAACATATTTCTAGGTACAAACTTCCCAGAATGCTTGAATTAAAAACTACAATATTTTTTAAGTCTGAAGAAATACACAAAAGAAATGCAATTAAAATACACATAATGTAACTAATAGGTCTGAGTTAGGTGTGTAATTATAAATAAATTCTAATTAATTTCCTAGCCCATCTTGGCTATTATCCCTGTTTCACATGAATCCATTTATGTTCATTTGCAAATGAGGAAGGGAAAATAGCTGATGCTCTCTAAGGTGTGTTTGTTTTCTAGTCTCGTGGCTCTACAGCCACACAGACATAGTTCCTCTCTTCCTGCTGCCTCCCTGGAACTTCAGGGAGCGGACCAATATTTGGTACCAAAATCTACATTGTCTGCTAGAATGAAAATAATAAACCAACCAAAGAGAACCCAGCTCCCTCAGCCAAGACTTTCCCACTGGGTCTTGCTCTGAGTCTTCCTAAAATTCAACACAAACGTGGAGAGAGCAAGGGTAAAAGAGATGCTCCTCACAGTCCCAAGGAAAACACAGATACAAACACTGGAGCAGCCACACTCTGACCAGCCCCATGGCCTCTGCACGTTTTGGGAATTCTCTCACTTTTATTTATTACGCTGAAATCAGATTTTTTTTTTTTAAGCTTCAATGGATGAGCACACAGGATTTATTTTCATTTATCTTCTCAGGTGATCAAAAAGTAACAGATTATTCACTCAGTGCACGTGGGGAATATATTTTTTAGTGGATTAAATGAAACCATAAAATTTATTAACCATTTCTTAGCTGCCACATGTCCCAGGCAGTGGAAGCAAAGGGCACAGGGCTGTCAGGGCACGGGAGGAGAGCAGAGCCAGGGCTCTGGGCTGGGACCACACTGGAGTGTGAGCCCAGCTCCCCTCCCTACTCTGCAGCCCCCAGAGCTCTCACAGGGACAATCTCTCCCCGACACACAACTCCCCAACACACAGCACACACTGACATCTTGATTGCAGTGGATGGTTTGCCTGAAACCCATGACAGGGCCTTTTCTGACTCATTGCTTTGGGCTGAACACCATTTCGGTACCTGAAATATGTATTTCTCATTTCTCTGGGTTCCTCAAGTTAGCCCTATTTGATTTTCTTTTCCTAGAATCAAGGAACAGTTTGAGCTGAGAGAGACCCTAAAACTCCTCCAGTTCCGCTCCCTGCACTTCCACTAGACCAGGCTGCTGCAAGCCTGGCACCACCTCCCAAGGCACAGCACAAGCTTTCCTTTGGTGTTCCTTTATTTTTGTCATTTCCTATGGATTTTACCAACAGACCCAGCTGCTGTGAGCTCCCAGACAAGCTGTCAAATCCCTCCCTTTTTTTTTTCACCTCTCAGAATAGGAACTCCTGTTCATAATTCAGAATAGGAAAACAAAAATCAGGATGGAACCATTTGTCTCCATTACTAACAACATGAAAGTTTATCAGCTATTTACATTTTAGCTTATTCCATTTCCATGCCACACCAGGAACCCCCAAATCCCAACACTGCTGGGTCCTGCTGCACCTGCAGCATCTCCACTGCTGCTTCATGGGACCTGGGTGGATTTACCTCAGAATGTACAAACTGATCCTATTTCTCAGCTCAGGAAAATCAGGTCCTCTGCCTCCAAACAAAATAAATAATTGCACTGTAAGCAGCACAAATGTTCCTGTGCAACCAGGAGGTTTAAGATAAAAGCACTCAACTTAAAATAAAGAAAAAAAAAGGCAGTAAATAAAAAGGCATCACTCCCAAGGACACCCGAACCCAGCCCCACATCTTCGGGGGGGAAAATAAAAATCTATAAGTACAACTGAGGTTTCTTTATTGCTGTCAAGTGGCAGGAAGGAGGCTTTTTGGATTGGAATATCATCAAGATAAAGAGCAGTCTAGAACAAAAGCTTTCTGCAGCAAAGGGCAGTGTTTACTCTCCTGTCTGAGCCTGTCTGAGCCAATCTCCCCTCGCACATTAACACTGCTTTGCACCTCACTAAGGTGGTTTTAGGGATGCTGACCCCAGCTCTGCTGGACCCTGGGACCACCGGGAGGGGCAGGAGGCACAGAGGCAGCAGCAGGGCTGGACAGGCAGGAGCAGGGCTGGACAGGCAGGATCGGGGCTGGACAGGCAGGATCAGGGCTGGACAGGCAGGATCGGGGCTGGACAGGCTGGATCAGGGCTGGACAGGCAGGATCAGGGCTGGACAGGCAGCAGCAGGGCTGGACAGGCAGGATCGGGGCTGGACAGGCAGGATCAGGCTGGATCAGGGTTGGACAGGGAGGATAAGGGCAGGATAAAAGCTGCACACCGTGCTGTCTCATTCATATTCAGTCTGTCCCTTCTGCCCAGATAAAAGTAATGCCCCAGAGCTCCAGCTCCGCGTGTGCTGGGACCATAGGGCTGTGCCCAGCCCCTGCCATGCCCAGCCCCAGCTGTGCCCAGCCCAGGCCATGTCTAACCCAGTCCATGCCCAGCCCCAGCTGTGCCCAGGCCATGTCTAACCCAGGCCATGCCCAGCCCAGGCCATGTCTAACCCAGGCCATTCCTGGATGGGCTTGCTGGAGCTGCTGTGGCTGCCTTGGCTACCTGGGCTGGGGCCGCTCTGAGCTCCCATTGTGTTCAGGCAGCAGAGGAGAAAAATAGGGATATTAACCTCTAACACTGATGAAAATAATAGCCACAATAAAAGCGGATGAAAGGCACAGTGGCAGTAATTATTCTGCTCTCATTTAGCCAGGAGCAAGCAGAGCCTGCAGGGACTCAGGTCCCTCTGAACGTGCCCAGGGCACACAGGGCTGGGGTCTGGCAGCCCAGGGGACCCTGCTGTGCCACCCACGGGCTCTGGGCAGAGCCTGCTCTGTCTGCCAGAGCCCACTGGGGAAAACCTCCTTGGATGTGGGAAAACAACCAGCAACGGGCTGAGCACGCTCAATTCCTTAAATTCCTCCAGCACCTTAAATTCCTCCAGACCTGACCTTAGGGACGAGGGGGAGCCATAAAAGCCAGCCCGTGAAACCAAAACAGACCTTTCAGGATTTCTCATGTGCACTCAGCAGGGAAACCAAAACTCCTTTTATTTGTTCACTCCTGTTCCTCAGGATTCCTTGTGCTCCTGGTGCACCCACATCCAGACCACGGGGAAGGAAACAGAACCAACGGATAAATTCCCAAGGATGGTGTGGAATGCAGGCTTTGTGTGGGGACAGCAGTAAGCATTGCTATTTAAAAAGACACTGTTTCTTCTTCCCCACACACTTTTTTTTTTTTTTTTTTAGATTCTCCATGTCTGTAATTAATTTTTGACATAAATAGCACAATTCCTTTCCATGAGTGATCTTAGTTATTCTCAGGTTTAAATGTCACTCTTCTTTGAAATCTTCTCATTCAATAATCAAGTTGGAGCTAATAAAAAATTCAAAGGTGCATCTAATAATAATGAAATAATAGCAGCAAAAAACATGCATCTGTATTTATGCCAAAGAACAAGGGACAGAAGAGACAAAAATGTAGGGAAAAAAGAAATTAGAGGGAAAATCATGATATTGCTCAAGTGCTGCTCTCACACTAAGACCAGGGGGATTGGGATAAGGCTAAAGTTAATTGCATTTCCAGATGACAAACCTCTCACCTCTGAACTGAATGGCTCTTTATAAAAGCTATCAGTAATAAACTGTAAATCTCAGCTATGATTGCAAATAAAGGTCATCCCTTTCATGCTGCCACTTTCCTGGGCCTTATTATATTCCTGTCTGAACCTTTCTTACTTCTTAAGGTGTGCAAGCTGCCCATATAAGCAATCAGGGAGGCTTTTTGATTTTATTTTGAAAGACACAAGGCGATGGGATTTACATTCTGGCACTGCACTGATCCAAAATGGAAAATCACTGAATTCTGACAAGCAGACAGAATCCTGCTAGCAGAATTAATCTTCATCTTATATTAATGCAAAGAAAGGCAATCCCTTCCTCTCCTTCCCTCCACTCCTGAAATCTGTATTTCCTCCTTCACCAGTACAAACAGGCACCCCCAATTTTCTTTTAGCCAAAAGTGAAGATTATTGTGATAATACTGGGGGGCCTAAGCGACCCTGCACCCATCCCCAGCAGCTCCTGCTATCACTCAGCCCATGCAGGATCTGCTGGAGATGCCTCTGCAGGGAACATGTGGGATGCTGGGCCTGACTGCCTATTCAGAAAGAAAATTCTCCATCAGAGATAAAATTTACCTCAGCACAAATTCTCCTGAGTGATTTTTCTCTGCAGAATACTGCCTATTTGTGAACACTAAGATTTCTGATACAAAGAATACACCCCTCAAACCTGTGAGAAAACAGCCTGTTCATTACAGAGGCTTCAATCCCAGTAAGCAGAATATTAACAAGGAGTGTGGCCAGTCTGGGGACATCCATTCCCACTCTGCACCATCAGGTCACCACCACAGCCTGCTCCTCAGAAATCCTTTGTGCTGGGCTGGTGCCAGTGCAAGCCCCAGGAAGGTCAGGAAGGAGGGAGGGCAGCCCGTGGGGCAGTGCAGCCCTGGGTGTTGTTCCAGAATGCAGGAGCCAGGGCAGGCACTGTCATTTCAGACCCACGGGGGACAGCAGAGATGGGACCAAGGCAATGGCCCCTGAGGTCTGCCCAAGCCCAGGGGACACTTGCCACATCTGCCAGGCAGGGTGGCAGCCAGAGAAAGGCAGGGCCCAGCACAGCAGGTTTATCTGCACATCTGGGAGGTGAACTGGCACATGGGAATCCAGACAAACCCAGCTTTACCAAATGTTTATGTTTGCAGCATATGCAAACAGGGAATCTCTTCGAGCAGCAGCCTCAAGCATCTGTTGGACCATTGAAATAAGGAGGAAAAAAAGGAGATACTCAAAGTGCAACTGGTGTAAGGAACAAATAGACTTGTGTATGGGATGGGATAATTATCTTCCACATCTTCAGGCTCTTGGAAAATGTGACAATGGCATCTCTGAATGAGGCTTCTGACAAGTCCCAGATGCAGCCAGGTTTCTTTTAGTTTAGCTTTTAATTTCAGCTGCTCATTTGAAAGTGATACACTGATAGCTCTAGTCAGAGGCAGGAAGGACACACTTTGGTGCAGCCTCAGCAACATTCCTACTCATAAATTACACTGCCCCAAAGCACCATTCCTCCAGCCCTGCATGATCCTGCCAAGGTACCACACTCCTCATCCTTCCCATCCCTGAACACCAGTCTTGGAAAGAGAGACCTGTGATCAAAGGACTGCAGCAGAATGCACCCATTTTCTGTGTTTTGTTTCCTTGGCCATTTTTCACACACTCAGGTAATTTGTGCAGGGAGAAGCAGCTCCTGGTGAACACCTGGCCCCAGCTGTGGCCCAGGGTGGGCACAGCCCCCGCAGAGCAGGAGGGACTCCTGGGCATGAGCTGGAGACAGCCACAGTGCTCTTTATTGTTTCATTTTTTCTTTGATCTTTAAGACAAAGCCCTGGATTTCCTAGCGGTGAGTGGGGAACCCTGGAGTGGCACTGTGTGGTAACAGCTGCCTCATGCAGCCAGAGGCAAAGGCCTCCCCATCCCTGCAGAGCCGAGCACCTTCCTCACATTCCCCTTCCATCTCCTCACAGCCAGGAAGTCACATCTTGTTCCACACTTCCCACTCAACCTTCTGTTTAGACACCCAGGAAAACCAAGCAAACCTCGTGCAAATAACACAGGGCATTACCACTCTGCAGCACAGATAATTTCCAGCCTTCCTCATGTGGGAACATTCCTGCTCTGGGTGTTACTCCAGCTGTAACCCCGAGGAAGCTCTGTGTTTTACAGAACACATTCATTAGCTGTTCCTTCAGCACCAGTGCTGTTTGCAGATCTCCAGCACTCATGCAGGTGTTTACTCATCCCAGGAAAATCAGGAGGAACGTGGTTTGGGAATTCCCACATGACAGTATGTAGGTTTCAGGGGAGCTGGGCTGTTAGAGGAGGATCTACTCTGCCTCATCTGCGGGGCACATCCTGCCCATGCCAGCTGACACCGGCACAGATTGCTGCTGGGAGCAGCCCTGGGCAGAGGGTCAGGCAGCCACGGCCAACATCAGCCCTGGGGGCTCTGGGAGAGCTCAGCAGAGCAGCCAGGGCTCATTCCTGCTCAGCACAGCCTTGCCTGAGGTTCTTCCACTGAGGACAACGGAACGAGCACCTGGGCAAACAGGCTTTGAAAGCTGCCTGGGCAATGAGATGTGACTGTCTCTGCTGCGTCTAAGGCCCAATGCTCTTGACATGGAGGAGAGTTAATTCGAGGTCTTGCTGCTACAGCCTGGGAGGCTCTTCCTGGCAATGCCTCTCCTTCTGCATGTGTGCATCCCAAGGGTTAGAACAGCTCCCAGGTACCAGAGCAGCTGCAGGAGCTGGGTCACGATCAGCACACTGCACAGAGCCTGGCACAGCCTGCCTCAGCTCTGGACTCAAGTCCACGTTTTACCCTGGGCTGCACCAACAGCAGCCAGGCAAGGGAAAATGGTTGCACATGACAAGATCAACTCTGACTCCAGCAAAAGCCTTGGAGAAGGGTCCTGCCTGCCAGGTCCACCCTGCCAGGTCCACCTTCCTCCCTCTGCTTGGAGTGAGGGCCACAGAGGCAGGAAAAGCTGCACATCCCCACAGCACCAATGAGCTGGGGCTGCTGGGGCTGACAAAGCCTGGCTGGGATGGACACTGGGCAGGACAGCAGGACACCAGGGCACCAGGACAGCAGGACAGCAGGATACCCGGATACCAGGACACCGGGGCACCAGGACACCAGGGCACCGGGACACCAGGATACCAGGATACCAGGATACCAGGACACCAGGACACCGGGGCACCAGGGCACCAGGACACCAGGGCACCAGGATACCAGGACACCAGGACACCAGGGCACCGGGACACCAGGACACCAGGACACCAGTGGCCCTGTCCCGGGGCTGCAGGACTCAAGCCTGTCACCTCTCGTCAGTCACCAGGACCAAAGGGCACCTCTGCTTCCATGCTGGCTGGACACATCATCCAACACATGTGCAACTGGATTTACTACTATTATTAAAAATAACTACAGCACACAGCAACCATGTAAAACTGAACTAATTGCTTGAAATAGAATAAAAATTCTATTGTGTGCATAACACACATATGTTACCAAACCTTCTGAATTCATGGGATCCCAAAGAATTATTTTTAAATTGCTGGTATAATAAATATATATCAAGGCAGCAGTACTCAACTCAAATGCTGAAACATAATCAGTCAGCAGAGTATTTTTTTAAAGCTTAAAAATACTCCCTTTTTTGAAAATGGACACTAAACCCCTAGGCAATGTAACCACCAAGGTTTTACTATAAAATACATTTCAAAAGAATGGCTGAAAGACTTAGGAGCACAGGAGATGAAAAAGAAGAAGTAAACAAGCCTTATTCCACCATTAAATGATAAATTAAAAGCAGTATTTTGCTGTTCTGCCTCATTTTTTAATCACAGTGCTCTGGCTGTGGTGGTGTGGGCTTTCCCATCAAAAAGCACCTTTTACTGAAGGTTTACAATTTGACACAGCCATCATCTGTCCCAGACAAAACACAGTCAGGTAAAAACCTTATTCCACATCCAAATTTTCATTAAATTTGCAGAAAAAGCACTGCAGGCTTGACATTACAGGCAGAGTCACAAACACACCCTCACACATGCCTTTTAAAAAACAGTAATTTCAGAATGCAGGCTTTTGGAATTTTAAGAATAACAGAGGAGATACTGGATGTGCTGTTGTTGCCATCAGATAAAAAGCTAAATCTTAATCCTCCCTGCTATCTTGCCTCGGTGCAGATTACGCCACAGCCTATCTCTGTAAAATGCTGGGACAAACACCAGCCAGACACTTGCCTGGGAAAATGGAGATTTACAGAGTGAGAGGGAAATGGGGCTGCGTTTACAGTCCCTCGCTCATTAATTTTTTTTACTAATTAATACACAATTTGGTTTTGTTCCTACTGTAAATCTGTAACACAGAAGTACCAATGAAAACACCCGGAGCTGTAAATCCATTGCTAGATTTTTGCAGACAGATATAACGTGGGCGACACTGTATGGGGCATTCTCAGCCCCCGGCAGCTGAGAGCACCTGAGGTTCCTGCCCAGCCCAGCCCAGCCCAGCGTGGCTCCCAGAAGAACGGGCTCGGGATGGCTCCTGCTTCTGGAACTGTCACATCTCCAGCGAGCACCTGAGCCCTGCTGGGAGCGCCGGGCTCACAACGGGATTCAATCAGAGCGACACCCTGTCCCTGGCAGGGCTGGAACTGGATCATCTTTAGGGTCCCTTCCAAACCAATCCACAGGTCACAAAGTGCCCTTTTGCCCTTAGTTCCCCCAGAGGAATCACGGAAACACAGACTGGCTCGGGTTGGAAGTGAGCTCCCAGTCCATCCAGTGCCACCCCTGCCATGGCAGGGACACCTCCCACTGTCCCGGGTGCTCCAAACCCATCCAGCCTGGCCTGGGACATTTCAGTGATGGGGCAGCCACAGAGCTGCTCTGGGCCAATCAGCAACATTAAATCAGCAGAACAATGAGAGATGAAAAAGAAAAAGACAATTGTGGAGAAAATAAACAGTAAGTTTTACTAACGCTGAACACACTTTCCCTTCTGGGTTTACTGTAACTGTTTCCAGATGGTTCGGCAGCTGTCTGAGCTGGGAACAGCCTGCACCTCCTCGGCACCAAGGGTCAGAACCCTGGGCAGAACCAGAATTTATGGCTTTGATGAGCTCAGAACAAACGTTGGCAAGAGCAGGAAGCAAAATCAAAAATATATTCAGAAATCAAGCCCCTGGCAGCTGAAGAGTTAAGCACAACCTTCTCCCCTTTACCAGAGCCCTCTGTAGCAGCTAATGAAGGTAATGAAATATGACATGTAGTTTGGCCCCTGACCACAGCCAGCACCTCCTCCCTGCGCCGCCGAACAAAGCCGGAGCAGATGGAGCAGCCGTGCCGTGCCGGGCCGGGCCGAGCCGGGGCTGCGGCCGTGCCACGGAGCGGGTCAGCGGGCACGGCCCGGCACGGCACGGCACGGCCCGCCATGGCCCGGCACGGCATGGCTCGGCACGGCATGGCCCGGCACGGCATGGCTCGGCACGGCCTGGCACGGCACGGCACGGCCCG
>VRYO01000704.1:630740-643801 GCA_009812075.1 Sialia sialis
GGCCCGGCCTGGCACGGCACGGCACGGCACGGCACGGCACGGCCCGGCATGGCATGGGCACAGCACGGCACGGCACGGCCCGGCATGGCATGGCACAGCACCAGCCAGGCTCTGAGAGCAGCCAGAGCCAGCCCAGCAGTGCCCACAGCCCGGCTCTGCCTGCCAGCCTCCTACCGCTGATTGCACAGAAGCTCTTTCCTTCTGTTAAGTAAATGTGAAGGTGGAACTCTAGTGCAAGGTGGCCCTGCCTGGCTGGGGCTGGAACACAGGGAGATTTAAAGCCCCCTCCAACCCAAATCAGTCTGTGATGCCATGAATATTGGTTTTATGTGTCCAACTAGTTCATCTACTGATAGTCAAATGTAATTTAACAAGAAAGTACTACCAGTAAACAGGAGAAGCCAGGGTATTGCCTGGGCAGGGACAGGCTTCACCTCCCAAATTTACTGTCCTCCTTTCTCAGGGAAGTGATCCACCACAAATATGGCACTCAGCATTTCATTAGCACAGAGCCAGGGATAGAAAAGGCATTCTTAAACAGTTTAAGAAAATGTTTCAAATTCACAAAAGACTACAGAACTTATTAACCTTTGTAAGTTCTTTCCAGAGGTCCTCACTCACGCTTGCTACCAGGCAACAGACTGGAGCTGAGCTGATGCAGCTGCCAGGAGATAACTCTGAGCAGGTACCAGGGTAAAACGTGTGCCAAGAGGTGTCACACAGACACCTCAGCATCTAAAGACAGGGAACTCCATCACAGCTGCTGCTGAATACAAATATGTGGATAATGATCCCTGCTGGACCAGTGACATCAGCTCCATCCCTCCCTTGGCTGAGCAACAGCTGCACCAGGGATGTGTCGTTCCTCGGGGCTGAGCTCACCCACCCATCTCCCCCAGCACCCAGCAGGGTCTGGGGGCACAGGGGCTGCACGCAGGGTGGGCTGCAGTCCCCACTGACACACCCAGCTCCTCGGCAAGTCTGATCTCAGCAGCCCCTGCTCCCTGCACAGTCACAGGAGGGGACGATGTGGCACAGGGTGGCCAAGGCTCTGGGCAAATGGCTCCCCAGGGAGGGCCAGGCAGTGCCCTGACCCATCCCAGCCGCTCCCTGAGGGCTCATCTGTCCCCACACAGAGCCCTGAGTGCTGCTCAAACAGCTGCACCCAGCTCCACCAGCAACAGACACTGCCCAGGTGACATCTGTACCCTGCCACCACCACCACGGTGACCTCTGTGCCCTGCCACCACCACCACGGTGACATCTGTACCCTGCCACCACCACCACGGTGACCTCTGTGCCCTGCCACCACTGCCCAGGTGACATCTGTGCCCTCCACAGGAAGGACAGAGACCCCCAGTCCCTCACACTGGCAAAGACCTGAGGCAGCGAGACTCCAAATGCAGAGCAAGCCTAGAAAAGCAAGGTGTCTGGAGACTGTTAAAGCTGTCCATGCAGCAGATGAGCAGGAGACTCCACGGCTGATGGGAGCCCCGTGGCCAAGCCAGAGGAGGCAGCCAGTGCCACACATTCGACATGGAAACCACTGCCTTCTGTGGCTGCCCCCTGCCAGAACCACACAGGGTGTTTATTAAAAACAAACAAACAAACAAACAAACAATGTATAAAATGCTTAACTTGCAAAAACCGAGAAAATACTATCATTAAATTTACCTATTCACCCTTAATTCATCCCAGGCATTATTCCATGGGCCTGAATTCTGTGCTAATTTGCTATCACTGCCCAGGAGCCTGACCCCATTTAATGGGCTCAGCAGGGGATGCTATGGGGTGCTGCTGAATCACCAACCAAGTTCTCTGCTGGCTGTAGACACAGCCTGGTTTCAACCAAATTCAGCTACATAACTCCTGCACAGCACCTTAACCATGGCAACTTTGCTGCCTGTGTGCAAAAAGAGCTTAAAAGCAATTTATTTTGGCTTTATACCATATGATAACACAGTATTTCACAAGGAAGTGTCGAAGGTATTTTCCCAACTAAGACCCAATGCCACTCAACAGGTGATGAATTGAGAAGGAAAGGATAAATTTTGGAGCCTGTGTTGTTCAGTTTCCTACAGTGAACTACACAGAGGGAGGAGGGGGAAGGAGAAGATGGGATGTTCCCACCTTCAGCACCTCTGCTCCCTGTGCCCACATCTGCCTCGTGCCACGTCCCCAAGAGCAGCCCCAGGAGCTGATGGCATTTCAGGCTGGGTCAGACACATCCACTCAGGGTTTATGTACAAACCTGAGCACTTCCAAAATTTTTCAGTTCATTTCTTGATTTTGCAACCTTCATGACTTATGGATACCCAAAGCTTTGAACACTAAACCGTGTGAAATCAGCTCTCCAAAGGACTTCTGTGGGCCAAGGGTGGTGCCACTGAGAGGCTCCCCTCAGCTGGCAGCTGCTGGGTGCCAGGGTGGCCAGGGCAGGAGCCAGCACAGCCAAAGCACAGCCCGGCTCAGAGCTGCTCCCTGCCTCAGCCCAGGGCTCAGCAGCCAGGGGAGGCAGGGCTGGGAAATTGATAGCCTGTTCCAGGCATTATTTATCATTCCCAGCACAGACACTGACATGTGCCTTTTGAAAGGGGATACTGTACCTTTAACCTTGACTCTGAGCGCGTTGGTAATTTGGGATGCGAGCCCGGGTTCAAGCGGGGTGACCTTTTGGGGGGAGGGGAGGGACTGCATTTATTTGTGAAGCACTTGGAAATTTTTGACATCACATGCTAGTCCCATTATTCACATGTTACATGACACGAGATTGGCCCTTTTAATGCAACAACATCACATCAAAAAATTTGATTTTCTGCTCTGACAGCAGGCTTGTCCTCTGCAGCTCCCCAAAATGTAATCTGTGGGGGTTAAAGGCCACAGGAAAGTGATTTAAAAATCGCACAGAAGGTGGAAGAACAGGTCCTGGGCCCTGAGTGAGAGCAGGGATGCTCAGGGGCTGCAAAGAAACAGTAATTGCAGAAGCCCAGCTTATCCCAGCGAGGGGAATCTCCCTGTGTGACCCCAGATGTGGTGCCTGGGGGTTCAGCACTACTCCAGCCCCCCAGGCTGTCCTGTGGGGTGGATCCCACCTTCCCTATTCCACGTTTTGGATACACACCCAACACATCCAGCCCCCCAAACAACAGGAAAAGCCTTTGGAAGCCTTTGCAATACAAAACACCATAAGCACATTTAGCAGGAAAAAACAGGGGCTACCTACACAAAATAAAATACACCATAAAAAACATCTATAAGGTTCACCCTGATAATTTAATCTGGCAATAATTGCATTTTCTGTGCACAAACTTCAAAACCTCCCTTCCAGGGCTATGCTGTGTATACACTGAAATGTTTGTTAATCCAGCTCTGGAAGAACATGCCCACACTGTGCAAAAAGCTCGAGCTCAAAACTACACTCCCATTTTCATAGAATTTAAACTATCAGCTAATGCACTTAAAGCTAATGAAATATATTTCACAATAATGCACCACAAAGCACATATACTAAATTACTCATCAGCTAATTCCACAGAGAGAAGAAAAGAGTTTATATGTTTAATTTTTCTAAATATCCTTGGTTTAGGGCAGGCTAAGGAGGAATTTTGATTTATATATGGAAAAGCGTTTCTAAGATTGCTGTAATTTCTTTTCAGAAATATCACATGATGGTGATGATGAGACTGATACTAAAATAACAAGTAAATAAAACAGGCTAATTTTATCAATATTTTTATCAATTTAAACACAGTGTTTTCTACTGTGTACATGCAATGAGAGAAACAAAACTCAAACACAACCAGATTGGGTGGGGTTTGGAGCACCCTGGGATAGAGTGGAAAGTGTCCCTGTCCTTGGCAGGGGTAGGACAGGATGAGCTGTAAGGTCCCTTCCAAAACCATTCCAAGATTCTGTGACATTAAGAAGAAATAAATATCTCGCACAGACCCAAAGGATGTTTGTTCTGCTCTTGCAGAGAATTTCAGGTGCATTGTTCACTTCAAGGGAATCCAAGCAAGGGCAGGACGAGGCAGCAGGAGGGGAAGGTGAAAGTGAAGGTGGGCCAGAGCAGCCAGGCTTGTGAGCACAGCCCAAACATCTCCAGGAAAAGCCTCTTCCAGGAGCGCCAGGAACAGGCTCCTAAGCACAATTACATTTTTACAGATTTATATGGGTTTGGAAGCCAAGTCCCGAGACTGGCAGAACACAGAGGGGGAATTATTTTCTTCTTATTAAAAGAATGAAAAGACCCACCATTGATTTTGTCCTTCATCACCACACAAAAGCCTCCCAGCCCCAGCGAGGATGACGGTCTGGATTATCACAACACCGTAAATCAAAGTGAATGTATTTATTAGGTCGCCTCTCTTTGTTGCACATGTGTGTGCTGTTTGTTGGCCCATACTGTTATTATTTTAATTTATGGTTTGTTTTTTCCACTCTTTCCTCTCCCTTACAAGACTGCAGCCTGTCCACAAGTTCTCCTCATGCCAGTTAAGATCAGCATAATGAAATGTCAGGGCCAGATCCCATCGCTGTGCAAGGACGGCCCAGGGACGCAGCCCTGAGTGCAGCAAACTCTCAGTGCTAAGGGAGCCTGCAGCCTCTCCTGCCTGCCTGCCAGCTGTGCCTGCATGCAGTGCAGTCAGCTGAAGCAGTTTGCAAATCCCACCTCATCTGGGCCAGGAGTGAGCCACAGGCCCAGGGGCTGGGCTCAGCTCTCTGCCTGCCCCCGCTGTGGGAGCCACACCTGGCAGCCCCACAGCACCACAGCTGGATTCACCAGGCACAGAGACGCCTCCAGGTGTGCAAACTCACATCTGGCTGCTTGGAAAGCAAGGAATTGCCCCGAAAACACCCACTTCAGGATTCTTTATCTAAACTTTTGGAGTGGTTTGCTTTAATCCTTTCTTGGAAACCAGGAAATTTGAGGCTATTTTCCAAGAGTCTCTGGAGAACTGTAGGAGTGGACAGAGCAGAGACCAAGTCACCTTGCAGCTGTTGGAGCCATGGCAGCACAGCTGGGAGGGTTGGATGGGAAGAGGACTCTGTTCCTTCCCATGTGAGAGACCTAAAGACTCTGCAAATGCAATGTCCAGACAAGCCTCTGTCAGGGCTGGACAGCCCCTAGCATGAAGACATTTCCCAGCACCAAACCTAAACCTCTCCTAGGGTAAAACTTGGGGCTGTTTCCTCTTGTCCTGTCACTCGTTACGTGGGCAGTGCACGCAGTTGTAGAACAAAGTGAGGAGTTCCTGTCTGCCAAGGCTTCACTCAAACTTATCTAATTTAGAAGCTGGGGATTGTGCCAGTGTGACCTTAGGGTGTCAGCCCACGTGACCTGAAGGATTTGGCTCATCCCTGCCCTCCATCACTGAGGACAAGGGACCTGAGTGAGAAGGGACCCAGATGTGAGATGATGTGCCAGCATCTTTGAGGAGAAGAGAATTTCGTCAAACCATCCAACTGAACACCAGACTGAAAGAACAAAGCACCAAAGGCAGCTTCATTCCTAGTATTACGAGGTCACTTTGAGCTGGTTGTGCCTCTGCTGCTCTGCTGGGTTTGTCTCAGGACAGAGCAGAGATGCCAGGCTGGAGCTGGTGAGCTGCAGCAGGGCTCACTCCCAGAGCCCCAG
The DNA here is from genome assembly GCA_009812075.1 of Sialia sialis. Lineage (NCBI taxonomy): Eukaryota > Metazoa > Chordata > Aves > Passeriformes > Turdidae > Sialia > Sialia sialis. The sequence continues at coordinate 636,379 of VRYO01000704.1, forward strand.
ATGCCCCATGGCAGAGCCTCAAGTGTTCATGGATTTCTGCCCTGCACTGCTCCCAGCTCCATCTGCTGCACAGTGACTGCTCTCACTGACTCTACTTCATCATTTGAATTATTAACAGCAGAATTACACCAATGAGAGCTTCAATGGGCAGCTTGAACATACAAATGCTCATATGTAACGTGTCAGTACACATCGAGTGGAACAGAGAAAACTGGGGGAAATTCACATCCAGGGGTCATTGCTTCATTGCAGTGCTGAACTGGGGGAAGCTGGGATGACAACACCGGTGACAAAGGCTGGCAAAGCTCCTTTACATGGATTGATACTCATGTACCTTCACTCAGTGAGTGAGCTGGAGCTGCCACACGTCACCCTCTTCACTGCCTGCACCTCCAGGGCTGGGCAGGTGTCCCCAGACCTGCCAGGAGCCTCCAGCTTGGCAGGAGCAGGGCCTCCTCCACCAGTCACAACAATGCTTGCAAAGCACACCGTGTACAACCACAGGCAGCAAAGATGTAAATTACACACTGGTGTAAACCAAACCCCCAGGGAGATAAACACAGGAAAGCAGGACAGGAGCATCAAGAACCTCATGGGTTCTTGTTCACTGAGGGCTTCTCCATCATCTTCTCCTTTGGAAGATGAATTAGTTCCCCACCTGTTATATCCCTACCGCTGTCATTACTATTCAAAAAGGAAAACCAAGTGTCATAATCGTATGAAGTCTCAGTAAAGCACAAAATCCCAAGCAAATTCACTTCTCTCCTTTAACGACATTTTTCCAAATGCAGCACAGGAAAGGGTGATGGTGAAAAGCCACTTCTGTTCCAAACCTCCAAGCCCCACCTGCTGCCCCTCAACTAGCTCAAGCAGCTCCTCCTGGTCACCAGACACTGCATTCAGGGGCGACTCCACATTGATCCCAGACTTAACAATATTCATTAATAACAGACCAGACAGTGCCCACGTTCAGCCCAGCCATATGGTTTGAATCCAGGGAATTTGCTTTTCCCATGCACTACATTACATATTTATACCAAAATAAGAGCATTTCCCCCCCTCTCCCCACTTCTGGGGTAATTGGCAGATGGATCTGATTCCAAAGGGGGTCATCAATGCACTCAAAGAGCCTCAACCCATGCTGCTCTACCCCAGCTTCAAATGCTTTATTACACAAGGGTCTGGGGACATTTTTTTAAAATTAAAGTTCCTGTAGCTTTTCATGGGAGACTTTCTTTTATAAAACTCCAGCCTGCTGCAGCAAGTTTCCCCGCAATCAAGTCAAAACCCAACACAGCTTTCACTGCACTAATAATGAAAGTCTTATGTGCACAAGTAAGTTCCTCTCAAGTAAAAATCACGTGTATTTTTGTTACATCATTCACCCAAAGCCACAATACTCCACTGGACATCCCAGCAGGAGCTGCCTGAGGCAGACAGCTCAAGGTGCTTTCCTAGCCACCAGGTGCAAGTGACACCTGAGCACACAGACTACACTTCAGACAGTAACAGTGAAAATAACAGCAGGAAAAAATCCTATTTGCATGGAGAAGGAGACAAAGCAGGAGTTTGAGGGCATCAAGATCTGCCAGGATGTCCTTTCACTAGAACATGGCCCAAGAAATCTAAAGTGCCAGCTGCCCTCAGCCCCACCACAGAGACCTCCCAAAGCCTCCTCAAGGCAGGGACCACTCCAGCACTGCCAAGGCAATGGACAGGCTGAGAACAGCAAACTCCAGCACAACCCTCCCTGCTCAGGTTACTCACAGTGCACAGGGGCATTTCAGCAGACACACTTGGAATTTAAGTTAGCCTTTCATTCCTACAACTGCAGAGAAGCTCAACCAGAGCAAGAAAACTCAAAGTGCCTTGACTCCTCTCAGAGCAGCTCCTTCTCTCTGTTTTCCAGGACTCCTCAGAGCTCTCCCCTGCTCCACCCTGACCCACACATCCTCCTGCCCACACGAGCTCCCACTCCTCAGCAGGACTGGGTACCGCTGCACCAAGGAGCAGCAGCTGATGATTGTGTGGTCAGACACAGGGACCTCACCTGAAGCAGCCCTTTGCAATAAAAGACCCCCTAAAAGAATCAGCAATAAACCCAGAGCAATTCTTACAGCCCTAAGTCCAAAATGAGCTCCTTTATCAACAGGCTCCCACAGCACACATGCACCAGAGACACCTAAAGCACTATTCTTCCAGAAAGGAATTCTGTGTTTACCACACTTGCCTTCCCTCACTATTCATAATTAGACACCTGACCCCAGTGACCAACCCACCCCACCCAGATGTAGCAGAGAGGGCTCTGGCTGCCTCCTGGAGCTGCAGCTGGACACAGCATCCTGACTCCTAAGGCAGAACAGGTCCTGATGACACTTGCCCTTGGGAAGAGCTGGCTCTGCCTCAGAATAAATCAACCCCCAGACATGGTGCTGCAAAATGGGAACTACAGCGTCACAGAGCTCAGGTTAGAAGTCATGTCTGCAGATCATACAGTCCAACACACGTGCTGCAGCAAGGTCATGCAGAGCAGGACTCCAGGACCATGTGCAGATGGAAATCTCCAAGCATGGAGACTACACAGCCACTATGGGCAGCCTGTGTCACAGTCTGACTGGCCTCAGAGTGAAAAAGTCTTTTCTTGTGCTGAAATTGAGTTTCCTGGGTTTCAGGTCGTGCCCCAGGGCTCACCAAGAAGACGGGTGTGCCAGCAGATGTGCCCTCCATGGGCTGACTCTCCCTCAGCAGCAGCTCCCAGGCTGGGTTACACTGGGGAGAGCTGGAGTTGAACAATTCATTTGTGCCAACCGTAGCTGCTAAGGGCTGCAGAGCTGTTTGGCACAGGTGTGATTTTATCAAACAAGCATCACCACACAACCCTTCCCCAGGTGGTTTTTGTACAGAAAAGGCTCTGGAGATGCTGGTAGGCAGCCACACAAGCTGGCTGGGTGTCCCAGCAGTGTTGTTGTGAGGGCTGCACACACAGCAAGAATTCCCCATGAGAAGCATTTTGGAATTTATCTGTGTATTGCTCTCTTTTAGATCAATTTTTTCCCAACAACACCTATAATCAGAGGGGTGATAAGCAGTCAATGCACATGGATCCAGTTAATGTTCCCCATACTCCCCATGACTGTGAGTTCCCAACAAAACCCACGGCTGAGCTGTGGAGGGGCAGTGACCTGAGCCATGCCCCTCCTGCCATGGCACGTCCCCCAGCCATGTCCCCCTGCCACACTTCCCTGCCACAGGGGCCTCCTGCCTCACAGGCTCTTCCAGGCCAGGATCAGCACACACAGCATTAGACATGCTCTGCAAAGCCTTTGCCCAGCTGCTCATTAGGACTGCATTAGTCTGTAAACTCGAGTGCAGAACGCCTAGTTCAAGTTGCTCTTTCTTGATGTACTTGAAAGGTCCCGGGAATTTATGGCAGGATAATGCGGAGCACAGCACCTATTTATGAGTTGATCATTTGTACAAAACCCCTCTCAAAGCACCGAAGGTTACCATTCGACCAAGAGCTGCACTTAGCTGCTCAGAGGGCAAGAAAGCCAAGTATATGAAAGTTAAAAGCATTAATAAAAGTGTGACTTATAAATTACTTCATCTTTGTCACCCTTTTTGAAATGGGGTGAGAGAGGCCAGGGTAAATTTATTTTTTAAGTGCTTTCTGAGACCTGCAAGGGTCAGCCCTGAAATGCTGTACTCTATAAATCATTCAATGTGTATCTGAGAGATGCGAGTGCATCATAACATTAACAAATATTGATTTGTTTATCATTTGCAACTGTTTATTGCTAAACAGCTGCCTTTATACTCTTGGTAGGGAGAAGAAACTTTAATTCCTGAGAATGCAGAAGAGAAGCTGCCTTTGCAAGACGAAAGAGCAGTCCCCGTTACCCTGTCACCACTGCCGGCTCAGTGGACGCGTTACTGTGTAGTATGAAACCAGTTATTTCACAAAATGACTGAAATTTCTAGGGAAATCCGTGTGGCTGCTGAGAGCCAAGCGAAACCTTGCATTAGGGGCTTGGCTGAGTCACAGCACAGGGAGGCAAAGCAGAGCCAGGGATGGGCAGAGCCAGGGATGGACAGAGCCCGGGATGGACAGAGCCCATGACGGACAGAGCCAAGGATGGACAGAGCCCAGGATGGACAGAGCCAGGGATGGGCAGAGCTAAGGATGGACAGAGCCAAGGATGGACAGAGCCAAGGATGGACAGAGCCAAGGACAGCGGTTCCTCTGAACCAGAGCAGTCTCCCTTCCTGGCACAGCTCCAGGCTGTGCCACACCACACAGCCCTTCCAAGGCCACCAGCACCCCTGGCACTGAGCACCAGCACTGGCAGCAGAGCCCAGGCACTGCTCGGCAGCAGGAGGCTGGAATTTGATGATCTTTAACAACCCAAACCACTCTGACTCTGTGACTCTGTGAAATGACCTTAGATCATCAACCCTGCCTGGTTCTAGACCTGACACAACATGGCAGCATCAACTGGTCTCTGCTCTCCTTCATTTAATATTATACAGTGGCTTTTAAATGTAGGGAAGACACCTGGAGCAACAGGAGGAAGTTGGGGAAAATTTCAGTAAAAATCTCATTACCTTAATGAGAGAGACAAATTATCTGGCAAACCTCTTCCCAGTGCTTTAAATCATTACATAATAGGTACAAACCAAACCTTTTTATTAAGCAACTACTATAAAAATAGGTTGTTTTCTCTCCACTCTGTATTTTTTTAGATCACACACCTCTCTGCTTTTATTTATTTTTGGAACCAGGCTCGATAACCAGTTTCCCCACAGAGTCACCCACCAACAACCTTCACTGAGTGGAAACTCGCTGCATTATCCATGTGCACACACCCTCACTCACCAAAGCTTCAGGGAGCTCCAAAGTAAGTATTTGGTGATTTCCCTGAGAGAGGACTGTGCTTTATTTGCAGTTGTCCCTATCTGCAACTAACCATTGGTAAATTTGCAAAATCCAAGTGTTTTATAAGTCTGTTCTTCTTGAGGTTTAGTTCCCAAACCATTCCTGTAATAAAGCAGTAAAATCAAGCACTTTGGAACACAGAGCAAAATCTGGAGGTGCCGCAAAGCACAAGTGGGATCAATTCCCCACCTGGCTGGTGTCTCCTGAGAGCTCCCAGGGGCTTTCGAGCAGCAGAATTAAATGTGGGTTATATGTGAACAGCAGCATGAAGGCCAGCAGAGCTGGATGAGCCCTGTGCTTGCAGGCACAGGCATCACTGCTGCCATGGCACCTGCTGCAGGGAAGGAATGAGGAGCTGCCCCTGGGCCGGGCACGGCTTGGGAACAACCCCGGCCATGCTCCGAGCATCGCTCCGGCACCCCAGAGGAAACTCTGCAAGCCCCACTCTCACCAATTACAGGGCGTCAATATTGACTATCTGAGGGATTTCCATGCTCAGGAAGCAAATTAGAAACTCAATACCTGAACTATTCCTAAATGCAGTTATCAACTTCAGAGTTTTATCTCATAAAACCAATTCAGCTTAGAGTTTAATTCTATTAAATTAGGGCTTAGAAATAAGATTTGCTCGGAGAATGAATGCATCATTAGTTTTAAAATGCAATATAGTGAAACCCAAAATGTGCAGCATTACAGTTTGAAGAATAAATGAGTAGAGATGGCACCCAAATGTACTTCTCCCTAAATATATTTACCAGAAAAACCCATTGGCTCATTAGGAGAGTGTTTTGGTGTGGGGAACGTCCACCTTCCTTTGGGAATCATAATCCTCTTGTGTCTCCCCTTGGCACAAGTTTTTTCTTTATTCTTAAACCCTTCTTATTTCAGCAGCTGACAGAGAAAAAAGAATCAGCATCCTCTTTCTTAATAAAAATGCCACAATGAGACCCTGTCGGGCTTGTGCCAGGCGTGTCAAAGGAGCAGGGACTAATACAGGAAACCTCAAGAACTCCCCGTTTTGTGCAAGTTACAGTACAGGGAAGAGTCACGTAGGGCTGGGTTTTAAATCAGGTTTCCAATAGATGAAAAGCACCCTTCCATGGGGTGCATGTAATCTCTGAATAGGGCCCTTAGTTTCCTGTGGTATTGTATTAGAAGGGATGTTTGATGCAATAACGTGGGGATAGAATATGCTCAAAGAGGGGGCGGGGGCCCGGCCCCGCATTGCGAAGCCTGCGGCTCTTTGATGGCCGAGGCAGCCCAGCCATACCTGCAGCAGCAGCAGCAGCCTGGGCTGGCCAAGGGCACGAGAGGGAAAGCACAGGGAAAGCACAGCAAGCCCTGCACAGAAAGGAGCCCTGGGCTGAGCCGTGTTCCACTGCCATTTCCTGATCCAGATGTGGCGGCTCTGATGCTCCACAGAGAACAGCGGGTGCCTCTTCAGGCCCGGCCACACACTTGGCATTTTAAAAAGCTCCTTTTGCAAAAGCAAGCAACACTGTCCCCAAACAGATTGCAGTGAGAGTCACAAACTGTGCAGTGTGCCACAGCAGCACGCAGTAATAGGCAGCTCTCGTCTCTCCCACTGATGGGCTGGTTAGCGCTTTAGAGATGGATTTTAATATCTGTTAATTTCCTACTTTTACTTAAGTACACTGTAAGAGTTTTGTTCTTATTAGAAGTACAAAATTAAAACCAACTGAAATGATCTAATGATAATTTTTGGTAGCAGGAGAGTCATATGGAACAGCCCAATTGACTCTATCGAGCCTAAAATACTCCCCAGTATGCATTTTAATGTACCAATTCCCTGGAAACTGCATGCAGAGCTGTGGGAGAGAGGAGGTTGAAATGATAAATGTGAGTGTGTCCATGTCATTGTTGTGCAGCAGCTCTGGGGGTGCTGCCCACACCACCACCCCAACTTCAGTCAGCACCTCATTTTACAATCACTGAATTCTCATACGTAAAAAGGAGCCAGACAAGCACAGCATGGTCAGATGTTTGTGGTTTGCCATATGATCTTCCTCTTCCTTAATTTTTTATTCTATTTAGGTCAGAACAGTTCTTGTATTTTTCATGAATGCAAGCCTCAAACTTTCCCCTTTCTATTCCACCCTCAAAAGCAGAGATGCTACTGCCCTGTGAGCCAGGCCACAACTACAAAATGTTGTAGTTTTGCTACAATTCATGTTTTCTTTTGGTTTTCATTGAGTAGAATGACTTTATCTGCTCCAAACAGCAAAGCAGAGCAGCTCAGCCAAGATGCTACAGGGCGGCTGACATTTGGAATGCTATTTTCAGTCCTATTTTACATATGCTTTCAAAATGTATCCTATGAAATATAGAAGTCAGATACAAGAGGGGCTGATTGGAGTCTCTGGCAAAGCAGATGACCTACTTCAGCCACAAAGGTGGGGAAAATCCATGGATACTGGAAGGGAAGGGAAGGGAAGGGAAGGGAAGGGAAGGGAAGGGAAGGGAAGG
>VRYO01000704.1:644128-654969 GCA_009812075.1 Sialia sialis
GGTGCCAGCGTGGGGCCATGGACACTGTGGACACAGCAAACTCATCTTTTCCTAATCCTTGGAACAGGCAAAAATCAGCTGGGACACAAAATGGTTTGGTAAGTGTAACATCACGTTGCACACATTTTAATGGTGAGCTCCCACAAATACACTGTCTTCCCTCAGAAGGAGGAGCAGAACCCCAATATTCTTCAAAAAAGGAATTCAATTTTTTGCAAAGAAAAGCAGAATTAATCAAGGCACTACCTGAGAAAACAGATTAAAGGGAAAAACAAAATAAAAAGCTGTTAAAGTTATTAAAAATGCCCCTATTTGAGGCCAAAGCAGCACCTCTCAACTCCTCCCTGATACTTCCCATTCCATGTGGCTCTTACTGCCTATAAACAAATTGTAAAAGATGGCAACAGCTAATTTAAAAAATAAAATGCGAAGTGTTGCGGCTGAGTCTAAATTGAGTCTGACAACCAAGGTCACATAACTTTTCACTTTTATTTAAAGGGATTGCCTTGATTACTGAAAAATATTGCAAGATATATCAACACAAATCTGGGGGCAGGCCAGCCAGCCTCCGAGGACTCCAGCCATGGCTCTTGTCCTTTGCTTTAAAAGAAACAACAGGAATAATTTTTTAAATTGCTAAATGTTGTGTAATTATCAAATTGTAGAAAATTGTCAGAAATCATCTATATAATTTTAGAACTATGTTTTCAGTGTAAGCAGTATGTCCTAACCTGTCCTGTTATACCTAAATAAATTTCAGTTATTTCCGAAATTTAAGAAATGTTTGTTGCATTAATTCCTGTAAATGCAAAAGCATCCATTATACCTTTGGTTTCTTTTAATAGCATTTGCAGTGTTGAGGCCTTTTCCTGTGAGCTTTGAGGAGAATGTTCAACCTGGTTGTGACAGGAGTCTGCAGTACATGGGGCTGGCATTCAGGGATCCCTGCAGAGCCTGTGGAGGTGGATCTCACTTACAGCTTTGTTTAAAAGAAAAAAAACCATGGATTGTGAGGAGGACCAGAGCCTGTTTGGTGTTCTGGTCTGTTGTCTCCAGGCAGATCCGAATAAAAGCTTGGAATTTAACCATCTTTGAATATAGTTTTCATTGCAAGCATTCTAAAATAACACAACCTGGTTTCCACACCCAGGTTTCCAGAGCCAGCTGCCACATTCCCCTGCATTCATACACTTCCAAAATTATATTATTGAAAAATTAGGATATAATTTTGTCATGGATTTTTTATGAATTAAAGGTAATAATCAGCCATTTTCTTTTCCTTTGTAAAAATTCCTTTCCAGGACCCAGAGCTTTCCCTGTCACTCGGCCACTGCAGTGCCTGAGCAGCCTCAAATGTTCACACGTGCCCCAGTGTGCGAGAACATTGGCAGCCTGGATTCCAGCCCAGCCCAGTGTGCCAAGAGACGCCTGCTCCTGCTCACCTGGTGCCCAGATGAAGCGCCGTGAGTTGCAGAGCACAGATCCCGGCTCTGTGGGCACAGGGAGGGCAGTGAGGACACATCTCAGGAGTCACTGTCCCCTGGCCCCAGGATGGCACAGGGGCTCTGGGTTCAAGGCATCACTCGCCCTGGTGTCACCACACCCCACACCTCGTTTTTGGGGGTTTTGGGCAGGATGTGCTCCTGTACCACAGGGACCATGCCCAGTCCCTCGTGGCCAGTGCCACATGTCCTCACACCATCAGCAGCTCTGTGCTGGGCACAAACATTCCAGCATCACCTGCACACTCACCCACCCAGCCTGTGAAGGAGCGCAAGTGTCCCTGTCCCTGTCCCTGTCCCTGCAGTCCCCCTTCACGCCCTGTTACTTCAGGGAGTGCCTGAAACCCCACAGAAATATTGCACAAAATGAGGTGAAGCCACTTGCCCAGCTCCTCAGTGGGCACCTGAAACACAGGCCTGTGAATTTGGGCCAGAACAGGGAGGTGACATCCCCAGGGAACAGGGAGGAGGCTCCAGAGTGTCCCCTGCCCCCTGGGCACTGCCTGAGGAGCCGCCCTGCTGGATCCATCAGGAGGGAGGAACAGGGACAGGAGTCGAGTTATAAAAACAAAAGGAGAAATCATAAACTAAAACAGAAATGAAAAGCTCTGCTGAACATTTTTTTCCTGGGACAAGCAAGAGTGGGGAAAGCATTAAGTGCTGCACCTTTTCTTCACTTAATGACACAGGAAAAAATCTTTGCTGCAAATAATTCAAGCAAACAATCTTCAGAAAGCATGAACAACAAGACCAAATTTCTTGAAATGAGCCAAGCTCCCACAACACAGTGGCTGTTGGTGCTGCAGAGGCTGGCGCTCTGAAACAGGGCAGACTGGGAGCGTGGGGGGAAAGGGCAGAAGAACCAGACCCTTCTTCATCCTTCATCATTTACCTGGAATTTAGTTCACTGTAAATTTTATTTCAAAGACAAAAATCCTTAAGCAAAACTCACCTTGGCAAAATATCATTAACTGATTTCTAACAAAGATCTGATCCACTTTCACTTGCAAAACACTTTGTCACTGGTTTATATGCACCACTTCCAAAGAAAGGAGAGAGAAAGGAGAGATTTTTAGGTCAAATGATTAAGGAGAAAAGGGATTTAAACCAACAATTTTTTTTAAACTTCTAATTGTTTGCTTATTGACACCAATTTACATGGAGCCACTTAGTGAATAAAGGTTTTCACAGTACATGGCACTTCTTTATGTCAGTTTTTAGCCATCATGTCACAGCCTGGCTTGAAAAGAAGAAATGCTGAAAACTCGTAGGCCAGAAATGAACAGCCTATTAAGATCTGAAAAGCTGTCATCCCTGCTGAAAAGACTTGCGTCAGCCACTGAGGATATATTTTAAACCGCCTGTCCGCAAGAAAACTTTAATAATGCAGCCTTGCTCTAATGTCTTGTGAGAGGAGAGGCAATTTTACTTCTTCTATTAACCCAACGTGATTACAATGGCTTATTTCATGGAATATTAAGTTCAAATTCTGCTCCCTAGGAGGACAATAAAAAAAAAGAGTGTGCTTATGACATTGCCCGAAATAGCCACAAGGACCGCAACTCCTTGGTGCCTTTAATGCATCCAAGCCATAATCCACCTTAATTTGCTAATGGTTAAGTAAATTAGCAACAAAATAATAAACCACAAAAAGGTATCGACACAGGAACAAAATGCTTTCCTCTCAAAAATATTAAAATAACAAACTAATGTTTTCCTAAGGATTGCTGTGGCCTTTTAGTCCTCTCCCTCCCCCTGCAGCCATCCCCCTCCAGCCAGCTCCAGAGAAAAACTCCTTGTCCCATGGGGTGAGCAGGAGGGAAGGAAGGACTTTGTGCCCACACCACAGCTGGGATGGCTTTGTGAAGCCATTAACAACAGCCTGGGAGTCACAGGCACTTCCCAAAGTGCCTGGACACGCCAGTGCCAGCAGTAGGAAACAGGGTCCCCAAGAGCTGCGTGCCTGCTGGGGGCACGGTGCTGCTGGCACCTGCTCTGCTGGCCAGACATGGGCACCCCTGTGTCATGGGGTGTCCCTGTGCCCTGGGGTGTCCCTGTCCCTGTGCCCTGGGGTGTCCCTGTCCCTGTCCCTGTGCCGTGGGACACCCCTGCGCCACAGCCCCTGCAGATGCCAGAGCACTATGCCACAGGAGCCAGTGCCCATCACCACGTCCAGGTGAGGCTCTGGTGGAAATGTTGGGTTTGAACACCATGAGCACCATTTATAGGCTGCCCCTTTGTTGAGCACCTGTTTAGGCCTCATCCTGACCATAAAAAGCAGCATTAAAAATGTGAATTAAAGATGCAAATGGCATTGCCACTGTCAGTAATTCCAGTCCTGGCCCTGCTGTGACTCGCTGTCCCACAGCTCAGCAACTCTGTGCTTGGAGCTGGGGGTTGTTCCAGAAGGGGAGAAACAGCCCAAACCCCCAGCAGGAGAAAGCTCAAATACAATGTTTTGGTTTCAAACTGAGGCTGGATGCAGAGAAGGCCCCGACGCATCCCCATTCCCCCTTTCTGGCATGGCCTTCCTACAACTTTTTCCTTTTTTATTTTCCAATGTGGAAAAAAAAATAAAAATTTCATTATAAAAATTATTGTATGCAAATATCCAGTGAAATTATAAATAGCCACCATTAATTTCTTTTTCCTAGTTCCACAATTCCAAAGCAAAATGGCAAAAACTTAAATAAATACATTTAAATCTCCTGCTGTGTAATAGTAAAGAGACTCCATAAAACCAGAACAATATTTATTTTTCCTTTTCGGAGCAGTTCCCTGGTTTATTAGGCCCATGCTCCCAGCGATCTGATAAGCAGAAGCGAGGCTAAATGGCAAATGGCAAACATCCCAAATCCCAACCTGATGTATTTCCACAGCCCTGACCTTCAGATAAAAATCGCACAGAAATCTGCAAACCCACCAGATATGCAGCACCACACGCTTGTGTTCAGACACAACAGTCGGGCAAAAAAAAGGAGCAGAGGGAAGGGCGTTGCTATTTCCAGCCTTGAGCCTTCCCCTCCCTGCAGATTTCAGGCTCCTTCTCCATCCCTGAGTTCCAGGGACGTGGGCACACCCCACCACAGCCAAGGGTTCCCCACGGCCACGAGGCTCGGAACTGCCTGGCTGTGACCATCAGGGAAACACCACACAGAAAGAATAATCCCACTCCCACATTCTGTGCATATTTAGGAAAATACTTCAAACAGAAAAAAAAAATTAGTGTGAAATTAGCTACAATTATGACAACTGCAAGAAAAAAATTATACAGGCAAAATTTGGGGCTGCTGGAGGAATTCTTTGATGTCTGGATTCCAATTTAACCCCGACTGAGTTCTGAGAATCAAATGAACAAAGTCTATCACACACCCCAAGTCTGCCTGTCGGTGCAAGGCATCGCTCTCGTTCCGTTCCTGCAGCCAGCGGATTTCCAAGCCCTCGCCGACATCTCCTCCCTCCGCGCTCACACAGCCACTTGTGCCCGACACATTTGAGCCACAGCCCAACTGTGTGTTTCTTTATTCATTAAAACACAGGCATTAGTATCAATAAATATGTATACCAGCATTTTCTCCCTGTCCCTGCACAGGCCGGGACTCTGGCTGGGGCTGTGTGGGGAACAACAGAAATAGATCATATTTCGTTTCCATATTTCTAGGCAAAAGACTGTCACAAACACTGTCCCTGCACCTTCACACGGCGGCTGGGGAGAGCAGGAGTTTATAAAATAAGACTATAGGTGAATAATCAGGCCCTGATAAATGCCCATGAATATTTGGCGTAGCAGAGCAGGGAGGTGCTGCTGTCACTGGCTCCGGGAACGTCACCTCTATTTTATACCGGGGCGTCAGCGCGGAGCCTCCGCCAGCCACACGGATCCCAGGCTGAATAAATAACATCATCCCCGGCACTGGAATGCTTTGCATTTAAAAATCACTTTTTCTTCAGCTACTGACCCACCGTATCATGTAAACCTGAACCGAGCTGCTGGATTTTTTAAGCAGTTGTAAAACATTAATAATATATCTGGGTTGTTTAAAGAATATTTCCAAATAACATGAAATATTTAGTCCATTTTCCCCCTCACCCCACCCTCAGTGCTACCATCACCATAAAAAGATAAGATTTATCATGAAATGTTTGAGGGGTAATCAGCCATTTTTGGCCAATATATTTTAATATTTATATACCTGACATAGCTGAATATAAATGATACATCATGATTTTCCATAGTGCATGGAATTTATACAATTAACGGAGGGATCCAATGGCTTTAGGGCACACAAGGTGCAAACAGTGTTACAGTCGGTTGCTGATTATTGTTATAAATCTCACAAACCATAAAGACATCAAGGTGCATTTTGTTTACCCCATTTGTTTCCAAATATTATATACAACAAAATTATTTATCATTAAAAGAGTTACACTTTCCCAGCGCATTTATTTCATGAGATACATTTATAGAACTATTTTAAAAATACAGCTGGTAAAATGCATGGCTGAAACAAGCAGGAAAACGGGATCATTTTCAATTTTTTCCCAGAGATGCTGGTTTTTCACTCTAAAACCGAGAAGACAGTGAAGCACCAGCTATATGTGAAATGTGTGCCTGGCAAAGCCGCTCAGCCGGAGCAGTGTGCGGGCTTTGGGGACTCTCCCGGCCAGCCCCGCATCCCTCCCGGAGCCGGAGCCGGAGCCGCAGCCGCAGCCGGAGCCGCCGCTCCCCGCGGAGCTGCGGGGCTGAGCCGGGCACCCCCAAGGCCGGCCTGGGACAGCTCGGCTCCCCTGCCCAGGCACACAGCGACAAATACCAGCCTGGCCTTTCCTGGGGGACTCGGGACTTCTCCTGGGAACAGCTACCTCCCTGCTCCTGCTCCCTGCAGCACAGCTGAGCGAATATACTCACAAATACAAATCCCCCCAAATGTTCCCAAGTGGGGATCGTGTCCCGGGCTTGTTTCAATTGTTCCCCTTTGGGCTTGCCCGGTTTGGGGAGCCCCCGCCAGTGAAACGCGAGCCGAGCCCCGGCAGCGCCGGGTGTCCCCGGCAGCGCAGGGACCCGAGCGCTGCAGCTGCTCATCAAATCCCGTTTATGTGCCTGAAATGAGTTCCTGCTGCTGAGCCTCCATCCACACACAGTCGGGGGAAAAAGAGATGGATAGAGCCCCAAACAACCCCCCTGGAAGCACGTCCAGGGGACGGCTCTTTGTGCCCCCACGGAGGCAGCAGGGGGATTTGTTTTGTACCTACAGAAACACGACGTGCCAGTTGTGTGCGACATGCACAGAAAAAACCCCAAAACACATGTGATAAAGGCATTGCTGGCGTTTGCTTTGCTTTGCCAGAGGTAAATGAGTCCTTTCCCTTTCTCCTGCCCTCCTGCAGCCTGGCGAGGCAATTTCTCACAGATATTTTGCCATCCAGGAGGTGCAGCATCATTTACTGAACACAAACCTATTTTTCCTTATATTTATATTATTTCAGCTAAACCATTTGGAGAAATAAAAAAAGCCAAATTTTACCGTTTGCTGCCCTTTTCCAGCATAAACAAAAGCCCAGCCCAGGGAGTTACCCAGAATTTGCCTCTTTCGGCCTGCTCAAAGGTTGCTTCCCAATGCAGATAAACCCAGAAATAGGGACGGAAATGTGGATGTACCGAACTGGCTGTTGACTTCAGGCACGGCAAGTGTTTTGTTGAGAATTCGCAGGTGCTAAAACCTCATCAATGAGTGGGAAATGGTGCTAAATACGAGCTCTGCGAACTTTATTTTTAATGATGACTTTAAAACCCGGGGATCAGCGAGGTGAATGTAAAAACTGTTAATCTTAAATTTCTACAAACCCGAGTGTCAGGGCAAGCATGTCTGGTGCATCAAGCATAACAAGATGAAAACGAGGAGGTGTGGGTGAGGAGGGGGTCCGAGACACTTGCTTTTCTTGAATCCCTCTGAATACATTTCACAATTCATCAGTTTTTGTCTTCCCTGCCACGAGTGAGGACAATCAGACCAGACACCCATTAGATTTTTCATGCAATTTTTTTTTTTCTTGTTCATGACATGTTGGCAGGGAGGATGGCAATTCTGAAATCTTACCAAATGAGAAAAATGTCAGAAACTGAACTGACAGCTGGTGGTTACTATGGTGATAGGTGATATTGAAAAAAAAAATAAAATAAGACTCAGTTAATTCAAAAGGAATCAAGTTCAGTATTTTTAAGCCAGTTGATAGAGATGAAAACTTAATCCCGATACTGGGATGTTTTCCTGTTTTAGCTAAGAGCCAAAGAAACCATTTGCTTGATTAGCTAATTAGCTAGATACTGATAACTATATAAATAACTAGATAACTATGTACTAAATATCCAATGAAAATTATAGCGAAACCAAAAATAATAATAAAAAATAATAACATGTTTTTCAAAAAGGAAACGGCCATATTAGGAAAAAAAATAATCAGACTGGGGGAAATCTCCTGTCTGTGTGAGCAATCCAGAATTGTCCTCTCCATAATCACAATTACCGACATGGGTCTGCTTTTCTGCCATCAGTTTGAGGCAGAAAGAGTAGTTTCACTCAGTGACAAAGACAAATCAGCTGGAAGGGAGGGAAAGCTGCTGACTGATGGCTTCAATCGAGGGAAGGCTGCGCAGGCAACTTTGGCAGGAACCTGGATATCTCCATATTTGTGTTTATGTATTTTATGGGCTTTTTAAAAATTCCCAAGGGAGCTATTTCTGGGGCCCAGATACCGCGAGATCTGGTGTTCTCCTGGCATTTCCATTGAGGAAGTGAAATACTAAAATACCATGAGAACATCAGATCTCCTGTTATTTCGGCTGCATTAATGGTTCCCTCAGGTATTAACAAAGCCCCTGAAAAACAAACACAAATATTTGAGGCAGAAATAGAAGCGCTGGAATATCCACCGTCCCCCCACCCCCCGCAAGCAACCCAATGCACCCGCATAAAAACCGCCTCGTTTTTGTGATCTCACACTTCAAGGAACAAACTGTGCAACCATACAAGTATCGAATTAATATTATATGGAAATTATTTGGCCACCGCCTCTGTCTTTGTGGCAGGAATTGAGTTTGTTCCCCAGCAGCCCAGAGGAGGACAATCTCCATATAAATGCAGGTGGGGTTTAGGGATACTGTTATAGAAAACAACATTTGAATGCAAAAGTCTCCAAACAATTGGAGTTGTGTTTGTGGTCTCTGGGCAGGGATGGCAGAGATGAAGTGGGATGGGGATGGAGTTGGGGATGAGATGGGGATGGAATTGGGGATGGGATGGGATGGGATGGGATGGGATGGGATGGGATGGGATGGGATGGGTTCAGTGGGTTCAGTGGGTGCCCAAGGCCTCGGGAAGACTCCGGGCGGGAGCGGCGGCGGGGGGGGCCGAGGCGGCGGCGGCGGCGCTGAGCGGGCGGCACCGCCCCCTGCCGGGCACAGCGGGAACGGCGGGGAATGCCCGGCACCGGGATCCAAACACCGGGATCCAAACACCGGGATCCAAACACCGGCATCGCCCGGCCCTGGCACCGGGATCCAAACACCGGCATCGCCCGGCCCTGGCATGTGCTCCATGTCCTCTGAGGGTTTTTCCAACCAAAACTATCCCAATTCTGGAAACAATGTGGGAAAACCATCCATGGTTATTTCACAGACGGGAACGCAGCATCTCCCAGCTCCGAGACCCACCAGGCAGGGCCTGTCCCTGCTCTGTGCAGCCAGGAGGCTGCAAGGACACGGGCAAGGCGCCAGCTCAGGACCAGGGACACCACTGCCACTATCCATGGCCTCGGCCACCTCCTGCGGGAGCTGATCCCTGAGGTCAGGCCAGGAGAGCAGGAGGCAGGGCAGGCAGGACAGGACAATTGAGCAGCTCCACAGTGGGCTCATAGTGCCTCAGGTGGGATGGGATGGGATGAGATGGGATGGGATGGGATGGGATGGGATGGGATGGGATGGGATGGGATGGGATGGGATGGGATGGGATGGGATGGGATTTAGCAATGGGATTTAGCAATGGGATTTTGGGATGAACACAGTGGCTCTGCTGCCCTCAGCCCACAGGCTCCGTGCGTTATCCCACAGAGAGGACGTGGCACAGCCACACTCAGCGATTACAGCTCAAGTGCAGCAAACCTGCTTTCTGCTCCAAAACACAGGAAAATGTCCAGAAAAACAGTGGCCTATCAATAGAAATTGCTGCTGGAACAGCTTAAGCCCAGATCCACAACATCAAATTTCACTGCTCCTCACAGAACACAGTGCCTGCTTGCCTGACTCCCAAGCACAGAACAGACAATTTGGGAATCTTCCCCGTTTCACTGCATGTATTGCTGCACTGAACTGCTCCGGGGACAGCACCAAAACAGGTCCCTTAACACTCACTAGAAAAAAAACCTCTTGTTTAAACAACACTATTATACTGAAAATTTAAAAATACCATTTTAAATAAATGCAATTGCAAAAAAGGCTCTGGGTGATACGGGAATGATGAGGTAAATAAAGCAAAACCAAAAGATACACGAAAAAATAAAAATCAGTATAAATGGCTGGCTTGGACTGTTTAAAATATTGTTATAAATTAAACCTTCATTATACATGAAAAGTAGACACTGTTGAAAATCAAAGCCTATAGAAAAAGTGTAAAGCTGCTTCAAAATATATATTATGTATAACTTAGAATATGTTAAATTCAGTGAAATGTTGAATTTCGCAGAGTTTAAAAGAGGTTTGTCTTCCAGCCATCACACCAGGACGTCTGTCAAATGACCATATGCAAATATCCATAGATCTTGAATCTATTTTTGTGTGTATTTCTACAAAAATCAAGCATCTTTTTTTTTTTAATGTGGTTTATAGTGTCCTTTATACTGGGCACGGAGGTGGGGATCAGCAGACAGCTGATGTTAACTAATAATACAGACAACTAAGAATAACACACTTCATTTTTGACCCCTTTTGCCTTTTAAAAATATTGATAGATAATTAAATAGTGATAAAATTTCCACTGGTTTGTGGGATGACTGTTTCTCCCTGAGTATTTCCAATCAAAAGCCATACAGTGCCTTTTAGCTGCAGCACAGAACACAACTGGATTGTGGAGAGCAGGCAGCGATCTGTGATTTACATGTCCCTGCATGTTCCTGTGTGTCCCTGCGTGTCCTTGTGTGTTGTTGTGTGTCCCTGTGTGTTCCTGCGTGTTGCTGTGTGTCCCTGTGTGTCCCTGTGTGTTCCTGCGTGTCCCTGCGTGTCCCTATGTGTCCCTGCGTGTCCCTGCATGTTCCTGTGTGTCCTTATGTGATCCTGCGTGTCCCTGT
>VRYO01000704.1:655969-666338 GCA_009812075.1 Sialia sialis
CACAGCAGGGTTTTCCCGTTCCCTGTTTCCCGGCACACAGCAGGGCTTTCCCCGCTCGGGGCTCGGAGCAGCGCTCCTGCACTGCTGGGCCCGGCACTCGGGCCAGTTCTGCTCACACCTCAGCCCCGGGGCTCTTTGGGTCCCCAGCCCCTGCAGAGGCGGGGACACAGGGAAAACACAGTGCTGGGGTCACTGTCCCAGAGCCCTGGAAAATTTCTTTAAACAAACCGAGCGAAACACCCAACTGTAAAAGTTCTACAGAAACACAAGCACTGGACTTTACATTTAGGAAGAATTAAGCTTTTAAAGAATTTTTTCCACTGAAAAAAAAAAGCCTTTAATGGGAGTTATCCAGGTGGCCCCTGGATTTATTGTTGGATTTCTCTTTG
Source organism: Sialia sialis (assembly GCA_009812075.1). Lineage (NCBI taxonomy): Eukaryota > Metazoa > Chordata > Aves > Passeriformes > Turdidae > Sialia > Sialia sialis. The sequence goes on from VRYO01000704.1 coordinate 656,359, forward strand.
ACTGCTCTGGGGTTCCCAAGGGGACTATTACGTCAACAATTTCTAAGGCAACATTTTATTCCAGGTAACTTAAATTCCTCAGAAGATGAGAGCCTTGTCTTGGAGATTCTGAGATCCCATTTGAAATCACTCACACTGACTACAGAAGAATTTTTAAAATACATTACTGTATTGCCTCCTGCTTTCAGCCACATCTATCATCTATCTATATATATTTATAAACATTCTTTATAGAACAATTTCAAACTTAATTCTCCCAAAGCTATTAAAACTCCCTATTTAATTGCATTCATAAAAGTTGTCTGGAATGCAGTCAAAATCAACCACTTAATTCAAGGTGTATTCTGTATTAACACACTCCCATTCTGAAAAATTAGTGATAGGGGCTGTTCTGTGCATGGAACTCCCATCACAGTCAGTCAAGAGCCTTTATTTACAAAGTCAGCAGGCTTCTGAAGTCTTTAATGACTATTTTTGGTCAAACTTGAAAGAAAGAGACAAGACACAAAGATCTCCCAGTTTCCAATGTACAAAAAATCTATTACCAGTAGGAAAAGCTGAGAAGGGCCTTCGATCCAGACTAAACAAATTTCAGCATCAAATGATAAATGAATCGAGGAACTTGCATTCTCAGATCCTAAATTATATTAAGTCACCGATTTTATGAAGCCAGAAAAAGGTCATCACACTATACTTATGAACTATGGTAAATAACTAAAATTTATGCAGCAGGATGATTTTAATCGTTGGTATCCTTAAAACCTTAGAAATAGGTACAACTTATAACAAATCAGAAAACTTAAAGGGAAAAATATAATTGTTCCTTTTAAGACCTATTATGTGTAATATCCATTGGCCATATTTGTTCCACAGGTCAGGAATAAAAATAAATTTACTGTATTTCTTGCATTTTATTAACAGAAAGAGCTTAATGATACGTGTCCACATTCCTGTCTCTGTGCTAGTGTCTATCTGGGCTTTCTTTCCTAAACTGAAAACCATCTGTCACAAATACAATAACGGCTTTTAAATCCACCCCACTTAGTCCTCCTGCTCCCCAAAAAGGGGCACATCAAGCACGGGCTGCTCCTGAAATATTCCTTGCAAGTTGCTAAGTGGATATAAAAGAACACAGACCTAAAATAATCTGCAAATAACTGTAACATAAGCCCTGAAAAAATGCTTTTGGAGCGGGCGTGAGGAGGGAGAGACGGCGTCCACGCAGCCGAGGCCAGCGCAGGGTCTGGGTGACCCACGCAGGGGGACAGTGTTTGTGGCTGGGATACTTGGTAATTGTGAAAGATCATTACAGATCTTATTTAAATCAGGTTTCCTTTTGAATATTTTCATCTAATTGGACAAGTGTTGAGCTGTGCCGGGCTGTCACAGCTGTTACAGGACATGAACCACACTTACAGTAACAGCTTTCGTTCCACATTTTTGTGGAGCAGTTTCCATAGCACTCAGATCAGGGCTTGCATATTTTTATACCACTTGCATATTGAAAATAAACTCTGATGTTTAGCTTGCTTTCTCCAAGTGCATCTGGTACTTAAATTCCCTGAAAAACAAGCCGGCAACTCTGACTGAAGCCCAAGCAGGCAGGGTGTGACACCTTGGTTAACTTTTATGAAGTTATTTTTAGCTTCCTTACCCCTTAAGTGGAACTTCATAGGAGATGGGATGAGAGAGCTGCAAGTTGGCATTTATCTTAATTGCCATCCCTGAATTTAACATTAGGGCAAACTTTTCCATTCACAACAGTATCCAAGCTAACCAGATACTCTGCGTGTCAGGATGTGCTGTGGAATTGCCTGTGCCCTGTTTAAATGATGCCAGGTTGGGAGCCGGTAAGAGGCAAAGAGCTGGGGAGCTGCAGGGACACAAGTTCCAGTGGCCAGGGCACCCTGAGCTGTCCCGTTCCCACCCCAGGAGGCTTCCAGGCACCCCTGGGCCCCGCCACTCGGAGCACGAGCCTGCTGGGAAGCTTGTTCTTGGTGAGCAAGTCCCTTGGAAATTGGAATAATTGCCAGGATATGCTGATGCGGGGTTCCCAAGGGCAGTGAGCCCAGCCCAGGCTGTGCCCGCTGCCCACCAGGGCCGTGCCACTGGCCAGGCTTTGTCCCACCAAACTTCCCGTGTCCCCACGGCCCCTCACCTCCTAACCCCCTGCCCAATTAGCAGATTGAAAATTAGCAAACACAGCCCCTGCTCTGCACTTCAAATTTTAATAAGAAACAGAGATATCTCTCTCTTTCTTCTGCTGTTCCTCCCTCTCCGCCAAGAACAGAAGGCTGCTGGTGAAAGGAATGAAAATCTGGAAAGAATTTGGGGTGGACTGGCCAACCCCCTTTCATTTCCTTCAGATGTTTACAATCTAGCACCTTTCTGAAGACAAAGATGGGAAAAAAGCTATTTTTTCTTTTGACTGAAGGGTGAGACAGGGGGGTATTAAAAACTGATCAATGTAATTTTTTTCATGGAAGTATTTGCACATCTGCGAAATAATGTAATTTATGAAAAAAATCTTTTTATATGACATCCATGATTATAGCCTGATCTGGAGAATTATTCAAATATAAAATTAAATACTCAAAAACTCGCTGTGCTGTGGATGACTGAGCTTTTACCAGCTGTGCATCACACTTCTCTAATTCTATTAAAAGTATAGAAGTGAGGCTTCCCAAGGATGTCTGAATCCCTTGTAAAAGGAATGTTAGATTTCTAAATGCTTTATGATCAGTTGCTTTTTGTTTTTTCTTGATTATCATCCCAGTTATAGGATGTTTTATCTGACTGTACCAAAAAATGGAAGAGAGGAGGAATGCATACCCGTGAAGAGTGCTCTATAAATTATGTTGTATTTTATTATGGTAGGGCTTAAGGAAAAATTGGCTCTTAAGAAAGGTTAAAAACCTTTAAAGTGAATTCTTCTGTTTGGCTAAAAGTACTTTTGATTTAATATGATCCATCTGCAATCTGGGCCTGGCCTCCTCCCCCTTGGGGATGGGGTGATGCCCACGGGACCAGGACAGGGCAGCGATTCCTGCCCGAACAGGACGAGTTTGGGTTGCCCCATGCCAGCTTCCCTCCCAGCCAGGGAGAGCTCGGCCTCTCCTCAGACAGCAATCCCAGTTCCCAGATTTTTCAGCGGTTAAATCCAGGGAAAATGAGCGCACACAGGCGCTCCCGGGGGCAGTTGCACAGCCCAGCACCGCTCGGCAGGAGCAGCCTTGCAGGGAAATGTCAATCCTGTTTCCCAAGCCTGAACAGAAGCTTTGGTAGGATCTGTGCTGCCTGGCCATTACCCACAGGTTACAGACACGATCACCGGCAACTCGCTGTGCCTTCCCACGCCACACGCCAGCGTTCAGCTCCAAGGGAACAACAACGCCCCACACCAAGCGAACACTGTGGCACAAACCAGCCCAGCAAGAGCCCCAGAATGGGCCACGTCAGTAAAAGCCAGTTGGAGTTTAGCAAAGAGAGAGACCAAATAAGGGCTAAGCCATTGTTTCTGCTGCCGAAGACAGACGGACTTTAATAACACTTAACAGAATGATGCACATTAACGATCTCAGAAAGCACTTCTTATGCCTCATCCATCATGCAGAGGAGAAAATGAAGCCTTCGACAGCATTAGGAATTATTCTAGATCTTGTCAGTAATTCGCAGCTTCTCGGTAGTATCGTAACACAAATTTGTGTGGATGAGACACTGACCATTAATCTAAGGGGCTTTTTTTCCCTCGCTGCAGCGTGTGGAGAATGTATCAATTGTTTCATGGAGAAATTTCACAGCTGAAACCTTACTAAATAAAACAGGGGTGAGGAAAGAGATATAGACAGAAACATAAACAACTGCAACGCGGAGACAAATCATTATCTTTAAAACAAACCTACCATAAAATCTCCATATGTGTGTTTTGTGAATGGGCAGTGAGCAGCCTCCTGCTCTGAAAATCCCCACAATATGCTGGTTATAAAGTTATGTTCTTACATACAAACACACTTAGATTTCATTTTCTGGGAGGCTTTTTTCCCTTTTTTTTTTTCTTTTTTTTTTCTGGAGTATAGGCAAAAAATCCCAGTTTCTCCTCCCAAGAGAGCCCTATATTTTTTCCAAATAGTAGCAAAACAAATTTCAAGACAAAATGCCACACAACTAAATAAACAACAGCTTTTGGCAACCTCTCTCCTAACTCGCAAGCTGCTGTTCATCGTGTGATAGCTGTTGCCACTGGAATCTCTACTACAAAGGAAAAGGTCCATAAATATTTGTACAGCAAACTCCACAGAAAAAAAAAAAGCCTCCCCAAGTGAGCTCAGAATTCATTTCTATACGTGCGATGTAAAGATGAAAGCTAATGAGTTCTGAGGAGTTTATGATAAATTAAAAGTGCGGGGCTGCCCGCCCCAGCCGCGTGTTTACACGGATCTGATCCGCTGCTCCCCAACAAAACACTTGTCAGACAGAATGAGGTGAATTCGCCTCCGGATGTGGAGGAGCTGGATTGTCTCAGGGACAAAAAAACAGATAGGATTTGATCAAATACTAATCAGGCAGCAATAATGTGGTATCCTAAAACACACCCTATTTTATCTCCAATGAAATAGTGACATCTATCCAAAAAGTCCTCAAAGAAACTTGGGTTTAGGCAATATATTGTGATTGCAGCAGATAGGCAGGATTAAAATCAGGCTTGATCTTCAAAGAGAATAAGAATGTATAGTTCTGTTTACTGCGCACATATTTGTATATAAAAGATATGACAAATATTTCGAGTTCTTTAGAAACCTGTATTTCTGTATTTTGAATTTTCACAGACCAAGTGCTGAGAAGGGGATTTGACAGTCCCAGGTAATAGAGGCAAATTAGAGATTAAACTCATTAGAAATTATAAACACTCCCATAGTCTGTTAAACCCCCTGACAAAACCTGGAAATTAGAAATCCAATAACACGGCATCAATAGGGTCTTTAACGGCCGGACAGATGTTTAAAGTGCACAGTGCTCGTGTGAGGAGCGAGATGGAACAGTCGGAATCGAGGTTTGCATTAAATAACACAGCATTGACGTCGGATCAGATCACTCGTGTGAACTGGTTTGATCCTTTCTTTTGCCACTAATTTCCGTTCTCTTGTTATGGTCTAAATTTGTTATTCATTTTGAACAGTATTAAACATTTTTTCTTATTTGCAAATATGCAGATGAGGGAGGCAGCTCTGGAAGGCGCCGCACAGAGCAGGGCTGTGTCCAAGGGGCCACTAACCCCTGGAGCTGCCCTCCACATAAAAACACTTCGAAAACAAAATATTATCTGCAAGCTTTAAAATTTTTGGCCTAATTAATTACATCACAGAGGAAAATACTTTGTGAAAACAATCACCTCACTAAGCACAACTCAATAAATCCCAAGGAATGGGCACTGGGATAGCAAAAGCAAAATTGTTTGCGTTCCTAATGTTGGGTCTGACCTGGAAAGCATAACAAAAGAATCTGGCATGAATATGTATTTTTATAGGGAGTGCTGCTGGTAAACAGACCGAATAAAAGCAAGGGGATTATTTTAAAATAGTTTCTCCTAAACTCTCAATATGTTTAATCTGATCATATGAAAAACCGTTCCTTAAAGCAGAAACCCATTCAACCCCTACAAAATTCTGTGCAGAGAAGTGAAAAGGGTTTCAGCAGAAGAAAACAAACAAACAGCAGAAATCCTGCAAAGCTGCGGCATCTCCCCACGTCCGCCTGCTCTCCAGCGCCGAGATAAAGACCCAATCTGCTCATCAAACACCTCCGGGCTCGGCCATCTAATAGGAACAAATTGGCAATGACTGCCCAAGCAAGTAACACAGGCCCACTGATTTGTAGATTGATACTGATGCCTAATGATCCCCTTGGGCAGATCAATAGCAACAATCCTCATCCCTGCCTTTCTTCTTTATTGGCACGGCGGAGCGAGCGGGGAACGGTGTGCGCGCACACGGCTGCAGGTGCCGGGCGAGGCCCGGGCACCCCAAAGGGCCGCGGAGCCGCCGCTGCCCCGGGCACGCTGCCCTGGGCACCAGAGCGCCGGGCACACAGGACAGGCCTGTGGCCAGGGCGAGGGAAGGCACGGCCACCGCGATCAGGAGTGAGAGCAAAGGCAGCGCCGGGCGCTGCGCTGTGTGACAGCTCCAGGCCCGAGTGGCACTTGGGTGGCAGAGCCGTGCGGGACACGGGGCACGCTCTGGACAGCAGGGCACACAGGCAGGTGGTTTGTCCTGCCAGAACTGGGCTCCGCTTCTCTCCTGCTCCATCCTTCGCCTTCTCCCTCTCCTTCCCTCTGCTGACTCCTTGTCTCTTAGTGCACTACACTATGATCAATCAGCACTATCAGCACAGGGATTTTATTCAGTTACCCTGGAGTCACTTTCATCTGCTGCTTCCAGCCCCACGCCTCGAAAGATTTAGGGATTTTCTATTTATTTATCAATCGAGTGAATACGGTTATCCCATTAGTAGATCCTTTTAAAGTCCCTGGTAGAACCTAAGGAAAACTAATGGAGTTGATTTGCATTTGGTTTTTTTCCCAGTGAATTAATGCCGGTGATGTTCTGCAGAGCCACACATGGTCACTGCCACCTCGGGGTGCTGGCAGACATCCCCAGCAGCACTGCACTCCCCTGGAAATCGCTCTCTCCATGGAATAACCACGTATAAACCCAGGACGTGATCAGGCATACCCAAACCACCAGGTAGGCAAACAGGGGGGAAGGAAAAGTGTACCATAAAGTTAGTGCCTCCTGAACATGAACTCAGTTTTGTACCAAGGTGTGTGTCCTCAGCGCAGTGTCCCCAGGCCGGGCGCACCGCCGGGGGTGCCGATTTTAAATCCTATTCACACTCGAGATCTGCTTTGTTCAGCAATCACCTGGCTACTCTTATTCTTCATGGCTCTTTTATTAAAATGTGGATAAAGCAAAAGGCAAAGGATGAAATCAAATTCCATTGACTGTAAATTTCTAAATCATCCCTCCAGTAAAGGATTTTCCTCTCATAACAAAACGCCTTTCCCATCTTTTAGCCGATCTCGGCATATACTCGCAATAAAAAGGGGCTGCGTGAAAACCTTTGTAACTCGACCCTTCCAGTGCATAAATTAATCATCTTCCAAATCCTGTCTTGTCTTTCTTTAAGTTCCTGGGCGCGGGGTCGTGCCCCCGCCCAGCCTTGACCATCGCAAAATTCAAATTCCCACTAATGATGAGTGTAATCATCGCAATCACCATCACCATCATCATCGCCAGGAAAGCCGGGTCCTGTTGGCCCCTGACATCAATCAGCGAGGCGGGGGAGCCGTCCCCCTCCTCCCCTGCGCCCCCCGGCAGCGACCGCGTCCATTCCCCGCGTGTCGGGGTCACCCCGCTCCCATGCCGGCCTCGCACCTCCGCCCTCGCAGCGGGGGACGGGACGGGACGGGTGCGACGGGACGGGACGGGACGGGGCCGGTGCCCCCCGTGTCCCCAGGTCCCCCCCGAGCCCCGGGTGGGAAAGGAGCTGGCGAGGGAGGGGAGCGAGGGGAGGGGGAGCAGCCGCACGTGTGACGCGCCCGGCCGTCCATTTGCATATTCACATCAGCGCCGCGCCCACTTAAGCAGCGCAAGGCGAAGGTGTCTCCTCCACCCAGCACCACCCAGCACCACCACCACCCAGCTCCCACCTCCACCTTCCCTGCGCTCCCCACCAGCCGCGCTCCCAGCCCAAAAGCGAGGGCGCGGGGGCCGGAGCAGGGTGGGCTCAGGCTGCCTTACCTCCGCTCCCGCGCTACCAGGGATTCCCCGTGCTTCCGACAGCAATTTTGGAGAGCCATCCTTCAAGGGTTTTTAGTTCTGTCTTTCTCTCTCTTCCTCCTCCTCCTCCTCCTCTTCCCGTGTTGTGACTGGGTTTATAAAAAAATAAAAAAAAGACAACTCCATGTAAGCTCGCAGCCAGGGCACGGCGAAGTCTGGGGCTCCGGGGGGAGGGAGCAGCGGAGGGAGGGTCACAGCTCCATGCCTTACAAAAGGCAACCCAAAGCCCGGATATTTTTTTAATATCGTACACAAAACGCTGCACACGTAACGCAGGCCCCAGACCTGGCGCTAATTAGGTTTTAGCCAAAAACTATCGAGCTGGAGCCTATGGCACGAATAAGGCAGCGGGGCTGGGATTTGTGAGCCCTCACCTGCCCGAGCCCCCCGAGCCCCAGCAGCGCTCACGGGGCGCGGCCAGAGCTCCCCCGACGGCGGGGACCCGGGCTCAGCCGTGACCACGCGGCACCGACCTGGACTGTTTCAACCCGACTTCCAGGGCTATTTTGGCACAAATTAATTTCACTATTTCACAGCTCCACTCACAGTGGGGAAAAGGAAAAAAAAATATTAATAATCATGGTTGTGTATGTCTTGCAAACGTCACAGAAGCAGCATCCCGTGTGCCGGGACGGGGCTCCAGGAGCACGGGCCTATTGTTCCAAGGACACGGCTTTTGTGAGCGGGGCAGCACAGCCAGGCTGGAGCAGCAGGAGGAGGAGGAAGAGGGGAGGGAAGCCCTTGCACAAGCACACCGTGCACCGCAGCCACTGTTTCACACCCTCGCATTAGATGTTTGCTGAAAATACACGGTGCACACGTGTGGCACTTTTTTCCAAACATGTCATTACCGGCAATGATTAAGGGCTTCGTTGCTTCCCAGAGCAAGGTCTCGGCTTGGATTGCTGACTGATGGCTGAATTCCCCCGTACACCTGGCAACACGATTTTAGTACGAGGATGGGGGGAAAGAAATGCACTTTCTTGAATGTTTTTTTGTACGCAGAATATTTAGGAAGGAGGCAAAAGCAAACGTGCTCCTAAGCTGAAGCGGGGCAAGCCATGTTTGAGGCAGAGCAGGATTTTTTGGAGCTCCAAGCCGTGGAGCAGGCGCTGTGTGTCAGCAGGGCTGGAATGCTCCAGCCGGAGCGGGGTGTCCAGCGGGGTGTGCCAGCTCCGTGTGCGAGGGCCCAGGCACACAATGGGAGCTGGGGGCAGCAGGGAGGTGCAGGGGGCTCTGCCCGTGCCCCCCCGGCCAGCAAAGCAGGTCACTCCTTATCAACCGGCTAAGCAAATGCCAAAACAAAGCGTGGGGCTGGATTTTGACGAGCCAAACATGCTTTCTTATAAAAAATAATTTCCCTGTCTTTGTTTCTCCTCTCCTTCAAAGCCAGGGGAAGAACAGGCTGCTATGTTCACACTGGCTTTCCAAGGGAAACAAGATGATTTTTAAGAATCTGCCCACCAAGCATGAGTTACTTGTCCTCCCCCCTCCAAAAAGAAAAAAAGGGGAAGAAAATCCCCAACAAGACTCAAAGGATTCCTGAAATAAAGAAGAAAGAAAAACATCCAAAACATTAGACACAGAAACATTAAATTTCAATATTATCATATGAATTAAATGTAATCCTTGAAGCGACTTGTCCCAGGGGTCACATATTAGGCCATTTTTTTCTTTTTTTTTTTTTATTTAATAGAGGTCACCCAGGCTGAAAAGCAGAACCCAAATGAAAAGCATCTTCAATGTGGTTATAACATGAGCTGGACGAGGTCAGGCAGTGTCTTGTATGGCCTCATAAAAAATACATAACCAGACAGCCTAATAGTATTTCTTTGCATTCATTTTTGGATGGGAGCTGGCGGGTGGGGGAGGGGGCCAGGAGAGGGCCACAACCGCCTGTGCATTTCCATAATGGGCAGCTTCTCCTACGTTCCAGTTAGGGAAAAAACGAACATTCATTTGAGCACATCCCTGGTTTAGCTCACTTTAAAGAAGCATCCTGCCGACAATTGCTGTGGCCCTGAGAAAGTGAGAGCAGAGTGAAGCATCGCCCATGTCACACACACAGACACACACACAGACAGACACACACACACACACACAGACACACACACACAGTCACACACGGTCACACACACACAGACA
>VRYO01000704.1:667338-681656 GCA_009812075.1 Sialia sialis
ACACACACACACACACACACATACACAGAGTCACAGACACACACACACACGTGTTCACTGCACACACACTACTGTCATGCTTCATTGGGAGTGCAACCACCTTGGGCTGACTTGCATCAACACTTCCTTATGGATGTTGCTGTTTGTCCACACATACACCCAGTTTGATTAATTTGAATTATTTCTCTTCTGAAGAGAAGCAGAGGAGCCCCCCATTCCAAGAAGTCCCTCTATCCACATTCACAGGGGAGGGGTTTGCCCACCACCAGGACTTACACAGGTTTTGGGTGGGAGAGGGAGCAAGAGAAAGGCCAGAAATAAAAGTGGAAGGTGGGGAGTGTGTAAATAAAAATAACCAGTGCTAAAAATGCCGGGTGAAGAGAATCTGTAAATCTCAGCTCCCTTCCCCCTCCCCAAATGCCGCCTGGAGCCGGGTGACCCTGCGGGGAGCGGAGCCGCAGAGGTGACCCGATGCTAACCAGCCTGTTAGAACTAATAAGGTGTGCGCCTAAGCCAGGGGCTGACACTGGGGCATTGTGGAAATAACTCTCCTTGTTATTGCCCATCCTCAGCTTGAAATTTACTGCTCCTTTGCATTATTAAAGAGACAGCTTGCGTGCGCGATGGGGGAGAGGCTGGGCAGGAGAAAGAACCGCGCACGCTTTTTTAATGGTATGTTTGTGCTCTCTCTAGTCTTTAGATTCAGATTCAGAGCATTAAACCATGCTGGGTTAATAGGTTGTTATTTATTATTTGAATAAAATCTGGTTTAGAAAAATAAAAAAAGAATATTTTCCCCCCACTATGGCAAATGGTCAGAAAAAAGGAAAGGTGTGAAGCATCTCAGATTAAGATCAGGCCGAGGCCTTGTGGGACAAACCCTGCCCCAAACATTTCCTGTAGCACTGCTCCACATTTACATCAGATGTGAGCAGAGCTGAAAACACCCAACATGGTGGATACAGGGACTGCATGATGGAAACACAAAAGGACCTGCTGCATTGTGGGGCCATCCTCAGCAGGGCCATGTGAAAAGGTGTCAGAACGCCTGAAATCATTCCAGGATTCTGTGTTCTGTGAATACAGAGCCATTTGGTATCTCAGGGCAAAGATGAACACGGTGGGAAAATCTCCTTTGTCTCAATCCCTGCTCCCACTGCTCCTCCAGCACAAACCCTCCACCCTCTGGGCTGATTCCCACAACATTCCCAGGATAACAGGTGAGGCTCCCTGGAGAGGGTCCCTGCTGTGGACACACACACACCAACCCCCGATGTACACCGGCACCCGAGAGATCCGATTTTACAGAAACTGAGCTGAGCTGCTCTTTCAGATGGTTTTGCCTTCTCTGAGTCAGTTTTTATGGACAGGCGTTTTCAACTTGACCTCTGAGGGGCTGCAGAACCACTCTGGCCCCAGCAGGGCACAGGCAGAGCCTGCCACCACTTTCTGCAGCAAAGCAGCTGAGTGCACATGGGAGACATTGCTGAGAATGGGGATCAATGATAAATAACATCCTCCTGGTAAATACAGAACAGGATTGAGCTGTTCATGGCAACTGGCCGAGCCAAAGTGGCTTCCATGGAGCTGAGCTGAGGGATGGGTGGTTTATCGTCAGGGATTCTGTAAAACCAGCTACTGGAGGGATTTGAGAGAATTCTTAAGAGCACGTGAAAGCCACAGAAATTCTGGAGCTGTCCAAGGCAACTGGGTTTTCCTGAACGTTCAGAGACATTCTTGTGAAAGGTTAATGTGAGCAGCTGCTGGGAAGACAGTGGCAATCGGTGAGGGAAGTTTGATGAGCTACACGTAAGTGCCATTACACACTGAAACAATGTAAGTTAGATATATATATAGTCCAGAACATTCAGGGACCTGAGGTGGGCTTTGAAACATGACCCTCAGAGCACACCAAGCTCTCTCTCAGAGAACCAGAGCGGCCCACAGCACCCTGAACAGGTCCCAGTGTGAACATGTCCATCACTTCTGTCCCAAACCATCCTGTCCCCAGCACTCCCAGCCAGAGTCATGGCACCAGTGCACACAGCAGGCTGAAATACTGCCTAAACATCATGGGAACAAATTACAAACTAAAAGCTTCAGAGCAAGCGGTAAGTGCCAGCTAAGGTAAGGAAATGAAATCGAGGCTTTTGAAAGCACCAAATATAACCAAGGAATTCAAGCTGATTCCTGACAAAGAGGGAGAAACAAACCAGAAGCCTCGCTGCCCCCTCCCAGTTGTTCCTTTTCTGGAATCCTGATTTTGTGAATCATCCAAAGCAGCCAAACAGGTCCTATCAGCATCTGAACACACAGACATTTCAAACTCCTCCATCCCCAAAGGATGAAGTAACTTTTATCAACACATTATTACACGGCTGGACTTCCCTACACTGTATTTGATCATTTTTACATACACACATTTTTAATCCTATACCTCCTATAAGGAATAATAACAGCAAAAAGCTTGATGCTCCACATTTTAGTTGGAATATCCAAATGTTTTCGGGTAAAATCAAAGGTGTGGAGGCTCAGAGGACCGTGTTAAGCAGCTCTTGTGCTCAGCCTTCAGGTGGTAAAGCTCAAGTAACGAGAGTATTCCAACCGTGACAACACTCTACTGGATTTAAAAATACAATTTTCAGAACTGATTGCCAAACTCTGATCTCAGGAGTATGCCCATTTTTTTCAGTTCCACCAGCTGATCCCATATGAAGTACTGTTTCTCTTCAGAAACTCAGGCAAAGTCAGGCTGCCAGAGAGGAGCTGGATTGGAGAGTTTCTAATCCCCCACAGCTCTCACAGCAATGTCCTCTGAATGGACATCAAAACCACACTTACAGAAACAACAGCCCAAATTACTCCTTTCCTAACCAGCTGTATCAGTCCCCCCATAAGGCCCTGGTATTTACCGGTCTCACTTCTTGAAACCCTTCAAGGATTCTCTTGCCATCTTGGATTGTCTGGATTATAATGGAATCACAGCATGTTTTGGGGTGGAAGGGACCTTAAAGATCATCCTGTCCCACCCCTGCCATGGCAGGGACACCTTCCACAGTCTGATGCTGCTCCAAGCCTCGTGCAGCCTGGTCTTGGACACCGCCAGGGATCCAGGGGCAGCCACAGCTGCTCCAGGAAAGTGCCAGGGCCTCATCATCCACACAGGGAAGAATTTTTTCCCAGCATCTAATGTAAATCTACTCTCCTGCAGCTGAAAGACATTTCATTCATATGTTATTAATCTAAAATCTGCTTCTCCTGTCTTTGTGGTGTCTAACACACTTGCAGTAGTAGGCTGTGAGACCATACTGTCCCTGTAGCTTTGTACTGGGCAGAGGGAAGTGGAAGGTGCTGTGTGTCACCTGCCATTGAATTCTATGTTCAGTGTTATCAGTACATCCCCAATAAACACATCTCCATTCCTAAATCTGTAATTCCATGCTGTGCCCATCCACACAGCCCCAACAGCCAGGACCACAACGAGTAGGAGGCACTGAGCCAACAGCCCTATGCTGCCCTGGACTCCCTCAGGCTTGTGCCAGAACTCTGCTTCTGCCCTCCCCTTCTCCCAAATATCCCAGCAATCCACAGCCACCTAAAACAGCTGCAAAACAACAGAAAACCCTGCAACTAATCCTGTAACTTTATTATATCCATAACAAACACACAGGTGCATTTTAAGGCATTCTTTTGGGAAACAGAATAACCAATAACCTGTTTTGTACAGAACAGGACTCACCTGCTCAATTTCCTAAGCTGTAGCATTCTCAGTTATTGAAAAGCAGCTCGCAAAGCTTTTAGCACCCAAAACCTAATACTTAAATATACAAAGCCCTTGCATGTGTCCTTTGAAAAGTTCTGAAGGGGTTTGGGTTTTTTGCTTATTCATTCTGGTTTTAGTGCAGAACTGGTACAGAAAGCCAAGGTCTCTCTGGTGAAGGTGTGGCTCAGGCTCTGGTCGTGCCACCTGGGCTGTGGATGTTCCTCAATGCTCCTGCAGCATGAGGACAGTGATTGTCCCCAGATTCATCTGTTGTAGCTATTTAAACTAAAACTCTACAGGATAGGGAGTGAAATGTTAGCTCCTCACAGCCCAGTGAGTTTGGCTCACTCCTTATAAACACACACGGCTGGTTGAGCGAGTTCAGGTGTCTGTGTGGTGAAACCCTGATCTGGGCTGTGGTGTCTCAGCGCTTTCAGATTGCTAAGAATAAGAATGTGGTGGCATGTCCGGGACTACACTGCAGCCACAGAAATGTAAGGTGTCCATTTTCAGTTATCTGAACGCTGCCAAAACCATCTATGCAGAAAAACACCCAGGCAGCAATCCAGGGAGGGTGATTGGGGAAATGCTTCCTCCTCTCCACTTACAGCCAGCAGTGTTGCATCTGTGTGGAAAACAGAGCAGGAAAGCAGAGATCACAACTGGGATTTCAACCGTGCAGAGAACTGAATTAGGAGTGAGAGCTGCAGAGAGAACATCTCAGATGTAGCTGCTCTGGAGGGAAGCTGTGCTGTGGAACTGGGGGGGTGAGGATGGCGAAGCCTCGGGGTGTTGGGTGTGTGACTGCCTGCTTCAGAGAATCCTCTGCCTCACAAGAGGCTCCTCCCCGAGCACCTGCAGCTCTGCATGGAAGAGAAGGTCCTGGAGAAGACCCAGATTCCCACCAAAGGACACAAAAGGAAGCCTACAAATCATTAAATAAATCCTCAAATCTGGCTACAACTGAGAGTGACGTGGAGGAAGATGCTGGATTTGTTCAGATGAAATTTGCTCCCTTTCAGGTCTATTCCAGCAAGATATTTCAGAGTCTAAAAGGCTTTGTTGTTAGGGGAAAACAAAAAATATCCAGGATCATGCTACAACTCAAAGCTATCATAAGCACAAAATCTGATTTCTGAACATAAAATTAAAAAAAAATAGAACCTTATCCCCTCTCAATGGTCAGTTGATGCAGAATAATGACATTAATTTCTTTGTTGCTTAAGAATTTCAGAATCATGTAGTCAATATTGCAATTTAACTATTAAGAGATGGAATGAGTGTGCTTATCTTTCAAAATTATGATCTAAAATATTCTACAGTATCTCAATATTAGTGTCAATCTTGTTTCTTAAACCGTGTGGGTGTGGCGCTGCACTGTAAGAGCTGCAGTGTAATTCTGATTGGATTTCCTTAATGAGTTGGGGCCTACATTAATAAAAATCAAGGCATGAACTTTAAACATACCCAGTTGTAACTCCCCATGTCCTTAATTTGGAATAAAGACATCTTTATTTCATTTAATGGTTCTTAAAGTTAGGACCAAGAAACCACTGCCATTAGTGGAATTCCTTCGAGTCACCTTGCACAACCACACAGAGCTGACTAATTCATAAATTTTCCTGTTTAATGGAATTCTAGAGACTATAGTTAAAGAGCCAGTGGTTTGGAGAAGTTAAACTAAGCCAAAAAAGCCAATTATTCTGGATGGAGTGATCATGAGTAGAACTCCACTGGTGCAGGAGGTGTAACCTTCCTGCATCAAAGGGCCTGAACAGCTCAACTCCTTCTGAAGCTCAATGGCTTTGTGTTCCTAAATCTGACATTTTTGCAGAGACACGCATCCAATTGAAAAATACCAAAATAAAGATAAAAGAAATAAAAAATTGTTAAATGAAAATTTAGAATATGAAGCCATGAAGCTGAACCTACATCCTTCTGTCTCCAGCTTGCTTCTCACCTCCCTCTGCCTGCCCAGGGACTGGATATGTATGACACAGGGAATAAACAAAATCTCTTCCAGAGGGATCAAGAAGGACATTGTAAGAACAGACAGTCAATTAAATATTATCTGCAGCTCTTGTGCCACATCTTTAAACAAGAAAGCACAAAGCCCATTCCCTTTACCAGCAGCTTACTCCTGAAGGTGCCAGCTGACAAGTCTCATGCATGATGAAATAGATATTCCCACTAACTTCATGATTATTGCTGCAGTTGTAAATACAGGGGGGTGTTGGCACTGAGACTTGAACAAAAACCACAAACTATACACACAGCACAGACATTCTCCTGCACAGTTTGGATTTAATCTCCAAAGTCGTGGCATATGGCGCAGGCAGTTTTTACACAAAGACGTGGAAATGTACACAGAGAAAATGTACTCCAAAATAAGGCAGCACAGACCCAGCCCTACCCAGGCTACATTTGTGTTCATTAACTGACACAGAACCAGCCCAGCACAGCTGCCCCTCAGTGCCTCCCTTCCAGGAACACAGAATGGCCCCATGACCATGGACGGCAGCTCTGGATCCACACCCATGAGCTCATTTGGAAACGGTGATCTTGGTGAACAGCTCAACTGGCTCCAGCTAATTGTACCTTAATTCAGCTTAAGAGAAGTCCTTCCTTCCAAAGAATTAAAAACCCCAGTTGGTTTTCAGCAGAACTGTGGATTCTACCAGGTGAGCTCATCATACTGTTTGTGATTCCGATCCCACCGTCACCACCGGCTTCACTCTCTGCAATGCCTCTGGGAAGGAATTATCCCAAATGTCACCACTGCTCTACTTGATATCACCAGCTCATCTCTCAGCAGGAGGCAAAAACAGCTGGACTCTCAAATAAGATTTTGAATTAACAAAATTTAATTATTTGAATTGAAATTAGTCTCTTCACATTTTTCTACTCTGCATTTCATTGTTAAAGTCAGATCTGAAATAACAGTTCCCTTTGCTGGTTTTATTCCATCCTTTTCTACCCTAAATTTAGGATAAGCTATTCAGAAGAGAGAATGAGTTTTTACAGAAGGCACACAGAATAAAGGACATGTGCTTTAGCACCAAATAATTCCCATCTGGCAGTCTGAAGCCAGGGCTTCAGGAACTTTCACCTTTTATTTAACCTGCTTATGCTGATCACAGTTCCAAAGTACATGGACATGGTATTTCCTAAAGCTAAAAAAAGCACTGAAAACTGATCATAAGGAAGGATTTAGTGGGGAAACATCCCAAACCACAAAAGAAACATATTAAATGTCCAAAAATACAGCTGGACAATGAAGAAAGATGACAACTTCAGCTGAAAGGAGTCTCGGTTTATCAGTGATATAAAGTCAGCAATTAAAATAGAAAACCCAGATTGTTGCAATTCAAAATGCAAATGGAAATGAGGGCAATAGGTAATGAATAAAATAAACCAGAAGCTGTGGCAGCAGAACGTGAGTGGGGGAAGCTGAAGAGAGCAGGACGATGGTTACCCGTTGTGATACTCAGCTTTAAATTGCAGTAAAACACACAGAAGTCATAGCTCTGATGTAAAACCACAATGAAATGGGATGGAAAGTGGAAAATATGAAGTAGAAAATGTAGAAATCTTTCCGGTTCTTACTTCAAAGGATGGATTTTGAGAAAGTTACCGAAGAACCATGAAGCACTTAAGAGGCTGAGCTCTGGTGAAATGAAACAGTGCTTAGTGACCGGGGGGTGATATTGGTCAGTTTTGGGCAGAGCAGATGTTCTCCAACACTCACAGCTGGCGGAGGGTCAGGAGGCTCTGGAGGGTCCACCTGGGAGCAGTGGCTGAAGGACAAAGAACTGATCTCTACATGAAGAGCACAGACCAGTGTCTGCAGGACTGTGCCAGGCAAACAAACAAGCAAAAGCCCAACCAAAACACAACAACAACAACAAAAATGCCCTCAGAGCACCCTCATCAAGTCAAAGCCAAGCATTCCAGTGTCAGCACTCTCCTGCACTCCAGGTACTTCTCTGCCCTTTTCTTGGCAGTAAAATACTGCTGGCCACAAAGGCAGGGTCTGGAGCATTTCTGCTATCTGAAGGACGAAACGAGACTTTTAACGTGTTTGTTTTGAAGCACAATTTGAAACCACATCCCTGTGCTGGAGAGGGGAGGATGGAAGGCCCAGCAGGGCAGAAAGCAGTAAAACCACCACTCTAACACCCTGAAGTCAATCTTGGCTGTCTGGGAGTGGCATGGGCAGGGCAGGGCAGGGCAGCACCAGGCACTGTCCCTCTGAGGGGCACCCAGGGCTCAGGGGCAGGGCATAGACAAGCCCCAGTGTTCTGCCTTCTGGGAAACCCCAGCTCAGCCTGGCTGCTGTCCTTGCCCTGTCCCAGTGGTGTCTTCCCAAGGTCCTGGTGCCCAGTGCCATCCCCAGCAGATGCCAAGGCCTTGCACGGGGCTCCCGTAGGAAAGGAATGCCCCTTGCCCTGTGACCCCTGCCACCAGCAGCTTTTCCATCCCTGCCCCTCGCAACACAGGGAGTGAGAGCGCACAGATTTGAATTCATTTTCATCCTTATCAGCTCTGAAAGACGCAGAAAAAAGAGAATTGCTGAGGAGCTTTGTGCTCGCAGCCACTACGCGGGTTGGGTGATGACACGCTGGTAAACGTCTGCTGGAATATCTCCTTTTAAATGAGGGAAAAAAGGTGGGGGGCTTGGAAAACCAGTTTTAGTGTCCCAATGAAAGCACAACAGCAACAATTTATAATTTTCTGCTGTCCAGTTCCCTCCATATTTCTCCCTGGCTGCGCATCCCTCCTCTCCTCTCCCCCCACATCCATCCTCCATTTCCCGCTGACTCCTCGGCACGCGCTCCAGCCTCCTGTGAAATGGTGGCGTGCAGAGGGAAGGGAGGAAGAGAGGGAGGAAGAGAGGGGCTATGGTGGGGAGGGCAGAGGAAAGAGAGATTGAGAGAGACAGAGAGAATGTCAAAGCTCAAGTCTGGCATTTGCCTATTTAAATTCAATCACGCAGCCCTCGCCGGGCTGGAAATGGATGGCCTGCGTTATGAATTTCTGATCAGACGGCTGATAGGTTATGAGCAGGGACGTAATCCCATTGAGCAAGGCTTTTTCCCAAGCAAGGGCAAGCAATAACTGCCCTTCCGAGATGGCTCTTTACTTTGCCCTTTTTAAATTTTTTTCCTTTTCTTAAAAAAAAAAAAAGTCCAAATAAGCATTTTTATGATGATAAATGTGTAATAATGATTCATTCTGCCTGCGTTTGAAATGGGAGATGCCTTGGTAAAGCAGACATGCGCTCAAAATAAACTGCCATATTTTTTCCTTTTTAAACCTAATTAGAATTCTTGCCTTCGCTCAGCTCATTTTGTACTAACACTAGTGATCTAAAAAGAAAGCGAAAGGAATGAACACGTGCATTGAGACCAGTATTTTTAATACCCTGCAGGGTTTTTAATGTTTTATAGTTTGCCTTTTTTAACACGATGTGTTTACATAAAAGGATACAAAAAATTTTTTCTTCAACTGGCAAGAACTTCTGGCACACAGTGAGGCGAGCCAGAAATTATCTCAGAAAACGTTTTCTTATATCTGCCCATGTGACATGGTCATGTACTGAATTCACTGAAACAGCTGAGGACACTGGCAGGTCTGCAGTAGCCAAATTCACCAGGCAGGGAGAGCACAGCAGCCACAGCGGCCTGTGCCAGCCCAAGGGCCTCCACAAATTCACACACAACTTTGACACTCATCAAAAGCAGAAAGCAGGAAGCAAAAAAAAAAAAAAAAAGTTTGCTTCTTAAAATTCAGGATCTATGTGCTGAAACAACATCCATCCCAGTGAGCAGGGACTGGAACCAATCCCGGGTCAGGACTGCACTGACAGGGCTGGAGCTTCTGAAAATAATCGAAACAGAAAAAATACCTTCTGTGGGCACAGGGGAGGAAGGGAAACATCTCTTGGAGTTGCATCTCTAAACATGTTTCAAAGTGCAAAGAACATGAAATCACAGAATCCCAAAATGGCTTGGGTTGGAAGGGACCTTAAAGCTCATGCAGTCCCAGCCCTGCCATGGGCAGAGACACCTCCCACTATCCCAGGCTGCTCCAAGTTCTGTCCAGCCTGGCCTTGGTTACTTCCAGGGATGGGGCAGCCACAGCAGAAAGAGTCCCCTGGGACCTGGCATTAGCAGCCACATCCCAGCTGTCAGGAGCCACCTTTAGTCTCACAAATGCAGCTCATTCAGAAGTTCACAGCTACCAAAGCACAGACTTCTCAAGGCTTTCCTCATTTTGCTCATATCCTGGACCACCATCTGAAAAGCAGAGTGTTAAGGGGAGTGCCCCAGGTGTGCTGGACCAAAGTACCATGTCCTGCCATAACCCAGCCCCTCAGGTTACCCACACCCCACCTGTGCCACCAGCATGGGCCAGTGGGGGAGAGGCTGGGACAGCTGCTGACACAACAGCCTGATCTTCTCTTTCAGGACATTACATTGAGATGAATTTGCCTGTGCCAAATTGCCAAAGCTCCATGCACAAAGGGAAAATTGTTAAGCAGATATAATAAAGTGATTTATTTTTTTTTACCTTTCTGATCACATCATAGGTGCAGAATTTCTGAATTTGCACATACCAAAAAGGAGGGTCCCAGAAAACCCTTGCACTGTGAAGGGCTGTTTTTCCTGAGGGACATAAAAAGCTGATGATCCAAGTGGTTCCCAGCTTTCACATACCTCAAATGGTTAACTGTGCTCAGTATCCACCATAAATGGGCCAGAAACCTGCAGCTGATAATTATGAAATACCACGGCCACAGGGGAGTCTCCTCCCCAGCACCATTGGTTAGAGATTGTCTTATGTCCTGGAGCTGTCAAATTTTGATTATTTAATTGAAATTACATATATTAGCATGGGCGTTCTCATTAACCATAAAATAAAACATCTAATATTTTCCATCTTGTTGCATCAACATCTGGTGGTGATGAACTCCGAGGGCTGCAAGCCCAGAATGTGAAAACATCAGTGTTTAAATCTGTCACCTTTTAGTGTCACTTCCTGGCTTCTTGTGTTAGGAAAAAAAGAAAACAAAAGGGAAGGAGCAGGAACAAAGAATTGTGTAATATTAGCCTTCTTTATCTCCTTTTATATCATAAGCAGAACAAAAAAATTGCTTTAACTGAAGTGGAATTGTCAGTTATCCAGCATCTCACAGAATTTATTTGCAATTACAGTTTCTAACTATCTTCCATTACCAGATCTTAAACCGAAGTGCTGATATTCTTCTTCAGTTCACAGGACTGATCAGTTCCCAACAACCAAGTGAAACTCCAGAAAGATTATTTCTTTTATTATCTGTGTTCTAATCAAATACAGGAATTCCTAAGCTGGTGATTACAGCAGTGCCACTTGTATTTGCAATCTCTGCTTCACATGTTTATTTAGTAAATCAAAAATAGAGCACAGATGAAGAAGCAGCCTACAATAATAAAGCAAAAAGCTTTGAGTGGTTTCTCTAACTTATCATTAAATTTAAACTCATTTTTCCCGGTTTTCACTTCTGCAGTTAGTAACTTTTATACAGCCATGCTATAATTACATTAACAAAAAAGTATATTTTCTCCGTTTCTCACTACATTACCGGTATTATAGTGTTAATGGCAAATTAACCAGTAAACCTGCAAATGAAGTCAACTCATCTTCCACTGACAGGGCAGGAATGTGTAATTTAGGCAGGTTGGAAGTTTTCAGTGGGTTTTTAACCATTGCCCACTATTTTCACTATTGTGCTTTTGCCCAGGTGCCAGTCAAACCCCCCAGGAGCCAATGCCTTGCTCTGATCAGCACTCAGCCCTCTGTAGCTGCTTCCTGAAGCAGGGGCTACACGGGAGTGCTCCGAGGAGAGAGCCACAGCGCTGTGCCCTGGCACTAGGACACGCCAGGGGCTGGGACACAGGATTGTGAGTGCTGTCCCGCACTGCTGTCCTGTCCAGAAAGTGCCACCCTGAGTGCCAGGCGTGTCCCTGCTGGCTTCCCCATGGAACACAGCGTGGCAGCATCGCCTCCCTAGCAGGCTGTGTCCTGAGCAGCTGCATCAGAGCCCTCAGTGTGGGACAGCCTGTGCAACACCCACTGCAAGGAATCATGGAATGACTTCAGCTGGAAAAGCCCTTAGAACTCTTCTCATTCCATCCACTGTCCCAGGTTGCTCCAAGCCCCCTCCAACCTGGCCTTGGACACTTCCAGGCTTGGGGCAAGCCACAGCTGCTCAGGGCAGCCTTTGCCCTCACCCTCTCAGGGAAGGATTCCAGCATCCCATCCATCCCTGGCCTCTGACAGAGGGAAGCCATTTGCCATTTCTCCTTGTCCTGGTGATAGGATCCTCAGCCAACCTTCCACGCTCCCAAGCCAAGGAGGAGAGGGACAACATAAATTTGGCATAAAATGAACAGAATTTCAATAACAACAGTCAAAGATACATCTTTGGAATATTAGATTTATGCAGTGGAAAGGAACCATCAAAACCATTCCATTTCAGAAATATAAAGGCTTCCTGAGCTAGTGAAGCACAACAGAAACACTCAGTGATAAAGGACATCACAGCTCTTTATAAACTGAACCGGTGGTTTCCCAAATTTAATATGCATGAACACTGCATGTGAGTCCTCTTAAATCCAAGTACCAAACCCTGCCTGTTTAATAAATCTCACCAGTCCTCCACTATTAGACAGGGGATTAAAACTAATCTATCAATCCCAAAACCAAGCACAGAGTGGATTAAAATGCAAAACACATGAGAGTATGAAGATGCTTAATGCTAAATAACAAACATTTCAATCACAGAAATCATTTTTATCTTCTTGTTTATGCTAAGTAGATACTATTAGGCTTAATATCTGTATTAGCACAAGTGGGGGAAGAAACAGTTTTAACGAGACCTAAATACTTGAATGCTACTGGATTGCTGTGAGCAGAAGCTCTCATGGTGGAAGTGAGCACACTCCAGTGCTTGAAATCATTTTTACTCTCTCAGGCCAGCTCAGTGGTGCTTGACCTTTTTCCTATGTTTTTAACCCGGAACAGAACACCCAGAGGGTCCTGACAAAGCCAGAACTTAAACCTGTTATTTGCAGCAGACACCTGAATATCCCTCTTCCCCTATGCCAGTGTTGCTCCACATCAGCCTCACACCCAGATGCTCAGGGCTCCTTGTCACCCACCTGTGCTCTGGATGTGATTTGCTGGGTTTTTTTGGAGTATGTGAAAAAAGCTCATCCCACCATAGGATAAATATAATAAAAGATGGAGCTATGTGTGCCCTACCACACAGGGAATGACCAAATGTGACTCATGCAACAGCTCCCAGTTCACCCAATAATTCTTTGCCATTATCACTCTGAATTCCTACAATGGGATGATCCTCTGCTATGGCAGGAACATCTGCATTTGTCTATCTGCCTGGCAGAGATAAGGATTTGGGAACACTGCACCCAGCTGTGGCAGGAGAGAACACTCTGTGTTTCTTTCTGGTTTTGAGTGCTGGGAAATGCCCAGTGTTTGCTTGGATGTATATGAGAGCATCCCAAAACTGCAGAGCTGGACCTTCTTCCTTGTATCCAAACAAAAACTATCAGAGCAATCAGAGCAATTGTAAGATTTGCCACGAAATAATGTCCACCAGAGATCTGTGTGAGGCCACCATCACCCACACCTGGCTCACCAGCACATGGGGTTGTGGAGGAATGTCACACCAGATGTGAAGCTGCTGCATTAACCTGCATGGTCCCAGCAGAAGGGTGAATGAGGATGGGGTTGCTGCCTGGCACACAAGTTGAGGCCATGCAGCTGGAGGGAAATTTGGCAACAGGAAAAAAGAAAGGAGGAACAGCCAACTCCTCACAATGATGGATATTTGTCTGTGGGGTCTTGGGTTTGGTGTGGCAGGAGGCTCTGGTGTTATTTCACTGCTGACTTGCATCATTTGTGTTAACTTCACCTTGTTCAAGAGACAGTTCTCACATCTCGTCATTCAGTGGAGCTGAAATCCTTCACTCCCTTAGGAAGGTGTGACATACAGAGGCCATGCAAAGCACACTATTTATTCTAGGGTTGAGAGACTTAACTAACAGATTTCTGCTCTCCTAATCTTTGAATTTTACAGAAATGACCAATTCAGGAGAGCAGGAAGGGAAGGATGCAGCAGTTTGACAGTTTCCCCACGAACTGGAAGCAGGAGTGTACAATTTGCCAGGAAGGGAAGGAGCCCAGGGCAGCTCAGGTAGCTCAGCCCCTCTCCCACAGGTAACTGTTCCCCCTGCCCACAGCCTGCTCTCACCTACCCATCCTGCTGCGAGGCACCAGCACAGCAGGGATGTGCAGTGCCACAGCACAGAGCACCAATGCCTCACTGCACAATGGAGGGCATGGCCAGGCAGCATTTCTCCATGTCCCTCTGCCCAAGGGAGGCTCCCCAGCCTCAGGAGCTGTGTATGGGCACAGCGATGTGCCAGGTCCTCTCTGCCCCCTGCAGACACCACAAGCTTCCCTCTCCTCTCCTCTCCTCTCCTCTCCT
>VRYO01000704.1:692193-715122 GCA_009812075.1 Sialia sialis
GTGCACAGATAACCATGGATAACCCATGGATAACCATGGATAACCACAGATAACCATGGATAACCACGGATAACCACATGCACAGATAACCATGGGTAACCACGGATAACCACGTGCACGGATAACCACAGAAGGCTGTGGGCAGGTGGGGGGAAGAGCTCATTTTGTTATGGCCTCAGGACACTGAGCTAGAATCAGTCTAACAGGAAGGTGAAAGTTATTGAGCCACAAGCTTTCTCTCAGATGGTATTCTCTTCAGAAGTTTACTTTACCTCCCAAATTAAATTTTTTGGTAATATTCAATACCCTTAAAAAAAACCAAAAAGGACCCCATTAAGTTGTAGAAGTGTGTCCACAGTTATTTATTACCTGCCTTGTGGTCTGAACAAATATGATTTTGTTATTCTATGTTGTCAATAGAAAAAGCACATATGGTTTTGGTTGACAAAATTATGATAAAATTCACTGTATCCTAAAAAATGATTGAAAAGTTTGCAGATGGTTTCTGGGCATACTAGGGAGGGGGAGGATTGAATTTCAACAAAAGACGTGCCAAAATTTTTTCTCTTCTTTCTGTTCACCCTATTTCCACATCCCAGCTTTTTCCTTATTAGATATGAGGGTAAAGCAGGTATCCAGCCCAGAACTCATCTGTTTCTCTTTAGCTTCTGGCATTCCATCACACTTGGTCATGTTCACATGATGTTATACCCAGGTCCCTTCACAGATAAACATTAAATGCCATCGTAATTCTCAAGTCACAAACAGCAAAACTCAATTAAGAGAATATAAAGAATTTTGCACAGTAAAAATTTCATGTTTGATGGATATTCCTGATCTGAAGGTTTTCAGTTAATCTGAATCTTTTGAATCTTGCCTCTTTTTTTTTCCTTTATTTTTTTTTTAATTAAGTTCTGTCTTCTCAGTTCTTTTACTCTCCAAGGGACAAAAAACTGGGGAGAGGGCCAGAATTGCCAAGCCAGATCAGCAATGATTTAGTTTGGTTTGAAGTGATAGCTCCTTTTCCTCAGTGAGCCCTTCGGTGGGCTCTGCTGCAGCTGCTCGTGGAGCTTGTGCACGTTCCGTAAAACAAGAGACCCGGGCGAGCTCCACTTTGTGTGCATTTCATCTCCAAAGCATCTGTACCGAGATTTCACCTGTCATTGCAGAAACATCTTCCTTCTACTTTGTCTTTCTGGGGAAAATACTTACTGAACTCTCTGCCCATCCCTAGAGGCTGCAGTGACTGTGCCCTGTGAATGTGCTGGCTGGCTGGGCGGGCAGTAGGACAGACCCCGAGGGTGCTGAAGGGAGAAGGGCCTGGCAACTGCAGGCTGGAGGTCTTGAATTAACCCCCATGCACTGGGACCAACCTGCTGTGTGAAAACAACTGCTGGGGAGCACCTCTCACCTTCTCATGCTTTTCAGTAATTTGGGAACAGACTTCAACCTGTCATGGCAATTTTTCTCTCCACGATGCTCCTGGTAGTTGATGATCTGCTACATCAACACCTCTAACAGCTGTTCCCATGGTGTGCACACTCCTCGTGGTGATCAGTGGGGGCTGGAAGAACACAGCCTGGGTAGGACAGTCTGCTTTCCACAGCAGTGGGTGGAGGGATGGTGTCCCACCATGTCTGAGCAAGAGGCGAGCTCTGAACTCCGTCCCTGCTCTTTCTTTTGAGACACATTAGTGACAGATAAGCCAGGACACTGAAAATTTATTCAACTTGCCAGAATACTTCCACCTCTGCCAAAACTGTCAGTGGCCTTCAGCGGCTGTCATTCCTCCTGCCTGGGATGTCCGGGGAGCAGCAAGGCAGCCTGCAGCAGATGGATAATTACAGAAGGGAGAACATCTGGAAGGTGTCACTGGAGTGTTGGTAGCTCTCCCTGTCTATGAGCTATGCCCAAACATGTCGATAAGTTTCCCAACATGGAATTCATTTTTTCTAACAGGATACATGTGGAAGTTCATGTTTCAGCAGTGGCCAGAAGTGGCTTTTTTCCTCTTCAAAAAGATTTGTGACCTATTCTTCAGGCTACTGGAATGTGATTTATTCGAGTCTCCTCTCAGAGAGCACTCCTGGGGCCCAGCAGAAGAGAAGACAGGAGCAGGGACTCCCAGCTCTGAGTTCCAGAGCTGTGCTCCATGATCCACACCCTCTGCCCATGATGCCAGAACAGGGATGGCTCCGTGCCCGGGGCCGTGTGTCCAGAGCCACCAGGACACACAGGACAGCCAAGCTGCTAAGGACAGCAGAGCAGATGTGGCAGTGCAGGACACAACAGAGGGGTGTTTCCCATCCCACATCTTCACCCAGCAGCTGCAGCCAGCTCAGGCACTCTTTGTGCTCCATAAACATCTGGGACATGAAGGAAAAAGGGGCATGTGCCTGGTACAGCAGCAACTGCAGAAACTCAGGTGTACAAAAGTGCCTGTGCCTCCTTCCTGGAGCTGCTCTGATGCTGGAGGGGACCCTGGCACATGGAGAGTTACAGCCCAGCACCTGGAAATGCTCATGCCCAGCCAGCCATACCCATTCAGTCCAAGGGTGCCTGTCCTACAGCACTGACACACCTTCTCCACAGACAACTGCTGCACTGTGCAAAGGAAAGATTTTGCAAAGCCTCGAGCAGTTACCAAGGAGGGAAATGCTCCCCATGCCTACACCTGCTTCCAGCCGAGAACCAAATCTTATCTAAAACTATTTTCTCATTCAGCATGTCTCTAAGCACGTATTAAAATAATCAGTTTAACGATCACAATGACCCCAGACAAACACAGCAGCTGGAAGATCCATAGCAACAACTCAAACGACATCCTTGCAGAACACGGCACATCACGTGGCTCTCCCAACAGCACACCTCTGAAGGTACTTTCTCAAACAGCCACGGGAACAGCTTGGACAGAGGGCAGCACACTTTTATGCCTTGTCTGAGCTGCAGGCCTCTGTCCAAGGCCCTGAGAGGCAGGGTCATCGCTCTGCATCACTGCAAGTCCTTGGCGTGATGCTTAAACCTCTAACCCATCAGTTCAGAGGGAAGAATTCTACCCCATAAACCTTCCTGACATGCAGTAAAATAACACATTTATTTACTAGCTTGAACCCACCAATACGCTGTTCATTTCAGTGATTGATAGAATTGGGTTATAATAAGCATACTTTATTATTGAAAAATTTAATTTAAGGTTTAAACATAAAACAAATGGTATTTTCAAATCTATTTTAATGGAGACTATCAAAACCATTCCATTGCCATAAGGGAAAAATTCTGTCTCCATATCTGTTATGTATATATGCATAAAATCTTCAGCCTACAAGTCAAAGTTGTCTGTCCTTCTATCAATCCATCATTTTGAAAACAGAATACAGAAAGCCTTATTTTTTCACTTAATTTTCATTAGATTCTTGAGGGAATTAAAATAACACAATAATGGGCAAATGCTGCCACCACAAATTCAAATGACAGCAATGAATCTACTTATAGACAGAATTCGGCCAAAACTCCAGCTTAGAGTGCCAAGTATAGAGCAGACACCCATAAAAGTTCTCTGAGAGCTCAGCTGTGTCAGGTAGGTAAACAATCTACTTCAAATGCACACAAGAACATGCATCCTTTAATGGCTGGTCTTGCCTGGTGCTCACAGAGAGGGACTCACCATTCCACCCTCGCCCAGGGTTTCCTTGCCCAAGTGTCAGCAGGGCAATCCCCAAAGTAACCTGTCCAAGGGCCAGCAACCTGCCAGGACACCTCAGGCCTTCTAGCAGGACTGCAGAGCAGCTCGTGGGTGGGGTGACTCTCCCTGTCTCTGTGTTCACCTCTTCCCACAGACACACTTGGAAAGATATTTGACAATATATTGAGAGAAGACCTTTGTAAAGCTTTTCCCTGGCACTTTCCAGAGACCTCTCCATGGCCAGTGAAGAATGACCTTTCCCATCTTTAAAACAAAAAAAAATGCAAAAAGGTATTGTTATGGCAAGATAAAGTCCTGAGCTTTTTTCCTTCCCTCCCCCTGTCCTTCTCCAGGACTGCAGGTGCCTGCAGTGTGCCACACATTTTTCAGCATGGTCTTTCAGCCCCATCCCTCAGTGGAGTGGTTGGCAGATACCTCTGCCAGGCTGGTGGCTCCTGAGAGGCTCTCCTGCAGCCCCAGCCACAGGCACATCCTGAGCTGAAGCACCCAGAGCACCAGAGCTCAGCAGAGCACCGTCCCGGGGTCGGGAAGAACAGATGCCCACAGCTGGCTATGCTGGCCCCACTATCCTCAAAGCCTTGCTCTATTCCTGTTGTTGATTTGTGAAAATAGGCAAAACATGTTTTAAATTTGAATACATTTAAATAAAATGCCATGTGGCTGCCAGCTTGTTGTTGATAAGTAAGCTCAGCTTCAGCCACGTGCTGTAAGTTCAGGTGGGAGGGATATTCTCATTCATGTTTTCCTTACATTTTCTTCAAACATCTCAAACCACAGTAACACATGAAAAGCACAGGGAGTTGGCTGGATTCTTTTTTTGGTAATTTTTAAATTACTTTAATGATGGTCTGTATTCTAATAGGGTTTGCCCACTCCCCTGGTAAGTCCACAGCTTCACCTCCTCAACAGGTCAGACCCTTGGTACATTTTGCCTTGCTGCAGGAAAGAAATTTATCTTTTGCAATGATTTATTCTTTCCCTGGATGTTCCTTTGATGCAGGTCTATTGTTTCAGGGGAAAACAAATGTATTCCTTTAGCAGGTTTGTGCCTTCAGTGGAATTTGTCTAAGGAGGTTCCACTGCACAAACACAAAAAGCCCTAATAGATGCAGGCTGGGGCTGCCGCACGCAGGCACATGTCAGGTTTGATGACTGATGGTACTTACACAGATTTACACAACAAAAAGTACATTAAAAGGACGTTAAGATTGTGAGCCAATGTCACAAAAGCGTGGAAATTCACATTTCAGGATTTAAACTTCCAATATTGACATGGAATGTTGAATATTAAAACGGGCTCCCATTAGAGTGAAGGCACTGAATAATTTTTAATCTAGACTAATAATTTCCTGAAATTTGTTGTTCTCTCTGCCTCTTAAGGCTTTCACATTTTTAATTAACTTTTTGTTGTGTCCTTGTCTTGTAATTTCTGAGTTGCTCCTCCAGTATAATTACATAATATATGCAGCACGTGTGATAGCTTAATTGGAAATATTAACCACAATATGCACGGAAATCTTAAAAAGCTTCATGAAACTTTGAGAGTAAATGTTTCTACAGCTTTAGTGAGTTTGGTTGCTTCCAGTATTATTCTCTAATAAAAACAATTACACCTAATGCCAGCCCAACCTGGAGCAGAATTAGGAATAAGGAGAAGAAGAATTAGTACCTACAAAATCCCTATCACCGCAGTGTTATTGGTTTCAGGTGGAAAAACAGATTTAGGCACAGGCAGCCAACATTAACCCCCCTCTCTTTGATCCCCTGACCCCCTCCCCCCAGGTCTGGCATTATTCCTATAAAACCCCTTTTGGATCCAAAGCTTTCAGATGTTGAATTGCTCTTAGGAGATGGGGAGCACTAAAATAAATGGGAACCGAAGGTGCTTAGAAACGTGTGCGGCCTGAAGGATGCGAAGCTAAAAAACAGGAAAGCAAATGGTATTTTTGTATTTTTTTGTGGCATTCAAAAAGATTACTCCCAAGTTTATGCAAGGTCTTATCCTGCTGTCAGCTCTCTCAGGCTATTTTACAAGATTTGCAAAGAAAAGCGTGAACAAACCCAAGGTGCTGTAACTTTAACTCGCAGCCTTGCTGCAGGAATATGCAAGTTAAACCAGTGGATAAAAATTCCCCCCATAATGACTACTTGCTCTGCTATGGAGAGGGCTGGGACAGAGGGAGGGAGAGGAAGACAGGAAGGAAAGAAGAGTGCAGTGAGATAAAGCAGAAACTGCTATTTCGCATACAATTCATGTTTGCTAATTCCATTTCTATCCCTCCAGAAGTGAGGCTCCATCTTAAAGCACGCTGCAGCCATTTTATCTTCACCAAGAAGGAACAGAAAATAGGATGCTTCCTCAAATAACCCAGAACGTTGGTTCATGAGCTGATGGGACCTAAGCAATGGCTAATGGATGATTAAGGCCAGAAACAATTATAAAGAGGAATCTTTTTAATATCTCAAGACAACTCTGTAACTCCAAGGTTGAAGGAGCTGCCTGTGTCCAGAAGTGCCCCCAAATTTCAGTGTTAAACTGGGATTGCAATTCATCAGCCCTTAGACCCGTTATTTCAAAATACAATAGTTTGTTGGGTTCTATAGTTGTTGAATTTGCTTTCCTGCCTGCAGCAGCTTCACTTCAGATGAGCACAAACAGTGCCTCCCATTCCCTCCCAAAGGCAGTGCCTGCCAAACTGTCAGGGCACCAAGGGGCAACACCACACACGGACTCAGCACGGGACACAAGCCAGGGAAAATGCCTCAGGGGTCAATAGCAGAGAGGCAGGGCTGTGACAGCAACATGGGTACAACATGGAACATGGAACACAGCTTGCAGAGAAATGTGTCCCTAAGCAGGACATGCCAGAGGCTCTCCAAGGTGCCAGTGAAAGAACTGCACCAGGCACATATGCTGTCCCACGGAGAAGGACATGGCTGGCACAGACCCCTCGGGACACTGGCCAAGCATTTTCCAGAGTCTGAGGAAAGGATGTATACTCATTTATCTGTTCCCTGAGTGGATAATGAATGTACAGGTCTGATGTGCTCTGGAAAGAGTCTCAGGTTCTGAGACTGGCAGGGAGCACAGCAGAGGTATGGCTGTTTGTTGGTGAAACAATGAAATACGGCTTTTCTGGCCATATTTCATGTCCTCAGATCAAAGTCCACTACTCCTTTTCAGGCACTCCCAAAAAAAACTGCGGCTTGAGAATCAGAAGACCATTTCTACTGAAGGGAGCTGTCTAAGGAGTATCTCAGGTGGTTGAGAATTCTTTTCCTACCAGAAAGTAAAAAGAATACAGGTTATTAGAAGAAATTTTCCTCCTTATAGACAAAATCACATACACTGAAATTTTTACACAAGATAATCCAAGATGTGACAGAAAAGAGTCAAACACTCCAACTAGACTGTTTCGTTGTTGTATGGCCTGTTTACTGGCAAGCAACCTGGGAATCCTGACCTCAGCAGCCCCCAGAGACAAAGTCTTTAAGGGGATGAAATTTGGGGTCATCCTAAAAACCAGATTTCAGCCCCCACTCTGACTAAAGCCACCGAACAGTGGCAAGTGCTTGACATCCTGAGCTTCAGCAGAAGGCTGCTATCAGCAACACTAAATCCATGCTATAGGTGACCAATGGTTATGTCAGAGCAGGACGGCGACTCCTGAGCGTCCCCACGCTGCCCAGCCCCACTCTGGCTCCTTTCCCACACCGCCTCCTGTCCCGACCAGCAGACACCGAGTCGTCCTCCCCTGCAAGGCTGAGAAGGGCGCTTTATTCTTTCCAGGTGTCCTGCCCTGCTTTATTTATGGGCTCACTTTCTTCCCTAGTGTGAGAAACCCAAGCTTTTAGCCAGCTGGGAAGGATTGGCAAGACACATTTGGGAGGGGAAAAAAATTAGCAATGCTTTTTTCTCTCCAACCTTTGCTCAGCTTATCAGCAGGGAATTTTCCAGAGCCTCAGCATCTCCCCCACGAGCAACAATGCACGAAGGCACTGGGTGCTGAAGCATGGTCACACCTGGTAAAACTGGACTCTAGCTTAGAATAAACTTCTCATGAGGAGCACAAAGGAAGCCAGACTGGTATTTCTGTTCTCCGGGCTTTGGTACAATCACAGCAAGCCCTACACAGGCCAGGAGCCATCGCATCTCTTGCAGGCCTCATAAAGTCACCTTCTCCTGTTCCCAAGCCAGTGTGGCAGGGAAGGAGAGGACAGGCCCCCCTTGCAGTACCTCATCAACCCAAAACGACCTCCAGCAGCTCCTAACAGTACAGGAGCACAGTAACCCTCCAGCTGAATGAATCTCATTTTCCAAATGGAAATGGAACAACAGAAAGAACCAGGTGTGCATCACCAGTGGCTCCTCCAGCTGTAAATTCACACCAGCAGCAGGGGGTCTTTTTTTTTCTGGAAAAGGGACACAGAGAACGTGTGGCAGCAGCTTCATGAAGCCCAGAATCCCTGTGGGACCAAACCAAGGTGAAGTTCAGCAGTGTTGGACAGAGCCCAATGGGCCTATCCTCATCACTGAGCTCCTGCCCTTGGGCTCTTGGTCACCAGAAAGGTGATGTGGGAAACATGCCAAAAGCTCAGTTTTGAAACACAGAAGCATGAAGAGCCTGGAGAAGTTATTTCTTGAAAGAAAGTTAATCTTGGGTTTATCAAAATGAAGTGTCAGATACCTTTATGCTGATGTGAGAAAGATCCAACCCTGCTTGGTTAATGGCAGGTTATTCTTTTTCCTACGCTGTCAACTATTGTTACTGATTGTTAATAGCATTAATATTTCCATCACTTAATTTATTTCATTAATCCCATTCAAGTTTACCATTCCCAGCATATGAACTGTAAATAGCAATAATAATGCCATCAAGGTTAATATCAGTGATGCTGAAGGGTATTATGTAAAACACAGGCTGTGAGCGGCAGCGAGACAGGCGCCTATAAAACCTGCCCGCGCTAGCGGGGGGTGGGTTAAACAAAGGTCTCGCGCAGATTTACGGAATTGCGTTATCTTCTGGAAGAGGTGAAGATTTAATACCCAAAGCCTCCTTTAAATTTCCTATAATGTTCCTTTCTATCCCTTGACTGTAAAAATACAGCCAGACACATCCATAAGGAATGGCATTTTTAGCTTAAATTATTAAAAGTCTAATAGTGGTTTCGGTTTGCTTCTAAAAGCAAATGCAATGGCAACTGACAGTTTGTCCCCTTTTAAATCCTGACGTGCAGGTGCTGGGGTGACTCCAAGCAGTGCAAGGAAAAGGTCTGGAACAGAGCACAGGACAAACAAAATTAAGGACGTCCCCTGAAAGCCAAATACCGGGTGGCAAGGGAAGGCAGCAGCCTCCTGACAAGCAAGACACGCAGAGTGCTGCCCATGGTGGGGATTTCTGGACACTGTTCCCAGACAATTCCATGACACTGCAAACGAAGCCTTGCTCTGAGCACAGCACATGGTTGACTGAGAGAAGCGGCAATCCCATCAGCACTACCATACCTGTAGTATTTATTACCTCAGAAATAAAAATACATCTGCTAGCTAAAGGCTTAGCAGCAATTAAAAGGCTGGAATACTTCGACACAAACGACCATTCTTACAACTGAAGGCTCATGGCCCCCAGGGGACACAGGTCCTACGTGTTCATCATCGTCATATCCAGGGAACCCCACACGTCTGTACCCCCTTTCCAATGGGGGCCAAGGCAGAGAGCAGAGGGGAACCCCCCAGGGACATCCCTGATACAGACCCAGTAACCTCAGGAAATATTTGCTGATGTTGCTTTGGAAAAAAGTGGGTAGAGAATGAGAATTTAAATCCTACAAGATTTTGGGAGAATAAGGGAGCTGCTGGTAAAGAGACCACTGAAAACAGAGGCTGAGGGAAGAGTGGGGAAATGGCTCTGTTTGCCCCTCTGGGGAAATCCATGCTGTGGGATGGATTTCTGGAGATAAAGAACACATTGGCTTCCTGTGCCCAGAAAATGGGATTGAGTAGTCACACCAATGGATTTGGGAAGAATTTGTAAAAGAGTCGGAGCTATAAAATACCTTTCTGCTCCTTTCTCATGGCTGCTGCTGCTGAGGGTGCAGGAGTCTGCCAGGGTAGGGAATGGAAAAGGACGTTTACTATGGAGGACGGCTCCGTCCTGCGCTGGGAAGTGGCCCATCCACACAGACCCTCCTTTCTTTGTTACATCTGCCATGCCTTGAAGAATTAAATTAGATATACAAGGGGGAAAGAGAGAGGGAGAGAGGGAGGAGGGCAAGGGAGGGAGGGAGGGAGAGAGGGAGGGAAGGAGGGAGGGTGAGAGGAGAAAAAAGGCTAAGGCAGGAATATATTTCCTATGTCTGGATAAGGGGAAGGATTCGAGGTAATTGCTTGCTTTTCTCATTGTTCTCAGCTGCCAAGCAGAGATTCATAGAGTGTCTGCAAAGATCTCTCTCTTTTTTCTTTTGCTTCTAATTCTTCACCCCCCCTGAACCCCCATCTGTCCCGATCCCTATCCCTCCCCTTCCTCCCGCTTATTCCACCCTAGAAGGAAAAAAAAAAAGTAATTTGTCTGTTTTATTTATGATGCAATGAAGGTATGCTGAACGCATCGGGATAACCTGACACTGGTCAAACTATCTGTCAGCAAAGAAGAACTGCCTTCATACTCCAGCGAGTGCATAATTTAACCATTTCTCTCCCGGAGGCCAACGCCAACCCATCCATTCCCAACACTAGGGTTTGTCACTGCTCCCTCCACGATCAAACCCGGGGTTGTTGGCAAAAACCAGCATTTGACATGTTTTCAATCAACCCTTTATCTTCTCATCTTCGCTAGTCATATACAGATTGTCTGCATGTAATAAAACTTCTCTTTGGAAAAATAGAAAATTATTTGAGATATTCAGATGAAAGCCAGGTCCCAAAACAAGATGGAACACACAAATCTGCCAGCAAGGAAACCAATTCAGGATGGATTTAGGACCCAGATAGAGCCAGACAATTGGATGCTGAGTATGGGGAAGAAATAGTAATGCCTCAGGTCTGAGAGAAGTACAGCTAATCCTTTCCTCCTGATGCACGGGGAGCAACGGCTTCAGCTCGGGGAGAAAATGCAACCCATCCAGTGAACAGGGTGAGAGGGAAACGGGAGCTAAAGGAGGGTGAAAGCCAGAGGGAAAAGCAGAAAATATCAGCAAATAATATTCTGGAAGATTAGAAATGTGAACCCAGACTAAAAAAATTTAAAATAAATAAAATTAACTGCATATCATTTTGTTTGGTTTTGATTTTAAAAATTCCAAGCAAACAAAAATAATGCACACAAGCCCTGTAGAAATGGGATGGAGCAAAGAGGGGAAGGGAATGACTGCTTTCGTCCCTCCATTATAAATTAGTCCCGACATCTCTCCATGACTCCGTACAGCACAGGGAGCATGTGTGAGCACGCTGGGCAGCCGCTGCCAAAGGGGCCATTTCCAGCACGGGCTGTGCCGGTGCCTCCCATCCCCACCACTGGCACAGCAGATTCCCAGGCATCTCCTGCAGCCCCACGGCTGTGCTGGGAGCCAGGGCAGCTCCTGCTACGAGACTCAAAAGGACTGGGCAAGTTGGAAGAGATTTTTGATATCACCATAACCACGGCCCGCAGGATTCGGCCCTGGGCGTGTTCCCCAGCCAGGCAGGACTGCTGAGCCCAGGGCTGAGCACACCCGCAGCATTCTGATGTTTAATAAACGACAGAAGAAAGTATCAAATAAATAAGAAGAGATTTTGCCCTCTAATGCGATGCATGCAAGAAGGATCAGGGCAGAACTCCAGGAAATGAGGGCTTTGACGAATAGCTGCTGCTCAGGATCTTATTTATTCCTGATACACCCCAGCCTTCGTCGCAACAATCAGGAAAAGATTTTATGAATGGGAATATCTGTACAAGAGTGAATGTAACATGGCAGGGAGATAATAGGAAGGGTCAGGTGAAAGCCAAGAGGTGGTTCCTGGGCTGGGCAGTGACCCTGCAGGACACCCCAGGGCCACTGGCCAGGGCCAGCCACTTTCTCCCGAGGCTGCTCACACAGATTGTTCAGGAAGGCGCGATTGCAAATTTCAATTCTGGGTTTATTCCGCATCCCTGAGAAACCAGCAACTGGAATTCACATATATTTTCCTTTGTGAGATTATTTAGGAGTCAGTCCTTACAGCTATTTGTGCACTTACCTATCAATACAGGGGTATGAAACACTCATTGAGATAAAAACAAATATATTTTGCAAAACATACAAATAGAGACATAATTTGTATATGGGGAAGGAATTTATAAAGGATGAGATTCTGTAGCAGATTTATCAAAAACAGACACATGGTGCTGTTTCTCCTGTCATTCAGGAAATCCCACATCCACACAAAAATTATGAACAATCACGTTTTTCACACAAAAATTGCTCCCTGGTAATTAGTATATTCGGGAATAAAAAGGAAATCCTTTTACTTCCTTGTTCACCTGTATTTTTTTGCTAGGAATGAAGAAATACCATGAAATTACAAGCAGCCACACTCCTTTTCATTCACGACAATTTTAAATACTAAAACACAAAGTCAACCCAGCAGGCACAGATTTTATTGTCAAATCACAACTAAAACCAAAACTAGTTAAAACCATTTAATTTTGTTAAGAAAAGGTGCAATGAGATTGAAATATTCTGTGCCTGCTTTTAAATTGTACCAATTCTTATGGCTGGATCCTAAGCCCGTGAACAGGACACCCATATCCACAACAGTTCCATTAATGTCAAGGCAGGAGCCCCAGTAACATCCTAATTCTGAACAGGCTGAGTCACCTCCTTAAATCCTAAAATAAAATACTGAAATAAAATTGCAATTCTTTTGGACTGACAAGGAGATGCAATGTTCTGAACGCAGATTTCTCTTCGGGAGTGTTTGTACTTTGTGTTTGCCAAAGCAGCGGGGTTATTGCAGAGGGGAGATGGGCTCAGCTTTCCGTCTGCCCGGGGTTCCTACAGAAATCTGACAGCCCTGCCCCACGAGCCTCTGGCACACTCACTGCTCCGCCATTTGGGGTTGCTTCTTTTCACCGCTCTTAGCTCCACAGAGCAGAAACCACACATTTAAAAATGCACTGCAATGTCCTGAAATAAATTTTGTTATTAACAATAATTCTCCCATGCCTCCTCCCCATAACATTGATATACCAATAGGAGAAAATTTACTCAAAGCAGTAATATTTTAATCAGTAACTTAGAGCAAATGAAAATCATGCTTCACAAAAATTAAACGTTGTAAATTATATTTGTTAAAATATGTTTTGTAAAAATCATCCTTGGTAAAATAAAAGAACTCTAATTCCATTTCAAAATCATTGATTGTTTCAAGAAAAGTAGAAAATATTTGCAGAGAAAAAAAAACCAAACCAAAAATACTAAAACAGGTAGGAAAAAAACCCCAAAACTTTAAAAATAAATTCACAACTCTCATAAGCAATGTAAAAATCCTCTGCAATATGGATTTCTATGACATCCAGACCTACATTTGCAGAGCTGGCTCTGAGGATATTTTTGTTTACGTGCTCCTTTGATGTAAAAAAAGCAAATAATAAAATGCTAGAGCTATTTGCTGGAACACATCCATGGGGGTTTTTCCACCTCAGATGAGTGATAGGCATAGATGGTGCCAGACCATTTCTACCCGGGTTTAAAATAACCCTAAACAATTTCTATAATCTGTTTTCAAGGGCAGCTTGTTGGTAATATGAGATTTTTTTCCACAAACTCCAGAATACTTAATTCCTAAACTGTTTTATCGTTTGGCTGCCGAGTATTTCTTTCTCAGAGCTGTACTCCAGAGCCTCGCACGGAGAGACCCCGATGCTTCCCTGCCTGAGCTCTTTGTAAATCTGTCCCTTCCCCACAGAGAAGCCTGGAAGAAGCTCAGGGAATAAAGGCTGCTTCCAGCACTGTCACAGCCCATGCTTGGGGCTGCAAACCAAAAATAATTCCCTGCGTTTGCCCCACTCTGTTGGCTTTTCCCTTTCTGGGATGTTGCCTTAATTAAGGTTTTTGCCTCTCTCATCTCCATCGCTATTAAATTTTAACCCAGACACGCAGCCTTTCCTTTTTCCACCCCTTTTATGATTCCTGTTACTGCAGCCCCCGGCCCCCCACGTCCCTCCAGCCTCTCGCTCCCCACATTGGATTTTTTCCTCCTTAAATCTCGGGCTTTTCCCGCTGGCCTTGTGCACTACCAGGGAATCATTTGCTTTCATAATTTCCATTTTTTTCTCTCAATCTCTCGGGGTTTGGCAGGGGATGCTGCCGGACGCAGCCTCGCTGCGGGTGCTGTTCGTGGATGGCGAGTGCCCTCTGCAGGAAAACACCTCCAGCCAGGAAAGCCCTTGGAAACCGCGAAAACAGGAGCGAAGAACTCCTGCTTATGGTTTTTACTCATTTCATTCTTACACACACCATCAGAACTGCTGGTCCCTGAACTCAACTTCCCCAGGCTGCTCCATCCCTCCCAGCCCCACGGCCACATCCCAGCCCATTCTATAGAGAACCAGATCCAAGAAGGGTTTTTTCCTTTCTCAGGTACTGTTTTCTGGCAGGCTCTAAAATCTCTTATTTCAGAGCACAGGCACACAGAATTCCTCGCTTTTGCTGCAGCAAATCTGCACAGGATGATTTTTTTATTCGGTTTTCCCAAAATATAATCTCTTTAGGAAAATCCAAATCAAATCCTGCTCAGACCCCTGTCCAGAACAATGGCCTTTCCTGTGGGTGCCCTGCCCACTCCCCTTCTTAAACAGCAAATTCTGATTAGGTTTTATATATGTATTGATAAAATCAGTGCAAAACATTGGCTGGGAGAAAGCTCAAGTGACAGATTTAAATCAAATAGAAAATAAAAGAAAATAATAATTTAAAAAACCCTACAAAGAGAACACTTTTAAGGCAGGTGTCTAACCAGGGTCTCCTGAAAGCCTTTTAATCAAAGGCCAGGTCCCACCCAGGGACCCCGCTGCCATGGCCATCCCCAGCCATGACTCCATGGCCAGCCACAACCCCAAGCCCTGTGTCTTGTGGCAGAGGGTGGGATTGGGAAAAAACCCTTCTGTAAAGGAAAAGCATTTTGAAAGAGCTCGTCTTTTCCAAGAGCTAATAATGCCTGTGCAGCACAATAGGCATCGCTCACCGTGCCACGGGCAGACTCCCAGGCTCCTTTCTCTGTCTCCCCCTTTTTTAAGGATATCACTTATGCAAACCTCACCCGGCCTCTGCCTCGAGATTGTATATCAGAGCAGCAGGGGGGCTGATGAAGTGCTCATTTTTTTACATCAGTCTTATAAATTGCTCTCCCCATTAATTGTTTCCATGGAAACAATGCATTTGGTTTGGATGGGGATCCTGAAAAATTTTTAATGGGATTCTTAAAAATGTGCAGGAAGCAAGTGGGGGGTAGAGGAGGTGCTCTCCAACACCCTCAGAACAGATCCAGCCTAAGTTCTACCAACATGTGCTGTTAATTGTTTGTGGCCCAAAGCTGCCGAGCCTGGAGTCAGTTGAGGATCTGAAAACATTATTCAAATGACCAGGAAAAAAAAAGCACCAAAAGGGCAAGTAGAGATTACGTGACAGCAGAGATGAGAATTTCCAAACACCTCCTGGCAAAACACAGCCATGAGACCATGACCAAATAACAATTCTTTAATGTCACAGCCTTAACTAATAATTTAAGCATGAGCAGTCGTTGATAACCCATCAGATCCCCCAGCGAAGGCGGTGCTATGCGCAGAAGCGCCGCGCTGACAGGGACAGCGGTAGCGACACGGCCGTGCACACCCACCTTCCCCTTCCCCACTCTTCCTACGCCTCAGAGGATTTTGCTGTTAATTTTTTTTTTTTTCCCCAGCAGGGAAAGTATTTGTATTACAGGGTATGAAACCAGTCCAACATGCAAGCTTATTTAATTTGGAAAATGTGTGGCTAAATGCCACTTGTTATGGGATTAGTTAACAGCTGCAAGTCTGCTACTGTGGAAAGAATTTTTTTCAAGGAAAAAAAAAGAAAGAAAAGGATTTAACTGTGAGCTGCTATGTGCTGTATCCCGACGTTCTGCGTGGATTTTTGCGTTCCATCGGGTGTCTCAGCTCTCAGTGGGGCTGTCCTCACTCCCCGGTCGGCTGAAGCCATCTACACTTTCACTGTTCCTCCCAGGCAGCTCCAAGAGCCAGCAGCGAGCCTGGAACCAGCCCCGGAGCTGCCCGGCATGTTCAGGAGCCAGCCCAGCCCCATGGCGTGATCAGCAGAAGCTCCGGAGGCCCAGCCACCCTCTGCCTCCAGTCACAGACACCCACAAGCGTCAAGTTACTGGCAGCTCTCAAGTTATACCTCCAGCTAATCCCGCAGTGCAGACAGCCTCTAAATTACTTGCTAAAAATCCTGTCCTCGCCCTGAGTGTCCTCTGGTGTCCTCCATCACTAAGTGCTGCTAATGAAGGAGCAGATCATCTTTAACACATCAGTCACACAAGCCAAACCCACCAGTCACTTTATTTTCCATGACCTCCCTGCATGACCAGAACAGATATTTCCATGCAGATGCCAAGAAGCAAGTTCCTAAATCATAACTTGCTCCTCCCAGTCTCCAAAATGCTTCTCATCAGTATCCTGTTGCTGTCCCCCTTTCTACTCAGGAACATCTTATCTTAAAATCATGGAACTGTTTGGGTGGGAAGGGAACCTTAAAGCTCATCCAGACCTGGGCAGGGACACCTCCCACTGTCCCAGGGTGCTCCAAGCTCCATCCAAGCCTGACCTCGGACACTTCCAGGGATCCAGGGGCAGCCACAGCTTCTCCAGAGCTGAGGCCCTTTGTCAGCCTCAATTGTCGGGTATTAGCCTCAAATCTGGTGCTTGCTTCAGGCTCAGGGAAGGACACGAAGCCACTCCAGGAGCTGAGAGGAGCAGCCACCTCCCAGGGAAGACGCGGCTGCAAATCCTCACCTTGGAGAGGTGTGAGGAGGAGGAGAAGGATGGCTGGGAGGGGAGGAAACCACTGCTGAGCACAGTGCAGGCTGCTCAGACAGTGCTCCTTCCCATCCCAGCCTCTGCCTCTCACTGCTGCTCAACCTACAGCACAACAGTCCAAAGGGTTTGCATGGCAGAAGCCGTAACAAAGGAAATAAATCTGTTTGTCACCCCCTACGACAGACCCAAATTATCTTTGCAGAAGTTGTATCTTAGTGGATCTACTGCCCTGAGGGGCAGGAGGACTTTGTGCTTCTGGGCACAAAATTCTCAAAGCATCCAAGTGAGCCAAAACAGGGAGAGGGAAAAGGGGTTGGCGTCAAATCTCTGAAAAATTGCCTGTGCCGGCAGCTGTCTCCGATCAGTCATCTCTGGGCAGAAGGCAATGT
The DNA here is from genome assembly GCA_009812075.1 of Sialia sialis. Taxonomy (NCBI): domain Eukaryota; kingdom Metazoa; phylum Chordata; class Aves; order Passeriformes; family Turdidae; genus Sialia; species Sialia sialis. The sequence goes on from VRYO01000704.1 coordinate 709,323, forward strand.
GTGCTTCTCCCAAGGCTTTGGGGGGCTTTGACCAGCCCCCAGACCTCTGCAAGTCCATCTCTCCGCCTTAGAGCTTCTAATGGACATCATAAATGGGAGTTCCTCCAGGAATAACCTGAAGAGGTGCTTTGCACCCAGTCCTTGGAGCAGAGGAGAGCCTGTACAAGGCCTGAGCTCACCAAACCCCATGTACTAGCTCCAGCCAGTCTCTGCAGAACCGGTGCTATCTATTGTAGCCAAAATTTTGTTTCAATTCTGCATTTATTCCCATAATTTAGAAACAACACAAAGATATTCACATCACAGGACAGGAAAATTCCTCTTTGTCTGTTTCTTTTGGATACTATAACCTGATTACTTTCATGTTACATGCACACAACAAATGATCCCACTGTGCTGACACACACCCCACAATTACATGGACATAGATGGAGGTCACGTGGCATTTTTCTGCCTGAAAGGGGGAGGACAGAGGTAACTGGACCAGGTTTCTTAAAATCACATTTCTGTTATACCCGTGCCAATTCCTTAGCCAGAGCCTGAGCCAGTGTGCATCTGCTCGGCACAACCAAGACCAGACTGTGCAGGAGAAGCTTTTCCCTTGCTGATCACCAAAGCAGAGGTCACAGTCAGGCTCCCCTGAGGCTGCACACCCTGCAAAGGGAGCGAGTGCAGGACGAGGGGTGTGCTGGCTGCCCCAGCGGCACGGGCAGAGAGGCTGCGCCTGCAGCTCGGTGCTCAGAGGCCCCAGCACACTTGCAATACTGGTGAGCACGTTGTGCTGAGACAAGGCACCAGCAGAGGGGCTGGGAAAGGCCTTTGAAAGATCTTTAAGAAGCACTGGACATAAAAGCAACACGGACACATTTTAAGTCTATCAAGATCTCACAGTGATGAGCAGCAAACCAGCTCAGGGTTCCTGCTGTTTTACAGGGCTGCATAAGCCAGATTTGCCATTTCAGTTAACAAATATAATCACCCAATAAAATTTTAAATAAGTGAGGCATTATGATTTTTCACAAGCAAGGCCCCCAAAGTTATGTGTGAGTGCTCAAGCAGGCACTCCCAGCCCAGTGCTCCTGGGTACATCCTCACACAGCACAGACAGGGAGAGTCCCTGTCCTGGAAAGAGCATTAGCATATCGAAACTTCAGGCACGTCCCCAGCTCCACTGGGACCTGCTCACTGCAGATGCTACAAGTGGAAAGCAGCATGCAGAAGGAAACTGTCATTTCCTTCATTTCCATTATCTCAAAAGGGCACAGACTGGGTAAATTCTGTTTCTCACAACTCTACAGGAAAGTTTTCGCTTTCTGTGATTCCTTTTTAAAAATGACAGAACAAAAATATTTGTTTCCAAAACTGGAGGTTTGCAGCCTCCCTTCCCCGGGGGGAGGGCTAGGCTAGTGAAGGCTTTTTTCCATTTGTCCACATTTAAAGCTGGTTTAAGAAAAATAAGCGAGAATTGGGTTTTATCATTTCAGAAATGAAAGGTATTTACCCTCAAGACAGTAAAAGATCTTTTAAACCTTGCTGATGCAGGGGAGGAAATGGGTAGTTTACAAATGTAAAGCTCCAGCCCTGCACACCCCGCCCCGCTCCTGGCCGGGTGTGGAGTTCACTGAAATCGATACCATTTCTCACCAGCACAGTCACACACCAGCAGCTCCACGCTGCATCTTTTATCAATGCAAAAGTTGCTTTCAAGAACGAAATGTTCTTCACAGCAAATTCAAAATTTACCCACTTCAAAAAATATTTAACAGAATTCTGGAATGGTTTGGGTGGGAAGGGACCTCACAGCCCCTCATCCCACCCCTGCCATGGACAAGGACATCTTTTGTTATCCCAGGCTGCTCCAGGCCTTGGACACTGCCAGGGATCCAGGGGCACCCCTATCTGCTCTGGGCACCTCTTCCCTACCCGCACAGGGAAGAATTGTTTCCCATCTAGCCCTGCCCTCTGGCACTGGGAGCCATTCCCTGTGTCCTGTCCCTCCATCCCTTGTCCCCAGCCCCTCTCCTGGTGCCCCTTTAGGCACTGCAAGGGCTCTAGGGTCTCCCTGAAGCCTTCTCTTCTCCAAGCTGAACAACTACAATTCTCTCAGCCCCTCCTCAGAGGGAAGATGTTCCATCCCTCTAAATATCTTGGTGACCCTCATTTCTCCTACCTCATGAAGTCACACAAAGCAAATCCCAACTGCTGACCAGAAAAAACGAGAGCTATTTGCTAGAGCCCTGATAATGTTTAAAAATATATAGTCAAACATCATGCTAAGTGGAGGCCTGATAAACGAAAGTCCATCTCCTACACTAACCTTCGAGGTAAAATTAATAATTAATTAGCAAAGTCAGGACATGGAATGATTGCTATCAATATTTTAATGCTTTTACTGCTAATTTTATTCTCCATCCGTACTCTGCTGCTGGAGAAGCAGGAGAGCTGTGTGTGTGCTTTCCGTGCAGCCCCTGCCTCAGGGCCAGCGCAGGAGGAGCAGTGTCACCCACACGGTGTCCCCAAGGTCCCTGCGGCCACAAGGCAAGCCCCCTGTCCGTGCTTTGCTACGTGTGTCCAGCACCAGCAGCTCCAGCCTGCCACGGCATCAGCTCCAAACCAAGGCCACTTCCGTGGAGCCAGCGGGCAAAACTAGGAGGGGTTTAAAATGCAACTGAAACTTTCCCCAAGCATCAGAAATATCTATTCCCTCTCCGACAACACAGCAAGGAAAACCTTGGCCCCAGAGGAAAACTGCTGGGAAAGTTGTGAGAAGGTGATTGCAGACGGGTGCCAGGGCCCAGGAGCAGAGAGCAGGCAGTGGGCAAAGGAAGGGAAATGAGTGCTGCCCTCACTACTGCAAGGCAAAGTGTGTCCTGCCTGCTTTATTTACTCTTTATTAGTCTAATGAGGCTGTTTCCTGGGAGTTTAATTACCATAATAGAGACAATTCCTTTCTTAACCCTCTTTACAGCCTGGAAGAGAAAGAGCCTCTGACAGAGGAATGTGCAGCACGAGCAATGCTGTGTTTGCAGCAGCCCAAGCAGAGCCCCGACACCTCAGGCACGTGGCCACAGAGCTCCCTCCTGGGGGAGTCCCTGCCGGGGTGGGGGGTCCCTGCCGGAGGGGGGTCCCAGCCAGGCTCCACCCTCACCCAGCATCCCCTGAATGGCCGAGCTGGGAGGCAGCGCCACACAGCTCTGCTGCAGAAAAATTAAGAGCACATGATTAATGCTACATAAAATGTGTGGGTTCCCAGCCCTTTGAAATCATACCTCTTCATCATTTCCATTTACAGTTTACTAATGAAATTAGATATGGTAAAGGGTTCCTTTCTTTCCTTTTTCCCTTAAATTGACTGTACATTTTTTTAGAGTTAAATCAACATATTTTCCATTCCATATTCAGCAAGAAATCAAACAATTAAATATGAGGGGTTTTTCCTGCTGCTGCTAAGAGATATTTCCATGGTGTTGCCATAATACATACAGCAATTTACTGTATTAGACTTATATGTCTGTTACTCTGCACAACAGATACAACAGATCAGATTAGAACAAGGTAACGAGGCAGAGAGGATGAAAAGCACCAGACCTAAGAGCAGAAAATACACAGGCTCTGAAAAGACACAGCAGAGCTTGGCTGACCTAGCCACAAGGCTCTCCCGTCCCACTTCCACAGCTACAAATCCAGACAGCACCCTGCAAAAGCAATTGCTAAACCCAGAATAAACCTGGGCCAGAGTGCAAAATCCAAAATAAAAAATCTGCGCCTAATTTCCTTTTAATCCAGCCTCACACAAGGGATAAAGCACAAAGTCCTGATTCCTGGGCACCACAGTGTTGATGACAGGAAGCCATTAAAACACCACTGTGAGGTCACAGTCAAATTAAATGAGGCTGGAGACATGGGTCACGCTGGTGTGACACATGCACAGTGTCCAGGTGAGTTATACATGTGCTGTGTCCAGGAAGTGTTACACACATGCACCGTGCCCAGGTGAGTAATGTGCCATGCCCACGTGTGTTACACATTGCTGTGCCCAGGTGAGTAATGTGTGTTACACATTGCTGTGCCCACTGCAGCCCAGCTCAGTCCCTCCCAGGACAGCTCTCTGGCACTGCTGCCTCTGGAACCACCCACTGAGCTCTGACCAGCAACCGTCGACTCTTCATAAACGTGGGGGGGATGGGTGTTTACACAGCTGTCACCTTAACTAACACTGGAACAGTAAAATGCAGGTGAAATGAAATAACTGAAGGCATTTCTCCTGAAATTCTGATCGCAGAGTTGCCCCAAGAGCAAAAGAATTTGGGAGCCTTGCATTCTGCTGTTGCATGTTTAGATGATCACTGTCTTTCCTGCAGTGCTGTTTGACGCTTTGGGCTTGGCTTGGCAGTAAGAAACTGCACTCTCACTAAAATTCATCCATGGATATCCCCTTTGAACGCTTCTTGGATGGTTATTTTCACTAACATTGTGTTTATTAGCAGAACAGAGGGAGGACTGTAAAGCAGGATCACGGGAGAGTTTGATTTCCAGGCAGTGATGAATGGTGGGGGAGGCCAGGTCACCCGGCTGCAACATCAAAGGGGCGACTGAACCAGCAGCACACTTGAAGTTAGTTAAAATGCCATCACCATTTTCTGAGTTTTGCTTTTTTCTTACATTTAAAGAAATTATATTCCCTAGTGCTGGCCTCAGCCATTATTTCCAGGTCTCTGATGATACCCAGGACTCTATAAAGGCATTACCTGCTGGCATGCCAAGGAGGATTTGCCACATGGTTTAACTGTGATACGATGCATTCCTGTCCTCGCCATGTCATTTAAAGGGCTTCAACAATGTGCTTTACGTACCTTCCCCTGGGCCTGCCCCATCCTAAGGCACCAGGATAAAACTGCCAAGGAATTTGTGTGGGTCTGGTTCCTTTCGGGCTAAAACCGGAGACAGATTCTTTCAGAGTTCTGCCTCCTTTTCTGTCAACAGGCAGTGAGGAACCAGGTGTTCCTGGGGTAGTACATGGCAGGAGAGGCAAGTCCTAAGTCTTGGAGCTGAACCAGACACCGGCTAAAGAAATACAGTTGTCTACTGTATACACACTTACAGCTAGCAAAGGTAAAAGCAAACTCAACCGATTACTAAGCACAAGACATTCCAGACTGCTTTGGGTTGGAAGGGACCTCACAGTCCATCCAGTCCCACTCCCTGCCGTTGGGCATTTTCCACTATTCCACATTGCTCCAGCCCCAGTGTCCAACCTGGCCTGGGACACTGCCAGGGGATCCAGGGGCTGCCACAGCTTCTCTGGGCACCTCCCCACCCTCACAGGGAAGAGCTGCTTCCTAATATCCCAATTAACCCTACCCTCTAAATATGTGCATTCAATATACCTACGTAATTAGTATGTCCGTTGAATAAACCAAATCCTAAGTCAGGTCTTACTAAAGGTGGGTGGAACACAGACAAGAACTGTAGTAGAACACACACATACACACACCTGCTGGGGCCTCTCCTGTGGCCGGCCCCTTCGCTGGCTCCTCTGTTGGGCGTCGCTCAGCAGGGTTTGGCTTTCCCTGGAGTGTCCTTTCTGCAGAAGCTCTTCTTCCCTGAGAAACTGACCCGTCCTTAGCGAGTCCATCCCCTCCATCAGTACGTTTAAACAGTAAACATCGGCGATCTTTGTAATTAACCAGCTCCGCTCTTCGCTAAATTCCCACCGCGCCGAGCCCGCTCCAAAACCGAATGCTACCAGCGCCTCGGAGCGGGCGCGTGCCCCCTCACGGCTCACAGCGCGTGCCCCCTC
>VRYO01000704.1:716122-735374 GCA_009812075.1 Sialia sialis
ACACAGCGCGTGCCCCCTCATGGTTCACAGCGCGTGCCCCTAACGGACACGGCTCGTGCCCCCTCGCCCTCTCCCACGCGCACACACACAGCTGTGCGCTGGCGCGGGGGCACCAGGGGGCAACCTCGGCCCGGGAACCGGCGCGGCCGGGCCGGGCCAAACCCGCGTGGAACAGCACGAGATGGATAAACACACAAACAACACACAACAAACGCACAGCCCGGGGATGACTGTGCTCACAGGCACGGCTGTGCCCGGGCGCAGGGACAAGTGAGTCAGCGGAGCGCTCATGCCCGGGGCTGCAGGGACAAGTGTGACACCGGTGGCGCCTCAGGGAGCGAGGGCAGCGCCATCCCGAGCACGGGAGGCTCGACTCGCTCCCTAATCAATTTCACCTACTTTTCCCACATCGACAGTATTAGAAAGAAAGAATAAAACAGGTTTTTTAAAACCCAACCTCCACTAAAAAGGCTTTGGGTGTCGCAGAATCTCAGAACGGTTTGGGTGGAAGGGACCTCACAGTCCACCCAGTGCCACCCCTGCCCTGGCAGGGACACCTCCCACTGTGCCCGGCTGCTCCAGCCCCAGTGCCCAACCTGGCCTGGGACACTGCCAGGGATGCAGGGGCTGGCACAGCTGCTCTGGGCACTCTGTGCCATCCCTGCCCACCCTGCCAGGGAACAATTCCTGCCCAAGATCCCTTCCAGCCCTGCCCTCTGGCAGTGGAAGCCATTCCCTGTGTCCTGTCCCTCCATCCTCTTGCAGCTCCCTTAGGCACTGGAAGGGGCTCTGAGCTCTCCCTGGAACCTTCTCCTGTCAGGTCAGTGCAGCACCCAGGCAGAACCAGGCTGGCTTCCCCGGAGTGCTCCCCTTCACAGCAGGCTTAGAGCCCAGCAGGTACATCACAGGGATGCTGAGTCTCTGCAGATCACCAGCTTTCACGGATCACAAGGGGAACACAGCCTGGAAGACATGCCCAAGCCATGGTGTAATGCTGGACATTCCTGCGTGTCAGGCTTTCCTAAATTATCTTTCGGGTAAACAACCTAAAACCAGCCTCTGTGCTCTGACGTACACCGCCTTGTTTCCCTGGGCGTTTTGCCTGGGCAAAGAACCCGGGCCTTTGTCCCAGATTTTTATCTGAAGAATTGCATATATTTATCCAGGCTGGTCCAGCCTGACCCAGACTGCAAGGGCCCAGCCCTGCCCCTGCAGCCAGACCTTCCCCCCTTCTCCTCCCTCTCTGCAGTGACAACAAATCCATCGCCACCGTGTTCACCCAGCTTTATCTTATCAAACAGAGAGGGGGGATAATATTGATCCTTTTCTCCCATTTTAAAAAGAGGGTGAGGGTAAAAAAAAAGAAAAAACCCAAGAAGGGGAAAGCGGACAAAGAGAGACGAAATCAAACCCCTGAGCAACAAAGGAAGAAAACCAGGTGGAAGACGGGAATTGTTTTCTGAAGGCCAGCTAAGTGGAGAATTGAAACGAGGGAGGCTCCGCGAGAGGACTGGGGGATGAAAGGGAGCGAGGGTAAGAAACACAAGGGCTATATAAGTCTGAAAATGGCTAGAAAGAACAAGGGAGAGAGGAGACAAGAATGGAAACCTCTGATGTTGGCAGGAAATGTTGTGATTCTAAAGATGAAACAACTTGTGGGGAAAGAAATTGGGAAAAAATACCCCTGTGTATTTCCTAGGGTGAAGTTGAGCAGCAAATGAAGCACGGCAGAGGCAGCTGCCGGACAGTGCTGGGCAGAAACGAGGAGGCGCAGCGTCCTCTGAAGGAGAATTCGGGCTTAGGAAATTACATCCCTTCACAGGGCCAGCAGTTTTCCAAGCCTGCTCCAGCTGCAGCTGCAGATGTGGCTTAAAAACCCGAGCAGGAGGCCCGTCCCCTGTGGCAGGACTATTTATTCTGCGGCCATAAGATTATGGCCATGAGGAGAATAAGGGGAGACGGGGCTGGAGAGATCCTTAAAACTACCAGACTCATCTGAGAGAAGTAATAAGGGACATACGTGGAGTCCAGGAAGAAAAACCCAACAGCTTTCTTACTTATCTAGGAAATGATTACAGAAAAGTTTATTGTGCGTATTTTCTCTGTCCCCTGCATGTTGGGGCTCTAATTCATTTGGACGGGCGCCAGTGTGTTAGGGAAAAAATGCTGGGGAGAGGGAAGGAATAGATTTACTAGAAAAAAACTGCATTCCTTCCAACCTTTCTGCAGCTTCTTAAAAACATACAAAAAGCCTCCTTCAAGCTGCTCAGTGCCATACCAATTTCCTGTGTAGACCTGGATATTAGTATATGTTTTTCTGTGTCTCCGAAGTTTCCCAAGTTACCTAATGCACGCTCAGCATGGAGCATTTTTAAATGAGTTAGTCTTTATTGAATTATGATTTCCAGCAGTCACTAATAACAAAATTCAAATTGCTCCAGCAGACGAGGATTTGAAGAATGCTGAGAAGAAACTGAGTTTTTAAGAGACTCTAGAAGAGCCACCCACTGCTTGTGTATAGTAACCGTGAGCCTCTCAATGGAATACTTCAAATAGTTAATTAGATTTGCTAAAAAAATAATAAAAAATCAGTCATTAGGCGTTCCCACTCTGGAGACACTGAATAAAGGCTGTTACTGGCACACCTACGGCTCTGGCAAAAATGAAGCTAAAAATAGGGGGGGTTTTAAATAAAGTTTCAGGTTTTCCTCACACTGTCCCTGCAGTGGGCACGATGCAATTAGCAACACATCTAAAGGAGAAAAAGGAACTTTTATTCCATTAGGACTTCTTTTTTACCTCGGGAATTTCTTCAGGCTGCTAAAGAGGCATTTTTCAAGCAAGGAATAATAGGGAGGCTCGGAGCCCATCCACAGCACGTGGGGCTGGGAACTGCAGCTCACCTGCAAACTGAATTTGCTCTATTTTGTTAACCATTTATTTTGTCTTTACTGGCTGTTCAAAGGGAAGTGTGATAATCCCACTGTTCCTCACTCGCTCAGCAGGGAGTTTAATCTAATAAAGCTATTACAGCCGAATGGATTAAAGCAACGTGAAGCATTAGTAATTTGAGGAGCAGTTAAAGAATGTTAACGCTGAGCCTCTGTGCAGATTCTTCTCCAAACACGATCCCAGAGATGAAAGCAGAGCTGCTACTCAATATGTCATTTTTCAGGCACAAAATTTAATTCTTTCAGCCTCCTCATCCAGATGTTTATAGTGAGGAGCAAGAGGCTGCCCATTACTGAACAACTGCTGAAACCAGAGGCTGGCCAGAATGGGCAGGCTTTCAGTCAACCCTGCTTTCATTAATCCTTCTGTTACAATAATATCTTTTTTAGAAAGAGAGCTATGTGACCAAAGTCATCTGATATGATGTATTAGGATGAGCTGCAGTATTAAAAGATGAGGGACTTAATAATGTTCCCTGTCTCATCCCCTTGGTGCAGCAGACGTGCAGCATCACTGCTGGGAGGGCCAAGAGCCACGGCGTGGCTGGGCAGGGATGGAGGGAGGGATGGATGGATGGATGGATGGATGGATGGATGGATGGGTGGATGGATGGATGGATGGGTGGATGGATGGGTGGATGGGTGGATGGATGGATGGAGATGTAGGGATGGATGGATCTGGAAATGGAGATTAATACATACAAAATTCCTCTTCTGGTCTTCTTTACTGTATTTCCCATGAAGAAATAAAAAAACAGTTTCATGCTGACATATGCATCGATACATAGCAACAAGATAATTTCTAGGAAATTCAGAGGGAAACTTGGAAACTGGACTTGAAGCATGAAAATAGCTAGCAGCTTAACTATGAAAAAATCTATTGTCTCTACATGATGCAAGTTCCACTTAATTCAGTCTCTGGTTAATTTGTTTCTTTGTTTAATATGATAGAAACCCCAGGGATCGAATAATTCATAATAAAATTATATTAGTACTTTATTTTTGTCATTTCTGATTGCTCTGAGCAAGCATTATTGAATAGTTTGATCGTGGGATACAGAAAGTTACCATTTAATTAATATGAAAGGTGCCTAAATTTTGAATAATATTGAAGAAAAAAGCCTTAGGACGTGGCAGGAGACTCAGTGTGTTATTAACTCTCCTGCTTTCTGTGCCATGTTGGCTGTCAGCTTTGGGTGCACTTCAGCTGGGGATTGAATCTCTAAAGCCTGGAGTTGCTCGGGACACAGCAGTGGCACTGACACGTGGAGAAGGGGAGGGTGTGGCTGTGGGTGTGGTGGGTGCCAGGGGCTGGCTGCTCCCCCTCGGAGTTCTGGGGTTCAGGGTCACTCATCAGTGATAACCAACGAGCAGTTGGCTGAGCTCAGGAGCCACCAACTTGTTACTGACACTTGGGCAATACCACCAGAAAGAGTCACACAAAACATGGGGATGAACGTTTTTAAATTGAAATCAGCAACGTCCACCTGCCTGACACTAGCATAAGGCAAAAAGGCATTTCAGGAGATTTCACAGCATCCCTAAATCCATGCCCAACTTTTAGCACTCATATAGTGCAGAGCTTTGTAGGACACCCTGGCCAAGTCACCCTTAGCACAAAGTAAGTTTGTACTCTTTAATTATGGTTGGTAGAAAAGGTAACAGTTAATTAGCACAAGAGAGGATAGTGAGGAAAGAGGGGAATCGACAACACAACTGGCAATGAAAATCGATGTTAATAAGCAGGAAGAAATGTATACTAGAGGCAAAAACTGATCTATTAATAGACTCAACAATATCCCAGATCAACAGGGTCAAAAACATGTTTCTGTAACACATCCTGTTGGAGTGTCCCAAAGGAAGTTACTGCAGACACCAACACAGCCAGGTTAAATCAACAAGATTTCCTAGTTAATTCTAACAAATTTAGAAGGGTATTAGACCAGAAACTCCAGGGTTTCTGCCAGTCTTTTACTACAGGAGCAAAGTAAGAGACACATTTTGGGGTGGGATTGTGGGGCACCAGTGTCCTCTGAGGTTCTTGGGTTTTCCCCAGAAGATGCAAGAACCATTGCAGACAGGGATGAGGATGGGGCAGCAGAACAAAACAGACTCTGCTTTCCCTCAGCACAAAGTCACATTAGTTTGAAGTCCCAGAGTCTCTGATTCAATTTGGGAGCTGCAGTGGCGTCCCCAACAACGTGGCTCATCCATCTTACACTCTTTATGCAGCTCATCCTCTTTGTGGCTTGTGAACCACCCAGCCCAGCTCTGCAGCTTTCATCTCGCTGTGCACGCTGCCCAGGATTACACCACACAGGAATTTTTAAGGAACCTATGAATTTCTGCGCATATGTCTTTAAAAATGAGGCTTTCTACACACATCCAGATATGGTGATTTGGCATTCCCACAGAAAACTCCGTTTTCTCCCCACAGGAATAGGCCACTGAAGGTATTTATAAAGGCATTAGAGCTCATTCTGCTGCCTTCTGTAAAGACTGCACGTATCCTGGTTAGTATGATAATTGCAAATGCAAATTATTTGGTCTTTGCTGATATGACCACTGAGTGGGAGCCTGAGAAGTTTGCACAAGTTTCTCCCTGTCATAACTATTTCCAACATGCAAAGGCTTTTTCATTGCTGGGAGTAATTAAATAAGTGCTCAGGTTATTTCTAATCAACTCAATCCTCAGGTCTTGAGCAGCTTGCCACGACGTTGGGTAACAAACACAGGACATTGCCGTTCTCCACCCTTCCTACTAGATACAGAAATGCTGGTTGTTGTCCATCAGCTCCCTAAAGAGCGGGTTACAGCCTTTATAGTTTTCATTTCCAAATCCAGCTGAAGCATTTTAGAAAGTCCCTGGTGCTCATTACCCATCAGTGCCCAATGCCGTGGATGTCTGCTCTTCCCAGGCCTCTTTAGCCCTGACCTGCACACAGAAGACACTGGAAAGGCACCATAAGACAGCCCAGGACAAGCTGGTTAGTTGAATGTTTCTCTTGGGACAGTCTGTGCAGTAGCCCCAGTTGGTTTAACAGGAACACCACAGAAGGGAGTTCCCGTCTGGCTGCAGGAGGCTGAGCTCCTGTGCTGCCTGCAGCGTTCCCACAGCCTCCCTGCAGCACCCAAACTCAGGAGCCTGGGGAGAGCCCACAGCAGCGCTGGGTAACTCACCAAGGCACGTCTGCCAGCCCCTAGCACTTGAGAGCTTGGTTACTCCCTGAACCATGAGATTTGGATGCCTTGAGATGATTATTTAATGTATTTGGGAGCATTTAAGTTATTCCTCCCAACACCTCGATTTTCTTGCTTTGCTGAAATGTTTGTCTCCAAAGCACTTCAGGACACATTGTCCCTCGGCAAAGAGGGAAGGTGAGAAAACAGCCGGGGCTGCTTCCCTTCCCCTCCTCCCAGCCCTGCTGTTCCTCCGAGACCTCCAGCATCATCCTCACAGTGTGGAGTCAGTCATGTGCTAATTCTGCACTTACTGCTGCCTCATTTAATTGCTCCATTTCCAGCCCTGTAACCAGAAGAAAGCATTTCTCTCCGCTAGAGTAACCTTCCTGCTCGGCCTGGGTGCAGTGCCACTCCGGCCACACTTGGGGGTGTCCCGGCAGAATTGCAGCCACCGGAACAGCAGGGAGCAGAGGAATGTCCTGCGGGGACACCGGGACTGATGCAGGTCCAGGAAGGGATGTCCTGCCGGGATAACGGGGTGATGATGCAGGACCGGGAAGGGATGTCCTGCCAGGATAAGGGGAGTCATGCAGGTCCGGGAAGGGATGTCCTGCCGGGATATCGGGACTGATGCAGGTCCAGGAAGGAATGTCCTGCCGGGATATCGGGGTGATGCAGGTCCGGGAAGGAATGTCCTGCCGGAACACCAGGGGTGATGATGCAGGTCCAGGAAGGGACGTCCTGCCGGGATAACGGGAGTAATGCAGGTCCGGGAAGGAATGTCCTGCCGGGACACCAAGGGTGTCGTGGCCACCAGGGTGGCCAGCGCAGAGCAGCGTGTCCCTGAGCAGAGGATCCTGTCCCAGCTCTCACTCCTCGGGCTCTCCCGGGCCCGGCAGATGAGCTCCAGCTCCCAGCCCAGGCGCAGCAGGAGCTTTGGGCTGAGCTCTGCAGGGCGGTGAGCTGGTACAGGGCCATGGGCAGAACCCACTGCTCTACAGAACACCCACAATGAACCTGCCCAGCTTCCCTTAGCACTGTCTCCTGCTCCAGCGCATCCTATGGGGAGCAAATGCCTTGATCTTATCTAAACATTTCTTTTGCCTCTTTCATCACCTTCTGTAGCACTGTGTTACTTGTTTGGCAATTTCTCATTGGAGCTCGAACAAGTGCAAAACGAAAACCAACCAAGAAGCACCTGCTGGGAAAACAAACAGAAACTGACTGTGTTTGTAAAACTTTGCTCCTTGGTTTTGCGAGGTATTCACAACAGGGGATGTAACTACCCTCCTTGCAGGTCCAGTGTAAATAGTTCTTTTCATTAAAATTAAAATAATCGGTGTTTTTAATGCCTGTCAAGGCTTTGCAAGTACAAAATGCTGGAGGCTGCAAAGGACAAAAAAAAAAAAGTCTACAGCTGAAAACATGTATTATAACTGGTGCCTTAAACCCTGGTGTGGGATCCTTTTATCATTCCTTCATTCCAAGGTTAGTAGGTTATTAACCTGTATCCTGAGGGAGAAAAGATGCACATCAATTATATCAATTGAATAGACAAATGAAAATCAAATTAAAAATTTAACACGTGCCACCATAATTACAATACAGAGATACTACAAGGAATTTCAGCTGAGGAGTGAAACGAGAAATGCTTCCCAAGTGCAATTCACAGGAGCAGGAAAAGTAGCCAGAGACAGGAATTCTACTGAAACTACATCCTATACAGGAGAAAAATTGTTTTCTAAATCTACCGCCCACTGAGAACTTTTGATTGCAATTTTAGACTAGGATGCAAAAATATTTAGTTCATTTAAGCAATTAACTGTGCTTATATTGTATAATTATATGCATTGACATTGGCACATTGGAACAATTAAATAAACAATCACAACGCTTCAGCCTTTGCTGGGATTTACAGCGCCCTGTGTGCCCCAGCCCTCGCCTGGTCCTTGCTGTGCCATGCAGCCAGAAACACTTCCCAGCAACAGCTCCCAGAGCAGCACACCGGGGCTGGGGGCAGCTGGAGGCTGCCCTTGGCTCTGCACATCTCCCTCTGACTTCAGCACTCTGGCACTGGTGGCTGAGGCCAATTGCTCAGAAACAAACAGGGAACAAAGCACGCAGCGCTGCCATTTTAATGCTATTTCTGTCTGTATAAAATCTTCTGTAATTTGTTTACCACTACCAGATTCAACAATAGTGTGCAAATGCAAACCCACTTATGTTAATGTCCTCTCTCGCTCTCTTTCTCAGATCAGATTCTGAATAAAAATTAGGTAAATACTCTGTTTGAAAATATATAAGATGAGAACTGGTTGGGGAGGGAGCAAGAGAACCTCCAAATGCACCGTCCTATCAACCACATTATTTTTTTTTACTTAATAACTTAAGTGTACTGTTAGTGAAATTACAACCTGCTTGTGACACAATAAATTTACAACAAAACTCATTCCATAAATTATTCAATTCGCTGACTCCAACGATGCTGGGAAATATCACCATGAGCAGATGATTAGCATGTGAAAGGAAAGCCATCTCCAGCCTGAAACAATCACTGTCACACCTCCATTTGAAGATGCCTGGTGGAGTTTTGTAAAATTACCATTAGGAATACACATTTAAGGCTTTGTAGTTTCTATAAAAGCATTAAGTATTTGATTTACATTAGATTCATTTGTTCTTTCTTCAACTGTCTCTTTTTCCTACAAACCATAACCGTTTGGATAAATGCTGGCTCAATCAAGTGTGCATTAAAACAAAAGAATTTAAGTTCAATAAAAGTGATGAATCAGAACTAGAAGCCAACCTTTCCCTTCCCTTCTCTTCCCAGGCCACAGGATTGCTCCAGCAAGAGAAATGGGCAGGTTTGGGAGCCTGGAGAGCAAAATATTCTTGTCCCACATGGATAAATGTTCCTGGAGAGATAACCCAGACCCTGGACCATTGGAGTGGAGCTGTTGGATCAAATACCAAGTCCTCCTCAGTGGGGGAAGGAAAGAAGGTTGGGGATGAAAAACATTTCTATGCAGGTAAACAGCGGAGCTCTCAGTGGACAAAACTTGGCATCTCCCAGCCTAACCTGAGCCACAGCTTTTTGGAGAGCCACCAAATGAAAATTTTAGCCAGAATTCAGCAATGGGGTCAGCACATTCCCAGCTACAGGGAATGAGACTGCTCAGAGTAGCTGGTGCCCGAATGTCAGCAGCAGCCACCACAAGCATGAGCAAAATCTGCAAATGTTCTTCTGCAGCCAT
Source organism: Sialia sialis (assembly GCA_009812075.1). Classification (NCBI taxonomy): domain Eukaryota; kingdom Metazoa; phylum Chordata; class Aves; order Passeriformes; family Turdidae; genus Sialia; species Sialia sialis. The sequence continues at coordinate 725,511 of VRYO01000704.1, forward strand.
CCCTTAAAACTGCTCTGATAGAGCAAGGAAAAGATGAAGCCCTCCCTGTGTGCTCTGCTTTTAGTTTAATTGTTTGAACAGTTCCCTTCATTGCATTCTGTGGCTCTGCAGACTCTGTGACATCACAGATGAGCAACCCCACGCAGCCACTGCCACGCTCCACAGGGACAGCAGGCTGCAGGAACTTTCTGCACAGTTTTCTCAGGTGACACAGATAAATTATCCAAATGCCTCCACACAAAGACCCTTCTGATGCAGGCCCATGTCACATAAACATCTTGCCCGTTGGAGGTGTTGAAAAGGCTTCCAGCACCTTCTGCCTGCCGGATTTCCCAGGCAGAGAAATTCAAGGGGTGTAGGTAAAGAATTTATTTCCCTGGAAAGGAGGAGGAAGGATTCTTCTTGTCCTGGGAATCAAAACGTTAAATTTTTATAAAATACTTTGAAAAAGAAGTCCAACAGCAGCAACTAAGCGATTCAAGAGTCAGTGCCATGAGAAAATCCTCTTCCACAGACAAGATGTTTTGACATAAGAGCTACTGGTTTTAAGCTGCATAATGACACCACTGTGTCAACTTCCTTACCAACCCTGCCCCTTGTATTACCTGAATCACTATTTATTTATTTATTTGTTACAATATTTATTGTTCTAGAAGTGGTGACTGCAAGAAAAGGAATTTTTGCTCCTACCAAGAAATTGTATTGGTTCTGTGTGTGACTGCCCTGCCCCATCCAGTGACAAACTGCTGGTTCCTGAGCTCATTACCAGCACTCAGACTCATTCCCTAACTCCTTCCTGAAGCCTCTCCCATCTGAAAGCAGGAGCTTACATTATTCATAGGATAATCACAAATATGCAGGGAGCTGTAGACGTGTAATGGAGAGGCTGGCTTGTATCCCATCCAAATTCCACGCACTTCATGGAGCTTATGACTTTCCCATAAATTTTTGCAGCATGGGACTTGCTTCCATTCGCAGCCACTCCAGAGGTCCCAAAGCAGGGACAGCTTTGGGAAAAGTTCTCATGCTCCCCCATGGAGTTTTATTACTTCTGAAGGAAGGAAATCAAGTGGAAATCTTGTGCCACCTTCCTGTGGGTTCTCCAGGGGTTGTGTTTGCCTGCACACACTGACTGCACAGACAGGAGGCACAAACGGTGCTCATGCTCTGAAACAGCATTCTGGAAATTCTGTGAAAAGAAATATTTTCAAGGCCACAAGAACAGCAAAATCGAGTTGCTGCTGTTTGCACTGCCTCCATGAAAAGGCCAGGGAAGGTCAGTGCCCTGCTCAGCATGGGCAGCTGGAGCCAGCAGCAGGGCAGGTCCTTCCAGCAGCTTCTGCAGGGATGGTGAGCTGCAGACACTCCTGTCCCACCTGCCTGCAAGAGGCACCTGAGGCACACAGTCCTGGGGCAATGGCTCTGTAAGGAAGAAGGGAGGAGGCAAAGTCAGTCAGCCCAGAAGAAGAAAAGAATTGGGTATGTCTGACTCTGGCAGTTGGAATGATGTTTGCAGGACAGTTTATGAAAGGAGGACAACAGGTAGGAGTGGTGTGGGACCTTCATAGCATGTGTTACTGGAAATACCCCAACTCCTTTTAGACAAGATCATTAAATACCAGTAATAAAGTAACAGATTAAGAAAATAGAGGTACTTCTAAATCCCTCAAATCTAAGACCAAAAAAAGATTCTTTCCCTTAAGCTTTGAACCCATCCTGAGCAGATCCATGTCATCAGATGCAGTCCAGTGAGGAAGTGAGAGACAAGGCATTCACAGCCACATGAACAGTAATAACTGTAACTTCAGCAGAAGACAGAATTATGGAGGCATTAATAAGTGATGAGATCACAAAACATCTGGAGAAACGTGAGCTGATGCAAAAAGTTGCCAGCAGAGTCTTATAAAGGGCAAATCTTGTTTGACAAATCTACTGGAATTTTTTAAAGAGGTAACACAGACTCCAGACAGGAAGAAAACATGGGACATAATCTGTTTGGATTTTAAAAGGTTATTTGACACATCACAGCCCGCAGGCCACTGCATTAAAGTACATCAATCAAAAAATGCACCAACTTGGAATGGACAAATGAGATTAAGGAAGTTCACAGCCTGGTGGTATCATCAGCACAAAGCAGAGGGAGCAAAGCGGAGCCAGTTTTGTTCTGGTCAGGGAAGATGGAGAAAATATTGTAACAAGCATCCCTCCAGATGGATCACATCGACCCACAACACGGAGGATGTCAATTAACACATGCTAATGGCCATAGTATTCATTTTAACTGGAAAATGAGGATTTTTAGTATTAGAAGCCTTGGTAGAGTGGTGCCTTTGGAAGACACACAACAAAAGAAACTGGGAGAACCTCTAGGAAGGTTTAATGGTGGGCAGAGGCTGACAAGACCAATGGAGCCCCAGACAAGAGGGAGAATGTCTGAGCCCTCCATGAAGGATGCAGTGGGGAAAGAAAAAGCAGCCAGCACTGCTGCATGGATGGCCAAGGCAGGGCTGAGGCAGGAAAGAGCCCAGCTGTAGATCTCCTGAGGAAAGATCTTCTCCAGCCAAGCACTGCAGAGCCAGCAGCACGGAGACCTCTTCAGCAACAGGTGCCACATTTATCACTGCCCTGGGCAGGCCTTCTCCAAAGTCCCTCTCCAGCTCTTCTGGATTCTCCTTGGGATGTCACCACACTGCTCCAGAAGTATCACAGGACACAGCACAAAGTGGGAAGAAAACATGGCAATAAGAATGTGCACCCTGCAAGGGCAGCTTAATGTCAAATATTAAATGTTTTCTAACTGCAACACAGAGACTTAAAATAATTTCTACATGGGCTTTCTGGGTAAAAAGCACAGTCAGGGAAAAGTTGCACTAATTTAAACAAAATTAATAAAGAAATGTTCTGCTTCTTTTTATCATCTTTCTACCTCTCATCATTTATCATGCAAATTAAATTGCAGTAATAGAAAATGTAAAGAAAACAAACTCTGCAGTATATTGAAACCTCTATCCAGCAAGAGATAAGGTTGAGTATTAGAAGGAAAGGTGCAGAAAATTAGCTGTCCAGACAATAACTGGGAGGGAAACTGGTTTATTTAGCCTGGAGGGATTTTTTGTTGCAAACTGACTAAATTAAAATCCAGACTATTATACCCAGTATCACACCAGAAAACGCCTTTTCCTTGCACTTTTAGATAAATTTTCATTGATCTCATTTTATGCATGATTACATTTTTAATGAGATGTACAGTATTTCGAAGCTAATTTTAAATGCCTTCTCCCTCTCCTTCCTCTGCTCCCCTCCCTCCTCTCACCACATACACACTTATGCTTGTTGGATTAACATTTCTGATAAATTGCTCGGCCAGAAAGGAACATTACCGAGAGGAAATAAATTACTTCCATCTTTCGCAGCTCCGGCACAGTAAAGTAACCTTTAAAACGGCCACTGTCTGATTCTGCCACCTTGCAATTCCTTCCAAAAGCCATCATTTCATTTCATGGAATGATTGTATTTGTTGTTGGTCACGCTGAACAACACATGGAGCAAGGGAAGAAGTCACTTTCCTTCACTGGCAGCTCTGGCCAGAAGAACCAGCAATGCCTTGAAACTCAAAACTCTCCTGAAATAAAGAGTTTTATTGTCAGGATCTTTGACTCTCGTGAATAAAGTACAAAGCAGGTGAAGGTGGGTGAACTGGCCCAATGCCAGAGCACGGGGGTCTCGCCTTGAAAATACTGGGCAATAATTGATTTTCAGCATGGAAAATTTGGCTTGCTCCAAGAAGTTTTCAATTTTATTTTCTTCCTTTGACTATTTTTGGTAAAGTCACACCCTGTAAAACAAAGGGGGAAATTGCAGGGACAAAGTATGAAATAAAATGCTGCCTCCAGCCTATCATTAAGGACCCAGCAGTTTATTTCCCTCTTTGATTTCAGGCTGCTTTTTGTGAAGAGGGGCTAGTTTGTCCTGTCAGTTTCTCTCCAGTCTGTGCTCAGGAAGGGAAAATAAAGGAATAAATAAGTGTGGAGGCTTGGGTCTCTCCTAAATGAATTTCAACTCTGTAATTTGCAGATGTTTTGCAAACTCTCTGAGGCTGCTGTGAATTTCTGCCTTGCCCTCCAGAGGGAGAGCAGCCACTCTCTGCTCCCTTGCCCTGGCAGCCTGGCTGGGGATGCTCGGGGAGCTGGGCTCACCAGAGTGCCCTGCAGTGTTTGTCCTTGTACCAGACCCTCGCCAAGGGCACCTCTGCCTCTGCTGAGCAGGGCACAGAGGGGACAGCAGAACAGGAGACAACTGGAGAGGATTGCAGGGAAGGGAAGAGGGCTGAGACAGAGCTGGGCTCTGGGAAGCGCGGAAATGAGGGAGGAACGGAGGAGTATCAGCTCCAGCTGAAGCATCAGGAGCGGGGATTAGGAGTTTAGACCTGGGACAGTGGAAATGAAGCTGAGTAAAACGTCCCACAGACAATGGGAGCAGGAAAGAACCTTAAATGCAAATCCACGTTTCACAAAGGATTTATCACTATCCAGCAGCGCTTTGAGAATGAAGTGTTTCCATCGGAATTCTTGTCCCAGCGCACTCACACGACAGACGGCATGAGCCTTTCCAGATGTGCGAGTGCAGATGGGCTTGGAGCCCCACAAAGCAGCATCTTCCCACCCTCCCCACACGGATGGATGGGATGTTACACAAGCTGTGAGGAATTAGCACTGCCGAGAAAGCAGCGCTGCAGGAGCAGGCACCGGGATCCCCAGAGCAGAATCCGTGTGTGCAAACACACAAAACCGTTCCAGAGAGGTAAATGGCTCAAGAGAGGGAATATAGATCATGGAGCAAAGCATGGCCCCCAAGCTGCGCCCCCAGCTTTGTTATCATAGAACCAGAGAATCCCAGCCAGTGTGGCATGGAAGGGACCTTAAAGATTACCCAGTGCCACCCCTGTCACAGCAGGGACACCTCCCACTGTCCCAGGTGCTCCCAGCCCTGTCCAACCTGGCCTGGGACACTGCCAGGGATCCAGGGGCAGCCACATCTGCCTTGGGCACCTGTACCAGGGTCTGGTCACCCCCTGAGGTGGTTAAGTTGTGTTATTATTAAGTTGTAGGCATGAAGGTTAAACATTATCAGAGTTTTCCATGAATATATGACAGGTCTTTGTGATGAAATCAAAAATGTTAACATTTCCACGGGTAAATGACTGCAAAGATCTGTTACTCCAGGTCAGTGGGTACCTCAGGGGACCACAAACCCTTCCCACACACAAAAAGCATTTTAGTGTTTCTCCCACCGAAAAAGCTTTTCTGGCCCAGCTGCATCCAGAGCCAGCCTTTTACCCCTGCAAGGGTGGATCTCAGACTGGGGCTGCTTTCACAGGGCGTGTTTTCCAAATCATCCCAGACACTTGGCAGGGCAATTGCCAAAGCTGCTTGTAGGCTGGATGTAACGTTTACCACTTCTAGCACACAAAGCAATTACTGCCTTGCTTCCCTGGCTCTGCAGAGGATCCCTCGGTGTGCTGGCAGAGGCAGAGCCTGCACCAGGCATTCAGGAATGTGAACTCTGGACAGTGCTGGATGGAAAACTCATCCCTGGGCTCCCCTGCATGGAGGGCAGCCCCTGCCTGGGGCAAGGGGCAACATCACACAAACTCCTTCTCTGGACTGGGCACAACCACCTCCCCCCTGGTATTGCTGCTACTGCTTTATTAAAATGCATAAAGCAGCCAGAAGCAAAGACACCAATAAATTCTTCTGTAAAAGCAGAAATGTTTTTTTCAAATGGCTCCCCTAACACTAATAATCACAGCTCTCTTATGTGTACTTGACTCTGGTTAACCTTTTTCTGGCACTTTTTAACTTCTCCAAGTCAGGTACTAATATGGAACTAATGTGGGGTTTATTTTCCCTATAGGAATAGCAGAAAGAGCACTGCACATTAGCGTAATCACGCCGGCTCCTTCCAGAAACTGCAGGACTTTACATCAAAGCAGCCGCATTATGGCACAGGAAAAGAATTTAATAACAATTGGGGGACTAAGCATTTTTTTAATGTTAAGGGGGTTTTATTGAATATTAATCCTATAAAATGCTCCTGAAAGTTGGCAGGAGGAAAACTGATGTCCCAAATAGTTGTCGTGGCCTTCCACAGTGCCGGCATGCAACTGCAGTGTAATCAGAATTCATCATGCCATTAGCAGAAGGACAACAGGAAAGGAGACACTTCCTCCTGCATCCTGGGGCTTCAACAGCCAAAGCTCAGAACAGGCTCAGCATTGATGGTCCCAGCCAAACTCTCAAAGTTTACAAGGTTTTGGGTTCAGAGCTTGCAGTTTCTTTCAATACAATTTGATATTTGCACTCTGGATTTTATATTCTGCTAAAGATTTCCATTGTATTTTCATCTCTGAGAGGGTTGGGGGTGCTGGAAACACCCTGTAGTGAAAAGGAACAAGAAGCATCCAAAGGTTTTCTTCCTCCCTATTTCTAGCTGCTGTATACTTTCCTTTTTCTTTTCCTTTTTTATTTTTTCCAGGAGGAGGTCACTCCACTGCCCAGCACGGCTGCAGCCATGGTCCAGCCACACTAATCCCTGCCCTGCTGAGCTGCTGGAGAAACAGGAATTCATCTGGCAGCAGCAGGAGAAAGACAGAAGGAAAAATGAATAAATAAATAATTCAGGCAGAGTGTGAATACTTGAACAAAGCAGGGCCTGTGTGCAAGGGAATGGTGGGCAGCTCTGGAACAGAGAAGAGCACCCACAAAGGTGCAGGTTTGTCTAAGCAGGAGAAGTGCTCTGCTGGGCACTGGGCAGAGCTGTCCCCAGGCATCAGCTGGACACACACAGCGTGCCCTGGGTGACACCAGCCCCACACTGGAGCTGTGCCTGGCACACACCCTCCTGTGGCACACGCCTGCTGGGTGCCAGGCAGCTCAGCTCTCCTGGGCAGACACTCAGCACAGCTCCTGCACTCCTGAGTGTCTTGTGGCCCCCATTCCAAGCCTCGGGATTTTCAGAGTGCTCTGAAGGGGTGATTCTTTCCCACTGCATGTGCCAAAACAAGGTCAGGAACAGCAACCATTTGTGCAGAGCCTGATGCTGGAGGGCAGGGCAGCACAGAGCTGCCACACATGGACAGTGCCTCACACACACTTGCTGCTCGTTTCTTGCCCTGGGATGCCTCCAGCCTCCCCTTTGCTGGAAAAGGAATCTCCTTCATTATGTATCACAACAGTGTGTTAACAGCTCACGGCTGAAAGAAGCAAGTGCAGAAAACACTTTCATCACCATTTCCTTCTCCTCCCTTGGGAGTTTGCTGGCACTGTGGAGATGTTTTCCTAGTCGTTTACCATTCAGATACCCCAAAACAATGAGTAGAAGAGTGAGTGACCAGGTGCAGTGCAGAAGATCAGTTGTTTCCCAGTGCCAGGCCCATGGCAGTGCCATGAGTGCTGCTGTCACCCTGAGCTACTGCCCTGGTGCCTTTGAGCAGCCCCAGTCCTTGGTGCTTGGTTGACCTGTCAGGAGCATCGAGGTTCAGTACAGCAAAGAACACATTAATAAATCTTGATATCAGTGTTTTATCAATGTGGTCTTGTAAGTTTATGAGCATTTGGCTTTGTTTTACACCAGACAGCTGCACAGTGCTGCAGAGCAGGCTGCCAGATGTGCAGCATTTCCCTCTGCAGCTCCTTGCTTGCGACTGGTCAACCCAACAGGAATCTCCTGGGGAGCCCGAGTGCTCCCCTGCTGCCCCCAGCTCCTCTGGGCTCTGCTCTCCCCACAGGCTGAGCTCACTTGTGGTCCCTCTGGGAGTTACAGACAACGTGCTGCTGCTGCCAGCATCTGCACCTGGGATGCAGAATTGGGGCTGAAACATCTGAAAGCCCAAGGAGGAGGTGCTGCAGTAGGGAGTGGAGATGAGAACTCCGTGGGGATCCCGAGAGCTCCAGAGGCACTTTGCATTCATACCCACATACAAGTTTCTCAAGATAAAGAAGTTAAGCTGCAATACCAAAAAAATAGGAGTGCTGTCAGGTGTCCACAGGAATCTCTGCACACTTGGCATTTGGGAATAGTGGGAACATCAAATACTTATGGACGTCTCAGCAGCATCCAGCAACCTAAAAGGAAGTATTCTATTGTAGTGGGAAAAAGTCAGCCAAAGGGAGATTGCCACGATGGCAATCTATTACAAACACCAGCCAAGGGAGAGTTCTTGCCCAAGTCCCTGTTTCCTGTGCCATACAGCCCAGCTGAGTTACAGAAACAACAGACCCTCAAAAGCTGCCGACAGCTGAGCAGTTTAAAGTTGCTGTAAGGCAATTTTTTGGCAAGTGGTCATATAATTGTTTGTTCTGGACATCTACATTGACTGCAGGAGTAGTGAACACAACATTGTAGTTTTTGCTTAAATGTGGAGCAGAAGGCAGGGAATGGTCTTTGTTTCCCAGAAGTCTGTCCCAGCTTGGGCTCAACTACAAGAAATCTGTATTTTCAGAAACAAACTTCAGTCTTACAACAGGTGCCTCAAAGCAAAAGCAGGTGCTGACTATTGCCCTTTTTACAAAGCCTTTGGAGGTGCCCAATCCCAGACAACTGAACACCTCAAGAACAGGAGGGGCTCTTGGGTTGACACCTCCTGTGAGCAGACCCTGGAGATGGGCAGGGAAAGGTTCGATGGATATGTGCATCCATGGAACGCCTTTTCCAACGACAGCTCCAGACCAACTTTTGCTGCAAGGTGCGTCTTTTGCTATAACTCCTTATGTTACAAGGAGGGAAAAGAAACAGGAATTAATGGAGCTGTGGATGCTTGAGCTGTCAGTCACTGACAGAAGAAGGCAGATGTCAAAGTCTCGGCTGCCCAGATTTGGACAGCAAGAGTGTATTCAGTATATTAGGAGCAAAAGAAATTCCAAGAACTGGTTTATTGTTGGGTGGATATGATTATATTATTAATAAAGAAGCAGACAGGGCAGAAGTGGTCAATAAACATTTTGTTAGGAAACTCAAATCAGATGAAGACCGTGAACCCATGTGAGAATTTCTAGGCACAAGGAGCACTAAACAATCTGAAATCGAGCCGCCTCTGGGTGCCTTGTGGAGAGACCCCTAATCTGTCAACAGGAATGGAGAAAAGTTACCAGAGCAGGAAGATCGTGAAAATGCTGTAGATTATACCCACACTCAACCAGAGCAAGCAGGACTTGTAACTACAGGTTACTTAACCTGGCATCAATCTCAGCAGAAAGTCGGGGAAGTTAATCTAGAATTTGATCAATAAAATATTAGAGGATGGGAATAAAATTAACTCAAATCACAAATGTTTCGTACAGAGTCTTGTTGAGCAAACAGATCTTTTTTTAGGTTTGTTGTTTCAATTGACTGGCTCAGAGTCAGAGCCTTTGGGCAAATAGGGCAGCTCCATGCAGCAAAAGCCTCCCAGGACTTTCCCTGCCCTGGTGACCAGTGACAGCAGGAGACTGTCCCCAGTGCAGGGGCTGAGATATGGCCAGAAGACAGCACAAGGGTTATCACAGTCCCACCAGGCCCTCAGTGCCACAGAGAGCCACTTCTCGTTGGTTTGAGGGCAACAGATCCTACCCTTCCCTTAGGCTGATGCTCTCACTGAATCACAGGATGGGGCACGGACCACAGGGACCTGGCTGCTCTGCCAGGGTCAGCCAGAGCATGGGCACAGGATTTGTATCCAGATGGTTCTGGGATGTCTCCAGTCCAGGGAGACTCCACAGCCTCTCTGGGCAATCTGTTCTAGCCTCGGACTATGGGGTTGCACACTGACAGAAACCCGTTGGAGCTTTGTCAGCCAGTTGCAGTAGGGAGCACATGAGGTTGGAACAC
>VRYO01000704.1:739883-759042 GCA_009812075.1 Sialia sialis
TGGAATGCACTGTGCATGGCATGCACTGCTCATGGCATTCCCTGCTCATGTTGTTCCCTGCTCATGGTGTTCCCTGCTCACAGTATTCCCTGCTCATTGCACTCCCTGCTCACGGCATGCCCTGCTGCTCTCCCTCACTGTGTGAGCAGTGGCAATACAAGCCTCAAACCTCCAGTGCCTGATGCTCATTGCTCACCCAGTGACCAAACTGGTACTTTCTTTGGGTGTTAGCTTCTCATTTCAGTTTCATTTCCACACCACTGCAGACACTAATTATGAGGTTATTTAGAGGTTTGGTATTGCTCAGATGCAAAATGGAATAAAATGTTTGAAGAGGAAAAACTCAAGAGGATAGCTCCTCATTGTACCTGACTGTGAGAGCGATTGCAAGGAGACATCTTCCACTGACCAGGTTATTCCAAGTCCTGTCCAAATTGGCCTTGGACACTTCCAGGGATGGAGAAGATAGATGTCATGCCAGAAGATGTTTCAAATGCAAGCTTTGCACATCCATGAGCTTACGCATCAGCATGTCCTAGAGTTTTTAGGGCAAGTGTGTAAGGGAGCAGAAGGAGTTGTGCTAAACCTGGATGACACTTCTGGGGCTCTGAAGGGTCAGAGGTAGGGGCTTAGATGTAAGATAAATAATTTACAAAAACACAATCATGCACACCAAGGTGTTGCACATATTTGGGCAAACATTAAGCACAAATAATTTTTAAAAATTTTCCTCATGAAACTTGCCATCTAAAAAATAAATCTCAGAAGGAAATAAATCCATTTCTTTTAAAAATTGCAAACTCCAGCACAATGCAAACTTGGGAAGCATCACATGGCTATTTTACATCACTGGTGAATACTGTTATGAATTAACAGCTCATTAAGAAGAAAAAAAAACCTTTGCAAACCATGAATCTCAAAAGAAAGTCAGAGAAACTGTCATCTGCAATCTCCACTGTGTGAATAAATCTAAAATCCATCAAGGGATGGAGTTCTTCCGAGAGCCAAGCAAACAGGTGTCCCCTGGCCTCCCGACCCCGACATCAAGAGCACAATAAAACTCTCCCAGCCCAGGAGCCAAGCGTTTGGTACCAGCACATGGGTAATACCTGTCCTAAATCCACGGAAACGTGCACAACAAATGCCTCCAACGGCCCAGAGACGTGCACTGCAAAGTATCCCCCCAGGAATTCTGTAAATCATACCCAAATTTCACTTGTCCTGGAACAGCTTTGAAAATCTGTTTGTGGTTTCTCCTACATATTTTGAACTGTATCTGGTCAGTTCAGAAATGAAAGAGTCCTTCAAACTCCAGTGGAAAGATCTCTGTACGTGTTACTTTAAAATGGCCTTAAACTGCAGACAAATTTGTTCTGCAAACTCAATTATTTTTCTGGTTTTAAGAAATTTACCTTTTTTTATCACATTTGATTGATCTGTTCAGTCAAGTGCCATTACTCCATCCGTTCATTGCTGTGTGGCAGATTTGTTCACGTTGGCACCCAAAGGGCAGTGCTGTGCTCTTCTCTGCTCCCTGAGCTCCAGCTTTCCCAGCACAGTTCAGATCGTCTTTGGGCACCTGAAAGCACCACGAGCTTCTCCTGTTGGCTTCTGTGAGCCTGCTCTCATCTCAGCAGCAGAGGAAAGAAAACCTCTGCCTGTGCAGATGGTGACCCATGTTTAATTTCCCTGCCTACCTTTCCGTCCACATCGATTTCTCTGCACTAGAAATGTAACACCAGCTTGGGAAGCTGTCCCAGGATAACCCTCAGTGCACTTCCAAAAGCTCCCTCTGACTGAGGCTGGGAGCTCAGCCCCTCTCTGGGTTCCACCTCTCTGGGTTCACTCGGCGCAGCTCGGCCAGAGGAGGATTTTCAGCAGCACAAGTTGACATGCAGTTTATTAATATCAAACCCTTTCTCTCCATTGTCACTTCTCCCAGCTTCTCATCACTATCACCATCACTACCCCAACACAATGTTCACACACAGGGGTGGTAAACAACAAACAATAAAACACCAAACAATAAAACACACATTGTGACATGCAGAAGGCAGCAGAATTAGAGCTGGAGTGTCACTCCAGCCTCCTTCACACCACGTGTGATACGGGGTCACTGCCACGTAAAGCAGGGGAGATTTAAGAGAAAAACAGGTAGGAATATACAAAAAGGCACAAACATCAATATATTTTTCTTCGTTATATTTTCCTGACAGCTCCTCACATTCATTTTCTCTACTTTGTTCCACCACTGAAGAAATCCCTGTTCAGGTGATTCATGATGGACTAAAACATCGTGAAAAACTCGAGCTGGCAGGACTGAGTTGTTCAAGAAAAAGGAAATTATTAGAGGTCGTGTTTATTCAGAAACAAAAGTGCCTTGTTAATTTACAGGACTCAAGATAATGTGATGATTTGATCCAACACTTTGCATAATACAGGCAACCAGAATTTCTGTATTACTTCCAGTTTAAGGCTCAATAGTTGCACTTGAACTGCAGGTTTAGAAAATCACCCGCTCTTGATATTAAAATATCCACCATAACAGCCATTAAGTTGTTCCAGTGATTAATCACCTTCCCTGATTAACACATACATTATTTCTAGTCAAATTTTTGTCTACCTTTAATTCAATTCACTAAATCTCTTTGTATTTTTTCTTCTACTCTTAAGGGCTCTCTATTCTCTAATTCTTTTTGCCCACACAGGCACTTACTGACCAAGCTCAACCACCTCCTTAGTGCCTTTCTGATAACAGAAGAGGCTGGACTTTTTTTTTTTTTAATCTGTCACCATAAGCTAAATTTTTCACTTATTTAATCCCCTTTGTGGATTTTCAGTGCATCTGTTTCAGTGCCTTTTTCTAAGTGTCATGCCAAGAAATGGACAACAGCACATGAAGGCACCAGAGGAGCTGTAGGATTCCCAAGATTAACTAAAGGGAAATTATCAGCATACAAAAAATTTTCAGCAATTATTTTTAGTTTTTTCCAAAGAGCCATGTACTTTTAAATTGCATTTCAACAAAAGGCAGTATCGTTTGTTTTATACAAACAGACAACTTTGACATGCATTCTCTTTAAAAATTATACCACTTCTTCACATCTTAATTAATGCCAAAACTTGGTTTTCTTTCTTAGCAGTGTATTAGAAAACTGCTATTAATGTAATTTAATTTTTGTAAGGAGCAGCATTTGTTTTCTATTTAAAAAAAATAGGTGGTTCTGAAATGTTGGTCTGTCAACATCACTTAGAACATTCCTATTCCATGCCTCTATGTAATAAATTAAATCAGAGTTTTAATTGTGCCCATGCTTTGTGGTTCCTGGCAGTACAAAAAGATCTTCTGTGAATTCACGTCCCAAAAAGTCCTACTGAGTGATTAATTACTGGTCTGGAAGATATAAATATGCTTTTCAGGGAAGTCAGTATGGACTGCTGGAAGCTTTGGTCTTATATATGGCTGTAGGTGTCTCTCACCCAGCAGACATCTCCCTAATTCAAACAAGATTCCAGTTCCAATATTTCCTGGCAGTACAAACCCCTTTCCTGTCTGCTTGCCCTAGTTCATTAATACAAGAGCTACAGATCTGAAAGTAAGGAACATGAGATATGTTTATTCATATTTTGGGTCTCTCTGAGTTCCTCAGCCTGCAAGAAGCCACCAGCACAGTGTCCCAGTCCTGCAGGTTCTGGAGAGTGAATTTCCTCCAGAACCTTGTTCTAATCAGCATGGGAATAAAGCCCAGCCCAGCTGGATCCCTTCCCTCCCCACGCCTCAGGGCTGTCCCAGCTGGTGGCTTTGCTCTTTCCTCAAACTCTTTGTGTGCTTCAAATCAATTCTGGGGGCAGCCCGTGGTGTTTGCAGTCTGCTCCCAGAGGCTCGTAGGATAAACACACAAGGAGAGGAGCTTTATTTTCCTTCTCACCGGAGCACCGTCAATATTAAAACCAAAATCATCCCACCTGCACATCTGGAGCAAGTCAGTGCCACCTCAGCTTCCATCAGCCCAGGGGAACATCTCCCAGCAGGGTGAGGAGCAGGAGGCAGGAGACCAGAGAGCAAAAGGAAAACTGATCAAAACCAGCAGCGATTTGAAAGGACCTGGAAGCACTAATGTGACACTGAACTTCTCACAGCTGGGCCACCAACACAAGCCACAGCAGCCCAAGTGGAGATTACTGCCTAATGGCCTGGCAGAGCAGCTCAGGGATCACAGTCCAGCTCCGTGCCAAAAGGAACACCATTCATGTCACTACAACAAGAGCGTGACAAACAAAGACAAACAAAGACTAACTCCATCCTTCCTCTTTGAAAAGGTCTGTCCACAGCCAAGGAACAGAGTGAAATGTGAAAGAGAAATGTGTTCCTGTTTGGGGGATAGAAGACAAGAGCTTTGCAATCCTCTGAGCACCAAAATTCACTGAAATCACCGGGAACATTGTGATTGCTCATTAACAATACACATCTTCCAGCTGACATTTTTCACTTGGACCTTGTGAAAACCACAAATCAAACATACATAAGAAGGTAGCCAACTTCAACCGAGGAAAGGTCTTTAAAAAACAAGAAAGAAAATAAACCTTTGATAAAATAATTGCTTCTACTGTTATTTTTTTTTGCTATTGCTTCAAAAACAATTTCTCTTTCTTTCTTGTTCATCTATCTGGTGTCCTGCTGGTGTGCAGATGAAAGGTCCAGTCTCTTTAAAATTTCATGCAGGGCTCTTCAGAACATCTCAGTTTTAAATGCCCATGGCAAAGACAACAAAATGTACCAGTAAATGGAAAGCAGATGAAACCCCTGTTTGTACACTCTGTACAGGTAGTGTGTGTGACAGGGTCTGTTTGCACACCCACACACACTGGCAAGAACCATCTGTAAAAACCACTAAAACACATCACTCACATTCACCCAGCACTGACCACAGCTCAGCAGCCCAAAAACTGCCTGCGACTTAGCAAACCCAGGTGGGTACAATTCTATCACTTGGTAAGGAAAGTTCTTTTCTCTTTCTGCCCTTCCAATGCCTGAAGGAGCTACCAGAAAGATGGAGACTATTTACATGGAATGACAGGACAGGGGAGAATGGCTTCACTCTGCCAGAGGGCAGGGATGGATGGGATATTGGGAAGGAATTCCTGGCTGTGAGGGTGGCAAGCCCTGGCACAGGTGCCCAGAGCAGCTGTGGCTGCCCCTGGATCCCTGGAGTGTCCAAGCCAGGCTGGATGGGGCTTGGAGCACCTGGGACAGTGGGAGGTGTCCCTGCCCAGGTCTGGATGAGCTTTAAGGTCCCTTCCCAATCTAAACCATTCTGGCACTCTGTGGTATCACTGACATTTCCTTCCACTGATTTTGCCACTCACTAAGAGGATGTTCTGACCAAATTCAAGACAACATTCTCACCATGTACTTCAAGTTTCTGCAGCTTGTGAGGCAGCGTGGCAACCACCACCATCTATGGCTGCAGTGCTCAAGCCTGACAGGTTTGTGTGGGTTTATAGCACCTTTTTCCATCTAATAAGACTAAAGTGTTTTGCCAGAGCAGTCACTGAATTCCCAGCCGGAAGCCACAGCATCTGTTTCCTATCTCTCTGCTGTTGCTGCTCTCATTTACAGTGTTCACAACTCTGAGCGCTCGTGAGGAGATATTTCTCAGCTCACTGTGGAGCTGAAGCAGATGATTCACATCTGTGGTGGAGCTTGGGAGAGACCAGTGGACTCCCTGCCCCAAAGTGGGAATATGTATAATTAAAGAAAAACCAGAACAAAATACAAAAAACCCATCAGAGGAACCAGCTGTCAAATGCTGAGACACTTCAGGAAAAGCAGAAATTTATTGACTATTTTTCATAGAACTGCTCCAATATCTAACAGCAATCTAAATTCCCCTTAGGAACAGGGTAGTTTTAGGTGCATAAACTCATTACGAGTGGAGTTATGTTTTGTACACTAACAATGAAAAAAACCAAAAGCTGTATCAAAGTAGGTGAGATGGAAGGTTTGGACTGTCAGCATCCTGACACAGAAAATGTTACCCTGCAGGAGTCACTGACATCAATCCAAGCTCTCTGGCAGTGAAGGCACACTGAGAACAAAGGCCAGCACTCAGTGGGCCCAGGTGAGAGATGGGGATGGCTCAAAGTGAGGATGATGCAACCACAACACCTCTGCTGCAGTCTAGGGGCTGAGTTTGGAGAGCACTGTGCATCATCCACAAGGAAACTTCTCAGAATCTGAAGGAGATGCTGATCAGCAGGCTCATCCTGGATAACACTGTGCCAACAAAGTTCCAAGGACACAAATCAAAATCATCAGATGTTCAGCAGAGCAGCCTTGTAGATGAAGGATGGTATCACAGAGTGACACCAGTGAGCCATGGGTGACTCCATGTGCTCTGGCCACATCCCTGTGTCACACAGAGCTGGTGAGACCAAACCCCTCTCATTGCATCAGCCAGGGCAGAGGAAAGGACAAAACTCCTTCAGCCAAGCCTGAGCTCCTGCATCTAGAACCACACCACCCAAAGGATTTCACAGCCTTGCTGTGAGCTCATGAACAGGGATATGAAGCACAAACCACTTTCTATTTCCAAGTAATGACAGAGGTGAAGAAGCCCAGAGAGCCCTAGCTGGGAATGAGCCCATTGAGATTTGCTCCACAGGATTTAATCCCCACAGGTCCTCAGGAGTCTCTGCCCCAGCTGGAGTGGACACTCTTCACTTTGGGCTTTTAAGACTGAAAATAGCACACATGATTTTACATGATAATCAGACCAGTGCAATATTTCCACTCAAATGGCATCTGTATGACCATAATGGAAGGTGTAAATAAAAGGAAATCTGTTACTCATGCCCGAATTTAATCAAATGAGAAGGATAAATGGTGTTTTCTTTGACAATCACGTCTATGGTACATGACCTGCTGTCAGAGCAGAGCAGCCTTAATACAAAATGAAGAACTCAGGGCTATCCTCTGTAAGAACAGAAATAACTTGGGGTTATCCTTTTAGCTCACTCATGCCTTATGGACTCAATAGCTCAGTCTTGGTTTTTCGTGTTATTGCTAATTACACATGGTGTAGCCAGAGGCAGGAAGCAATCAGAAGAAGCAGCAGAGATCCAGAGTCAATGTCCCCAGCCCCTGTCCCCAATCCCTGTGCTCACCAACGTGCAGCACAGGGCTGGCAGGAGAGCAGCACACCAGCCCACCTGGGCACCACCACCACACCAGGAGCATCCTCATTAGAATCCTCCTTAGCTGCTCTGGGTAATTAGCTCCAGGTAGTGGAAAGCACATATTTGCTGGGCCTTTCTACATCTGCGTTTTCCCCAAAGACTTAACTACCTGGTTTAATGCTCAAACACTAAAACTCAGCTCTCCTTCCATAAAGTATTTTAATCTAAAAATAATTGGAACCATGTTTATTTTTAAGAACTTTTGCCCTCCCAAAAATAATGTTTAAAAGAAAGCAACTTTAGCCATGAATACAGAGTAAATAATTGCTGTTGCTTTCCTTGCAAATAAATCACTTTTACTCTGAATTTTTTTTTTTTTAAAGATCAAAAGTAACATTAATCATGCTGGCCAGGGAGCAAAAGGACATTCCCAGACACTAACTGCCTTCCAAATATGAAAAACATATTAAAAATCTCTCTAAAACAAGATGTTTTCCTCATGTTTCCTTTGAGGGAAAGCTGCTGGGCACATTCCTGCTGGGCTAGGCTGGGGGGCACCTGCAGTGTCCCCCCCCTGAGCACACCTGCCCCACAGCCTGGCACCAGCAGGCTCTGCCTGCCACGAAATGCCCTGGTGGCCCCAGGCCAGCTCGCCCTTACACAGGAACTCTGCACTGAGTCCTCCTGGCTGTGCAAATTGATTTTTTCCCAAACTTGTGCATGGAGACTCCCACTCATCCGGCTGCCAGCACGGCACACGTGGATCAAACAGCACAGATTGTGCATTTATTTAACCAGCCCAGATTGTGCATTTATTTAACCAGCACAGAATGTGCATTTATTGAACCATGACCTGCGATTTCTGCTGCTGTAGGATCGGAGGGCAAGAAACCCGCTTGGGCAGGTGAGGAAACGCAATTAGAGTCAGTCCCAAAACACAGCCAGGACAGCTTTGTCCTCCATTCCATAGCCAAATGCCCAGTTTGAGGCACAGCCCCTGATCCTGGGAGCAGAGAGGTGTCAGACACTCCTGCCTGTGCCACACCACACCTCCACGGCGAGGCTGCGCCCAAAACCAGAGCTCTGTCTCAAACAAAACCAGAGCTCTGCCTCAAACAAAACCAGAGCTCTGTCTCAACCAGAGGGATGGCTTTGGTGCCCCAGCAAGAAAAGTTTCTCAGCACCATCAGTAACTCCTCTTCCCCTTCATTTCCCTGCTCCCCCACGGCAGGAGGGACACGCAGATGGGGAGGCTCCACAGCAGTGGCCAAATCTCTTGTTGGATTTGCTGTCTGTATTTCTTTGTTACTGAAGTCCCCCTGATTACTTTGAAAGTCTGTGGATTCTGGTGGCAGGAATGAGGGGTTTCTGTCAAAGCAATTTTCCAGAAAAAGCTGTTTCTCTGGAATAAGCTTCTCATCTGCTAATCCACCAGTGCCGCAGTTGCGG
Organism: Sialia sialis; assembly: GCA_009812075.1. Taxonomy (NCBI): domain Eukaryota; kingdom Metazoa; phylum Chordata; class Aves; order Passeriformes; family Turdidae; genus Sialia; species Sialia sialis. The sequence continues at coordinate 748,512 of VRYO01000704.1, forward strand.
GCTGGCCCAAAACAAAGGAGGAAGGTTTTCCTCCCAGATACCCTGAGGAAGAATTTTATTAGCAGCATACGTGCATGATTAGAATAACAGAAAGAAGAGTTTATTTGTGAAAGAATTGACATCAAACCAATACCCAAGTCCTCCAAGGACAGGGTAGATGCCTTTGAGCAAGAAGCTTTTAAAAAAACTGCCAAAAAGCACACAGGTCTCTCACTTTTTCCATCGAGTTTCTTCTCTGTGTATTACTAGAATTCTTTTCTTTTAAAGCAATGGTATTTGAACTTGTACCAACTCCTAAACCATCCCTCATAAGAAGAAATTCCCATATATCCAAGTGGGAAACAGCACACAGAGCGATAAAACTTGGAAAGTTCACAACTGTGAATCTTTAGAATATTTCCCATGAAAGAGCCGATAATGCAAAAGCAAAGGTGGGAGTGAGCACCCCAGGATCTGTAAACTGAGGCTGTTGAGCACCTCAGAGCCTGACAGAGCTCTCTGTCTCTGACTTACCTGGCCCAGCCGGGCTGTGCTGGCACCGCGGAACGAGGAGCGCAGCCGCAGCTCAGGGCTCGCACAGCATCGCGCATCAGCGAGGCTCCCCCTGCACCCCTCGTGTCCCAGCCCGTCCCGACACCGCTGCAGCCTGGCAGGTGCTTGGGATCACAGCAGCACAACCTGAGAGCCCTGTCCTGCCCGTGGGGACAGCGCAGTCCGGAGGGGACCAGCCCCGTGCCCGGGCTGCTGGAATGTGTGCCCTGCACTCAACTGCAGCACCAAAAAAGGAGCCCACAGAAATATTGTTATCTGATTCACTCTTAGACTAATACTCAAAGATATACAATCTCAAGTTATTTTCCAAACATTAGGAGTAGAAAAAACAAATATTTAATAAATTGATTAAACTTCTGTTGGGCAAAAGTACTTGAGAGCATTCCCTGAGCTGTGGGTGTGTCTGTGCCACCCCAACACCACCAACAGAAGCACTACAGTAAAAAAAACAAAAACAAAAACAAAAAAACAAAACCAAACATAGAAAATATAATACATGAGGCTTCTCCTCAACCTGTTTTCCTTTCCTAGGAATGAGACAGCTATCCCTGCTGCGGCAGGACGGAGATTAGCACACGCAGAATGCCCACAGGCTACAGTTTTTCATTTTCCTCTTGGCCGATCTACAACTAAGCTGCCAAAATAAACAAACTTCGCCTTCCAGTCAGGCTCAAAATGAACCAAACTGAATTTTTATATCATAAAAGGAAGTAAAAAAATAAGCAGGAACAGTTAAAATGCTTAAAATATCAACACTTTTTTCCAGAAGGGAAAATAAATTTCCAAAGGCAAGCTATTAAGTGCTGATTTCAGACACTAATTACACAGTCCCCAACACATCCAATGCAGTATCTCCATCATAGTTGCCTTCCTAGAGTCAATGAGGTGAGAAAGTTCGGTCTCATGACATCAGGGACCAAACCTAGATTTTTTAGGTCAGAAGAGGACCAAGCTCATCGTTTGACAGCTACCTCATCTAAACTTTTTCTTTGCGGAGCAAAAGCTTCATTAAATGACAAGTTTTTTTGAGTGACATTTTTGTGTCCCAATGAAAGCTCCAAAAAGAACTGGGAGAGAAATCCAAAGAGATTTAGAGCAGCAGGAATGCCCAGGGTGAGCTGAGCAGCCAAGAGGCAGCTCAGAGCCGTGGTGTGTCTGTCCCTGCACGTGTCCAGTGCAAGATCTGGCTTTTACAAACACAGCTGTGGATCCACGAGCTTTGCTGAGCTCCTGAGACACCAGGGCTGTGGATCCACAGGCTTTGCTCAGATCCATGAGACACCAGGGCTGTGCATCCACAGGCTTTGCTGAACTCTGTGATACACCAGGGCTGTGGATCCACGAGCTTTGCTGAGCTCCAAGAGACACCAGGGCTGTGGATCCACAGGTTTTGCTCAGATCTATGAGACACCCCAGCTGTGGATCCACAGGCTTTGCTGAGCTCCATGAGGCACCACAGCCACAGCTGGTGGCTCCTCAAACAGGAGTGTCCAAAGCTTTGAGTCACACAGGCAGGATAATTTGCTGTTCAATCTCATGAAGGTTCCAAGTGCCCCCTGCTCCTGACATTGCCATAATTAGAAGCATTTGACATTACACTTGAACAACATTCTTCTTAGTTGGCATTTTTGTGAGCAATTAATAACCTTGACTAAAAATAAAATGTATGTCTATATACACTGCGCTATGAAAGCCACAATATTTCAAAATAGTGTTTCATCTGGATGCTTTCTTGGGGTCATGTGGAGCATCCATCTCTTTATATGGATAACTAGAAGCAAAGAGGGATCTGTCGTGATAACATGCAAATAAGTATGGTGCATTCATACGAGACCGAACGTGGAGTAATAAAAAGGAAGGAAAACTACACAGCAGGACAGATATTTCCAGCATTAATGTAGCATTTTCACCTGCTGTGCAGACACAAATTCTGTGTACATGAATTAACACTTGCTCTTATTTGTTTTCTCACCTTCTTTATAGACTAGAAGCCCTATGTGCGTCTTTACTTTCAACTAATATTAAGAAGCATCCATGGCTGCAAAGATTATTTCCATTTATTCATGTGAAAAATGGGGTTGTTGTGTACACTTCCTGAGGGAAAAAAATTTAAATAGTTATACCAAAAACTAAGACGAAAATTCTGTTAGACTCTCATAATTTTATCACCGAGATACCTTTAAAAAAAATGACTCTTACATCCAAGCCTTGGTCACTCTATTGCCAATAATAAGGGCTAAATCAATTTAATCACAGAGCTTCTGTACTTGCTGGTTGAGCAAAGCTCAACAGGAGCTCCTGGGCGTCACGGAGGTAGAGACTGTCCTCTGATTCCTTATCTTAATGTTTTACATTAACATTCTTTTAATATTAACAGGAGCCTGAAAACAGCCCTGCATGTGCAACTGGATCGTGTGCTTATTTCCATCAGCCCTCCTCTCGCTAGCAGCTCCTTGCAGATAAGATTTCTAAACTAATTAATACTCTCAGCTATGTTCCAACGTCAGACACACGCAAGGAGATGGCTCTGAGAAAAAACAAGCCGTTACCTAAACAGGTAATTTTAGTGCATTCCTGAGGGGCTGCAGCACACGGAATTCCCTCAGCTGTGCTGTTTGCTGTCAGAACATACAAACCTCACTCAGCTTGGCTCATAAAATCCGAGTGTGTTAAATCTCTGCTGATGGAACAGTCCTGATTGCCTTTGTTCTGCTAATTAGCAGGAAAAACCCTTGGAACAAGTTTTTCCCAGTGAGTGCGTTAGGCACACACAGTGCGGTAATAGCTCCGCAAGAAACTTGTGTAACAGAGAATTCTGGCTTCCTGCTTTCTTAAGCCTGACACAAAGCTGGAATAATTAGGGTGATAAAGTCGAAGCAGCCCGAGTAAATTCAGCTAAATCTGGTATCGCCACAGTTGGGACACTTATTTGCATGTTTAAATTACTCAAGTGACTAATTTTATAATTTCCTTTTCAATTGCTGAGTGCCTTACGTCTCAAACGAGTCCCCTGGGAGGCAGAGGCACAGCGCACGGTGTGTTAAACTTACAAACTTGTTATACTGCACCAGATTAGCATAATACTGCATAGCATATTCCTTATTTAATAAAAATTTAATTGTGCATATAATTTGATAATTCAATACCAATAATTTGTTATACAAATCTAGAACACATTCATTTGGTTTCTTCCTTGGACAAAGTTACCTGCGAGTTCTCTGTGGCTGAATTTTGCCACTAGCACTCCCGGTTTTGCCATGTTTTACCTGCAGCCTCCCTGAACAGGACACAGCTCACAGCAGGGAGATCAAAGCCTTTTATTGGCACTGAGATGTCCTAAAATGCAGCCCCTGGGCTTTGTGTGTTGGGTGCGGAACCCGGGGCTGTGGCTCTGTGATGTTCTGCTGCTCCTTGGGCGCATCCCGCACAGCCAGGGGGTGACACAGAACGCGACCAGGGACATTGTGCGGCCAGCTTCTCACACAGCCTGGTGCCATGGAAGCCTTTCCATCACACACTGCAAACATCTGGAAAACCTCTGCAAAATGCCGCCGTTACATCATTCCCAATTAGCATCCCTGGCAAACCAGCCTCTCCACTGCTTTGTTGACATGAATTTGGTTTTCCGTGTTCTGGGGAACCTCCTAATGAAAGCAGAACTCACTCCACAGGATCACAGGAATGACACATTCGTTCTCTTCTGCAGAAATTGGCAGCAAATATTTGTCTCAGGTGTTCTGACCAGTTATTTCTTCCCTGTTGCCCAACTTGGCTCTCTGGAGCTCATGCAAAGCTTGTGACACAGCAAGGACAGCAGGCAGCAGCTCTGGGGATTTCACACCCACTGCCTCCCCCCGGTGCCACATCCAGTCCCAGGAATGCATTTTAATTAAGAGCAATCACTCCACTAATAGAGGAATGCCAGAAAAATGCACTTTTTTCCATTGAAAAAGAAGTCCTAATAAACAACCACCTACACCCAGGTGTTAAAGCCATTAACCCCACAGCAGAGAGAGGAAGGAGCTCTTTCTCTCACATGAAAGCAAACTTTCAGGACGGGCAGATTTGGCAGAGCTGCATTAGCGTGCTCCCACAGAGGTCAGTGCAGCTCAGCCGGAACCTCCCGAGCCTGCTGAGAAACTTTTCCATCTGCCAAGCCTGCTTGCAATCTCGGTGCACCTCGCAGGTCACCTTCCTCAGCTTCTCTACCTTCTCTGCATTTAAATTATTAGTATCATTTTATTGAAGTTTCCAACTTGCTGTGGTGTATTAGCATATGAAAATTAACTCTGCTGGCTGTAATCACTTTACCTTAATAAAACAACTTACCAAGGCAAATTTGATAAAATTATAGTACCCCCTTGTGGGGTTACCTTCGTGCCCCAATAGAACACCTTCTAATATTATATTTTTTAAAATCCTTTTTTATCAAGCTCAGTGGAGAACTAATTAGCCTTTTCTAGAATGCAACAGGAGCAAAGGGAAGTAAAGGGACTATGACTGGAATCCAAGAATGGATGAGCTAAAACACCACTTTTCCATGAGCTGAGGAGGGAGTAATCTTCACTAAAACTGAGTCATTTTTACATACACAAATACAGCTTGTGACACTTTCATATGAAAACATCACTTGGGCAATTGTCTCTCTGATGTAAAACCAGTAAACAATTATTTCCATTTAAAAAAACCACCAAACTCAACAGCCAGAACACAATCAGCCAAACAGTTTGAAAGTAATTTGGGAGCTCACCAGTGATTGTACGCCAAGGAAACACCCCCAACTGTACACAGGGATCTCAGATCCTGACAGATCCTGAATGTTCTGTACCATGGCACCACCGCTCCCAGTGCTATAAAACCCATGTGGACAGCAGCTGGAAATACGGGGATGTGGGAGCATCCACGAGCCTGCTCAGTGGAATTCCAGAGCCAGGGAACCATGCTGGGACAGCCTGCACACAATTCACATCACCTACCAAGCACGACCCAAACCTTCCACCACCACATCCAAAAGTGACCGTGTCCCGCTCATGACCAATGGAGCTCTGCTGACACAACCTGCCCAATATTTGGCTGCAGCTAAGAATGGAAAAGAGAGAAAGGATGGTGGGAATACGCCTAAGGAGATTTTATTCGGGGAAGAGAGCACCTCCTGCTTCTCACACACAAGAATTTTACAGCCCAATCACACGGAGCTGCATGTCCAGAACGTGTCCTCCTCCCTTCCAGCAGCCCTGCTGGAGGAGCCTGGCCCTGGGCTGGATGTGTTTCCTTCTTTTTGGGGATTCACTCTGCCTTTCTTGTTCCCATTGCCTTTCTGAAATGCCATGGCAAGCCATTGTTGTTAATCAGCAGTGAGTGTTACTCTCCCAGCAGTGTACACTAACAATAACTCAGCCCCATGTCAGGGGAGGCTCTGAGTTCCTAGCTGAATTTATTTGAAAAATAAAGTTTGCTCTTTTTCTCCAAGATCTTTCCTTAAGCCAGCATGGAACTCTTGTAAAAGAAAAGTGCCTCTAAGTACCAACTACCCGAGGAACAGCCTTTTTATTTTATTTTTTTATTCCTTGCTCACCATGACAACATAATAAATGAGCCCTGAGAGACTTGCAGTGCTTAACTATTTAAAATTGTGTATTTTATCTCTCACTGTAGGCTTCCAGACATAACATCCATGATCTGTTTTTCAAACCCTCCTCGGTGTCTCCGAGTGAAATGCTCCAATTTTCACCTGCGATACGCAGTGATCAGAAGGACACCTTGAGCAGGGACTCTGGTAACACTTTTCAGAACTACTCCGACAGTATTTCTGTGATCTCTTAATAATTACTCGCTCCTGTAAAAGAACGGCAACAAGGCAAGAGTTTCACCATCTGCTTTTTCCATTTTTGTTTGGAATTCTGCTGGATGGCTCTGTATTCTTTCATACATGACTAATAGGAAAGATACAAGACTAATAGGAAACACAACTGCAACTTCACTTAGGGTTGGTTTCAGTTAACAGATGGGCTTTAAACTATCCAACATAAAAGCATTCATTTCAGAAAAACTGACCCCAAAACTGCTTCATAAAATGAAGTATTTCCATTTTTTCCCCCTCAAAGCTTTAGGATCTTTCATGACACTACAGTATAAGAGGCCCCTGGGTTAAAAAAAAAAATAGCACACACACACTTACAATTTCTGACCTTAAATATCAGAGACTAAAGGTTTTGCAATAAAAGTATCAGCAGTAACACACACGGCTCTGCAAAAAGCCTCCAAGACCACAGCTTTCCTTGCTAAATTTCAAGTGCCAACATAAAATTACAGCAAGGGGATCTCCGAAATCCGTTTTTTGGGTCAAGTGAAGCTCTAGCTTATCCAGCAGCTGCGGTGGGACTTGGGGCTGATGCGGTGACATTTCCCTGTGGATGGGGAGCTCCTCGCAGGGGGTGGATGGCACTGCCCTGAACCCCTGAGTGACACCACTGCTCGAGTCCAAACCCCTGTGTGCAGCTCAGTGGGGGGAACGGGGAAGAGCGTTCACCCACCACCAACTACAGGCTTGTCAGGATCCCTGGAGTGCCCGAGGCCAGGCTGGAGGGGTGACCTGGTCACCTGCGGTGTCCCTGGGCGCTGCAGTGCCACCAGGGGTGACCTGGTCACTCGCGGTGTCCTGGGCGCTCTGGTGCCACCTCCAGTGCCAGCTCAGCCCCGAGCTGTGCCAGGTTTCACCAGCTGTGCCTGCGGTCCGCGGCACAGCACACAGACTCACACTCACAGCCCCAGACCACAGCTCTGTCCCAGAGGTGCCAGTGCCACCCCCGGACGCTGCGAGTGACAATCTCAGAAGCGCCAGGCAGAGCCCGCAGGCGGCGGCAGCGACGTTCGGAAAAGCAGAATTCCCTTTTGCAGTCCCTGCAGTGCCAGCTTCTGAGCCCGCTGGTGACAAACATTCTCCCAGGCTGGCAGTGCCCAGCACTGCCCTCGCCACCAGAACCCAAATTTTCTCTCCTGCTAAGGAGCAGCATCCCAGAGGTCACCAAAGTTTAGAGGCAGAGGAAGCAAGTGAAGCTTTCCAAATCTCGCATGGCTCTTCATTTTGAATGCTTTTATTACTTCCTAACCAGAACTCTCTGAGCGTTGCAGAGAGGTAAAGAATCATTCAAAAAATAATAAAAAAAGAACACACCAAACAAAACTCCCCAAACCCTGTAGTTTAAAAAAATGCTGTTAAAATTTCATACAAGAATTAACAATGGAGAAAAGTCAGCGAATAAGACTAAGTAGAAAGTAAGTTCCTGTGTTTCCAGCAGCGGCTTTGCCAGATGCATCATCACATCTGCATGTGGGCAATTTTTCATTATTTATAAATGTGCTACAGGAACATGGCCAAGCTACAAACCAAGGAGTCCAACACACATTAAAAAAAAAAAAAAAAAATGGAAAAAAGAAAAAAAAAATAGAAAAAAAATAGGGAATGCGTCTTGGTTATAGAACAAAAGAATTCATTTTATCACTTGGCTTTAGCACAGGAGAAAATGGCTCCTGGTGCGCTGAACCCCGTGATGAATGTGCCCCCTCCAGATCTTTATTGCCCCTGTAAATCACCGCACTGACAGCACTTAATAAGAAAGCTTTGGAGTGGGTTTGAAGTTTTGCTTTGTACAAATAAAATCTCATATTAAAGAATTTGCTAGTCCTCAAGGTGTGGAAAAATAAGTATGACTAGAACCTGTTGTGCTTGCTTTTTTTAACTGTTTGGTTCCACTGTCATTTTTTTAAAAAACATTTTGTAGCAAAGGTACCAGAATCATATAAGGAAAACAGTCTGTATTAAAATAAAAAATTAGAGTCAGGACTTAGTTTTTAAAACCCTATATTTCTGATATTTCTATACCCTGTGATGTCTGGACAGGGCAAATCAGAGGCATGGAATATAAAACATGAAATCTCTTGCATGGTGTGATATGGCATGTTGACAACACTCCTGTTTTTTAACTAAAGAAAGTGAGGATTCGATGTCCACAGCTACCGCTCAAAATCCCAAATCTTTGAGAGAGGGCAGGATTATCTGAGTCACCTGCTGCCCCCCAGGTGGGAACAAAGGCTTTAAATCCCTTGGAAGCAACTGCAACAATATTCACAGATGTGGGCAGGAACAACTTCTACACATATTATATACACACATATATACATATACACACATTTATTTATATACACACATTTATTTATATACACACAGCTTTGCTCAAGCACCCTGAGGGAAACAGAGAAATAAATGACTACAACACAAATATTTAAAGTTCATATCAGAAGGTGAGTAGGCTCATTTATAATGACAGATTTAATTGTTTGCTTTAGAGATGACATTCTAGAACAGATATTTGAGGGGGAAATGGCATTTTGGAGGTGCTCAGAAGCGAAGTGCAGCTTGGCTCAGATCACCCTGCCCTGATAGACAGTGCCAGCACATCACTGAATTACACTTTAACAAAATAAATCACAATTCATGTGCTGGTGGCTTTCTGTTCTGCTTCCATGACTTGTGTTATCCCTGTTCAATTCCAGACAGCATCATTCCTTCTAAACCAGTTTATGGCACACGCTGGCTGAGGAAATCTTAACAGGAAACTCCAGTTATTTGGACAAAGCTAAATGTATTTATAGGGAAATAAATGCATTTCCTGTTCAAACTGGGAGCACAAAGGTATTTTGTGACAGACTGTCAACAGGTCTGGAGGAAGTCCAGCTTCTCCTGACGGACAAAACACCTTTGAGAGGTTCCTCAAGGAAAATACACACTGGTGGGCATGGTCTATGAGTGCAGGAAAAATGAAGGAAGGTTTTTCCCTAAAAACAAACACAACCGGTATTAAAGGAGCACATCAGCAAGAGTCCTTTAGGATTAGGATCCAAAGTATCAGGTACCAATCTTCCCCAACTGCATGGATCTTTCCATGGATCTTTTTCTGCCTCTCACCACTGGAAACATCTGCAAAACTGTGGCCCCTGTACCACCAGAAAGCCAGTGCAGAACCCCAGATCAAGGGAAAGGAAGAGAGCTGGGGCACAGGGAGTAGAATCAGGGCACAGGTGGATTTGGAAGGAATCTCCAGGTGCAAGGACAAGGACCCAGCACAGCCCCTCCCCTTCCAGGGACATTCCCTGCTGCCCACTCCCCTGCTTTAACAGGGGGCCTGCTTTAACATTTATCATCATTACTTTGACTTTTAAACTACTTTAAGATGGTTTAGTCTGATTTTCCAAACCGGAAACCATTCTTAAACTTCTGAGGAGAGTTGTATGTAACTTCTGGGCGTTGTGTATGGGTTGGACTGGGGTTTTTTTCCAACAAAATAAAAGCCCAACAAATACTGCAGGAATGACTTGTTCCATTTTAAAGAGCAGGTCCCAGGTCCCCTCCTCCTTCCATCCCCACTGCAAGTGAGGTGCCAGTGCTCAGGTGGCTCTGTCACACCCCTGAGGTGACTCTGTCACACCCCAAGGTGTCTCTGTCACACCCCCTGGCCCTATGTTCCCTGTCCTGCAGCTCACTGTCCCCTGTCACTGCCTGACATGATTTAACAACTGTAATTCCTTATTTAACGATGTCAAAGGTTTTTAGGAAATTGACTGTATTTCACCAACTGTATATTTCTTGTCGATGACAGAGTGGTTAAAATGATTTTTAAACCAAGACAGCAAAATAAAGCAGTAATAAAATCAATAAAAGGTGCTTAAAACATTCCTTCTATTAGGTAATGGCATTTAAAATATCCGTAGCTTGTAACGGCACTTAGGATATGCCTGAAAATCAATGAGCTAAATTACTTATTGAACTAGTTAATTTGAACATTGAGTTTTATACGTATATTGATAAAACAAGAGACAAGAAGCCTGGCTGTGTTCAAATTCCACGGTCAGATATCTCCCTCTGCCGGGAAAAAACCTCAGAAAACTCCACTAGAGACTCTTGTTGTTTCTTTTTTTTGTT
>VRYO01000704.1:760042-833057 GCA_009812075.1 Sialia sialis
CGATACACTCCCAATATGGCGTCGGTACCTCCCAAGATGGCGACGTTACAGTCTCATGATGGCGATTGCCCCGCCCCAAAGTGGCGAACCCACTCCCAAGATGGCCGCGGTCCCGCCCCAGCCCGCGGCCGGCCCCGCCTCGCGCGCTGCACGCTGGGCGCTCGGGGCGGGCTGAGGGCGCGGGGCCGGTCGGGCCTGGTGCGGGCGCGGGCGGTCGGAGCGAGCGGGGCCGGGCGCGGCCGGGCCGGGCAGGGCGGGCGCCATGCCGGAGCTGGCCGTGGACAGGGTGGTCGTGCACCCGCTGGTGCTGCTCAGCGTTGTGGATCACTTCAACAGGTGCGGCCGGGCGGGAGCGGCGCCGCGGCGCTGAGTCACGGCAGGGCCGGCAACGGGGCCCTGAGGGAGCCCGGGGCCGGGAGGGGACGCGGCGGGGCGGGAGGGCCCCGGGGAGGGGTGGGGACCCGGCCCCTCCGGCACCCGGGCAGTTCGGGCCTAACTGCGCTCCCTCCCGCCGGTGCCGAGCGGTTCCGGGGTCAGAAATAAAGCCCTGAATGGCAGGAGGTGGCCGGCTCTGCCGTGGGTCACACTGGGCTCGCTCGCTGCTCGCAGCCGGTGCCGGGGTCGCATCTCCCGTGGGTGCCCCGGGCCCGGCCCTGGGGACAGGCTGTGGTTCCGAGGGCACCGAGCGCCCTTTTGTGGCCGTAAACACGGCAGTGATACACAATCATAACCCCTCTGTTCCACCCCGCCGTCACCTCCCACTCGGGCTGCGGGCCCCTTCTCCCCCTTCCCCGTTCCTGCCAGGGACTGACAGTTGTTTTTCCTTTCAGAATAGGAAAAGTGGGAAATCAGAAGCGAGTGGTTGGAGTGCTGCTGGGCTCCTGGCAGAAGAAGATCCTGGATGTGTCCAACAGTTTTGCAGGTGAGTTCGGGTGTCCTGCCCTTCTCCAAAGCCACTGAATTATTTAGTGGATGAATTATGTTGATTCATCCATGTACAAATCACCCCATATCACACAGCAAATGCAGACTGCTATCGACACCCCTAAGTAAGCCTCACTCTTGTTTAGCAGCCAAGAACACCCAAACCCAGAGCATTTCAATAAAGATTTTAATTCAGGAAGTTGGATTCTTAAACACTGGTGTTTTGTTTTATTCCCAGTACCTTTTGATGAGGATGACAAGGATGATACCGTGTGGTTCCTGGACCATGACTATCTGGAGAACATGTATGGAATGTTTAAGAAGGTCAATGGTGAGTTGAGACCTGTCAGTCAGGGATATGCTCCCAGCAACTTTCAGGGCTGTGGAAAAGGCAATTCCTGTTAATCACAGAATCCTTAAGGTTGGGAAAGACCTCTGAGATCATCAAGTCCAACCATCAGCACCATGTTCTCCACTAACTGTGTCCCACACCCACGTAGTTTTGCACACTTCAGGGATGGCTCTTGCATCTCCAGATGTCAGAGGTGCAGGCTGTCCGACCCTGAGAGCGACACAATTAACACAGGCTGTTAATTACCCAGTGGAGGGGCCAGGAGAGGAGCTGTGGTCAGTAAGGGTGATGAGTGAGTGTGGTCACTGCTCCAGCCATGCCCTTGTCATCCACCTCCCTCTCCTGCACACAGATCAGACTCACCCTCACTCAGCCCACCCGCTCTCTGCCCAGATCTCTCTGCTGGGGCCTCCCCATGGCTCTGATTCCAAATCCTTTCTGCTTTTGCTCAGCCAGAGAAAGAATCGTGGGGTGGTACCACACGGGCCCGAAGCTGCACAAGAATGACATCGCCATCAACGAGCTGATGAAGAGATACTGCCCCAACTCTGTAAGTGGGGCCTCCTTTGGCCTCTGGGGTTGTTATTCTCTCCCCTTCCCCAAAAGGGGCATCTGGGAAGCCTCATTCTCCACCTTCTTTGCTGGTGACACAGCGGGTGGCTGTAAAGCGATTGAGGAGCTGGTATCAGGAGATTTTTGAATCATTGTCTCCGTGCCTGAGGTTTCCCCTCTGAGCACCTTGTGCTGGTGCTGAGGAGGGAAGAGCTGCCTTGGGTATTTTTTTCTTCCTCCTTGACCAAAATGCAGTTTTGTGCACGTTTTCTTTCTGCCCAAGGTGCTGGTGATCATTGATGTGAAGCCCAAGGACCTGGGGCTGCCCACAGAAGCCTACATCTCCGTGGAGGAGGTCCATGATGTGAGTGTTCACCTGTGAAGTGTCACAGCCACGGCTGTCACTCGTGGCTGTCACTGGCTGCAGGTGCTCCCAGCTGTGCCCAGTCATTGTGGGCCTGCCCTGACCCCAAGCAGACAAACACCTCCCAGCAGTGAGTCACTGTAATTGCTGCATTTAAATTAATTCTGGATGCATATAAAATACTGGATCCCTTTGCCTTTCTGAGGCCTTCACTACGGAGCGGGAGCTGCTCTCCCAAAATGCAACGAGGTTGGATCAGGGAAGAGAGAAGTAATTGTGTATTTAGAATTTCCATTGCTCCCCCCTGGGCACAGAAAGGGGAAGTTACCCAGAGCAAGAGGGAGTGCTGGGGCAGTGGGTGGCACTGATTGAATCAAGGACATCCCAGCTAGACAGCCAGAGCTGTTCCCCTGTGTAGGGCTGCTGTTCTGTGTCCCTGGTGCAAGCCCTCATGCCCTGGCTGAAATCCCCCTCTGTGTGTCCCTTCAGGATGGCACCCCGACCTCCAAGACCTTTGAGCACGTGACGAGCGAGATCGGTGCCGAGGAGGCTGAGGAAGTGGGTGTGGAGCACCTGCTGAGGTGAGGGCCACCTGTCCTGGGGCTGGATCCCTCTCAGAGCTGGGGACAGTGCCCAGAGGGTGAGCTTCTAACCCCAGCTCTCTCTGGGTTTCAGGGACATCAAGGACACCACGGTGGGCACGCTGTCCCAGCGCATCACAAACCAGGTCCATGGCTTGAAGGGACTGAACTCCAAACTTCTGGACATCAGGAGCTACCTAGAGAAAGTAGCCCTGGGCAAACTCCCCATCAACCACCAGATCATCTACCACCTCCAGGATGTCTTCAACCTGCTCCCAGATGTGAACCTGCAGGAGTTTGTCAAGGCCTTTTACCTGAAGACAAACGACCAGATGGTGGTGGTGTACCTGGCCTCACTCATCCGCTCCGTGGTGGCCCTGCACAACCTCATCAACAACAAGATTGCCAACAGGGACGCGGAGAAGAAGGAAGGACAGGAAAAAGAAGAAAGCAAAAAGGAGAGGAAAGATGAGAAGGAGAAGGACAAAGAGAAGAGTGATGGCAAGAAAGAGGAGAAAAAGGAGAAAAAGTAAAAGGTGTAGTTTTTTTATTTGTAAATTAAAAATCTTGTAAACTAAATTCCTGGTGCTGGGGTCTTGTGTGTTGTGCTCAGCACTCTGCTCCTCCTCACCAAGGCAGGGGTGGGGGGAGCCATGGGATTTGATTTGATGATACTGTTATCAGAACTTTTCCTTCCCCCAGCGTGACTTTGGGGGTGTGGAGGCCTCAGCTCACGCACACTCTGCTCTCACTGAGCGTGTTCCCGTGTTCAGGGCTCATCCTTTGCCATCAGACAGTTTTGTGCACCACAGTGTTTAACTGGCTCTGTCCCCCAGGCAGGAGCAAGCAGCTCTGGGGGCTGCAGGAGGCTCTGAGCCCAGGGAGGCACTGGGGCCATCACCAGCGACACAGAGCAGGCAGGGACAAAATCCGTGGCATTTGTGATCCCAGGCTGAGCTCCAGCTGCCATGGAGCCTCCAGCCCTGCACAGACCCCACCCTGGGACACATCCACTGAGCCAGGACAGGCAGACACAGCTGGGTGACACAGGGAGAGGGACACAGGCACAGCTCGGCAGCTGCTTTGTCGTTTATTGCACAGAAGCCGCGCGGGGCGGGCGGGGCCGGAGCCTTGCAGGGTCCCTCTGCACAGGCCCCCGGACACACGGACACAGCCAGGCCGGCTCTGTCACCTGCACACACCGCCAGGGACACAAGTGACATCAGCTGATGCTGCCCTCGCTGCAGCAGAGAGCACAGGAGCGCGGGCAGAGCCCGGGATCGAGCGGAGGCCGGCAGGGCCCAGAGCCCCCGAGGCTGCTGTGGAGCCCCAGCTCTGAGCAGAATCCACTTAAATACAACTGCCCAGGGGCCACGGGCTGCACAGCAGCGGGACACGCTCAGCCAGGCTCTGGCTGGCCTGGGAAGGGGCTGTCCTGCTGTCAGATGGTGCCCAAAAGCCCCTCAGAAGCAGCGGCTTGGGGTCCCTGTCACTGTTGCTGAATGCTGGGTGCAGGGTGGGGCCCAAAAGTCAATCTGAGAGCCACTTTCCCCCTCTCTTGCTATGACCAAAATGCCATGAAAAGGCAGAAAACATGAGGGGGAAGAAGAGCCTCTACAAACATAGAACTGTGTCTGGTGGGGAGCAGGGAGCCCCCCTGTGCTGTCCCCAGCCCTCGCAAGCCAAGCCCTTGTGTCCTCCTCTCCATCACAGCTCGGATTTCCTCAGGGAGGGAAGCAGAGCCCGTTCCCCCAGGCCTGTGTCAGTGCAGAGCCCAGGAACAGGAGGCAGTGTCCACAGGGGCTGTGCACAGCTGGGGAAGGCTGGGCCCTGGGCAGCGCTGTGGGCACAGCCACAGCTCCATCACTCCTGCCCAAACCCTTCCGTCTCCTCGATGGCGTAAAGCAGCTTCTCCTTCAGCTGCTCGTAGCTCTTGTAGGGAGGCAGATCCAGGCGGTTGAAGCTGGGGAGGGAGCAGAGGCTGAGACAGGCCAGCGACAGCAGTTCCACCCCACGGGATGGAGAGCCCCTGCAGCCCCACAGAGCTCCCCAAGTCCCCACAGCCTCTGGCCAGGCCAGGGACAGTCACTTACCATGTATGGCTCCGTGGCAGCCATGTCTCTTTGCCGACTTTATCGATGCAGAATTTCTGGGGCCCGTTGCTGCCTGTTAATGACAAACACAGCAAAGCTCTTTACACCAGGAGCTGAAAAAGAAACCCCTTCCCACTGAGATCCACCCTCACGGCCCTACGATACCAGGGACACAGGACATAAATCCAGAGCATCAATCCCTGCCTGTGTGCAGAGAGGATGTTCAAAAAACTCAGGAAAAAGCAAAAAAGCAGATTCACAGCACAGAGGAGCAAGAGCAGCATCTCTGAGCATGATGGTTCCATAGCAAGTGCTAAAACTTACTGATCTGTAAACCCTCAGGATTGTGTGAGTCTGTCTACCCAAGAGTTTTAAAGGACCTGGCACAGGAAGTCTGAGTCACTGAGGTGGCTTTTTAACACACTGGGAATGCTGGAGAGGTTCCAGGGGGTGGAAAAAGCTAATACAGCAGAGAGAACAACTGAGTGGGTTAACAAGCTGGTTGGCTTGATATGAACACCAGGAAAGTCAGGGAAAGGCTGGTACAGGCCCCAAAAAGCAGTAAATTACAGAATGAATGGAACCACACTGCGGTTTGCTGAAAAAGAGCCTTTGTCGCTAAAAAAATCAAAATTGAATCAGAAACCCAATCTCATTCAGACTGAGATCACAAACCAGCCCCACAAAGTTAACCCTGGCAGGATGGCCAAAGAACGTGTCTGGAAATGGCACAGCACCAACTGGGATCACTGAGCACTGTGCTCAGCCTCCTGCTCACGTGCTGCCCAGGCTCTGTGTGGGGACAGGGACAGGGAGGTGCCACCCCTGCTCCCCAGGACACACCGATGAGCTCAGCAAAGCCCCCGACGGGCAGGCGGCAGGTCCCTGTCACAAACTGCAGCAGCCGGATCCTCTTCTCGTTGTCCATCTCCTTCACCACCTGCAGCAGGGACACAGCAGCTCAGTGAGACCCTGGTCCCATCCTGCAGGACACCCCAGGCCCTCGGCGGGGCTTGCACTGACCTGCCAGAACCACTGGATCTGTTTGCTGTTCTTGGTGTAGTGCCTGTAGATGGTGTTTTTCTGCCAGTCGTTCATGTCGATCTCCTGCATCCCGCACAGCATCAGCTGGGGACAGGAGACACTCAGCAGGGGACACACGGGGCCCTGCACCCACACTCTGAGCACCAACTCCTCTGGTGCCAGCCTCCACCTGGCCCAGGCACCAGCACGGAGGTGTCTGGCACGAACTCCTCCCATCCACAGGATGTTCTCTTGCCAATGGACCCAACGAGCCACCCCCAGACCCAACGCCCGGGGCTATCCCCTCATCAGCAGAGCTGATGGGCACAGAGCACGAGCAGGGTCACCACGTGCCACTGCCCATCACACCTCCAGCCCAGGTGCCAGCTCACCTCCAGCTCCTTCTCGTCGAAGTAGCGCAGCCACTCCAGTGGCACCACCTCGTTGAAGCCGTCCAGGAACGCCTTGGTCTGCTCCTCCACGCCCCGTGTGAACCTCCAGTCTGTCAGCAGCCTGGGGAGGCACACAGGGTCAGCACACAGCCAGCACTGCTGGCCTGGCACAGGGAAAGCCCAGGATCCCCCCACCAGCAGGGAGGGCCCCAGGACTGTGGGGAATGGGAGAGGGGCTCCCTCAGAGCACCAGGGCTCCCCTCAGTGGTTTCTGTCTCTGCCCCCAATCCCTGAGCAGCATTCAGCCCTGAGAGTGGCCTTAGGAGCTCCAGGGGTGCAAACCAAATCCCCTGGCTGGAGCTGAGCTGGCCCTGGCAGCCCCCAGGCAGGCAGGGGGAACAGCCATGGGACAGGAGAGCCTCAGCCTCTCTCCCTCTCCTTTTTCCTGAAAGTACTGGCAACTGCCCAGCCCGCAGCAATCCAGACCGCAGCAGAGCTCGGCCGGCCGCGCCAGCCCGGGCTTGTCACAGCCACGTAGCCCAGGGAAGCGGCCACGTCCCAAACCCCACGGTCCCACCCCTGCAGCCACTGGGGGCGGGGGCCTGCCAGGACCCCTGGGACAGCCACTCACATGATGTACTCCTCCTTGTTCTCCTCCGTCACACGGATGCTCTCACCCCCCTCCTTCAGCTCGTGGGTGGTCACCTTGCCCAGGATCTCCATGTCCTGGATGAAGTACAGCTCCAGGCCGCACTCCTCCAGGCTGTTCTCCCTGTGGGGGACACCAGGATGTGACTCCTGATGGAGGCACCCTGCAGCAGTGAGGGGAGAGCTCTGCAGCAGGGAATGCAGGGCACTCACTTGGTCCAGACGATGGAGTTGTAGAACTCGGGGTCGATGGACTCCAGGTCCTTCAGCGTCGGGCGCTTGTTCAGCATCCGTTTGTAGAAGGGCAGCGTGAAGCCGGTATCGATGAACTTCCCATGGTACAGGGCCTGTAGCAGGGCAGGGAGTGGACACCAGCTCACGGGGGACCCTGGGACACAGCCCTGGGGCAGCCACGGGGCACAGGGGACTCATTCAGGGGTCCCTGAGCCGTGGCACTCGCTCCTGGCTGGCACACGTGGAGGGGAAAGGTGGGCTGCCCCAGCAGCACTCCCCGGGCATGGTGAGCTGCAGCCCCTCTCCCTCCCCTCCGCAAATTCCACTGCATCTCCCTCTCCCCTCACAGCTCTGTTAAGAGCACTTGTTTAAACAGAGCTGTGCTGTGGCTTCCCTGAATCCCTGGCTTCCAGGAGCCCCGAGGCAAAGGCAGCCAAAAATAATGCAGACGCTTGTCTAGAACGGCCCAGCGGTGAGTAATAGTCTGGGGTTTTATTGGTATCCTGCGAGGCGGGGCAGGGCAGGGCAGGACAGCGGGGCCGGAGCCGCCCCCGCACACGCCCCGTGGGGCTGCGGGCCAGGGACCCTTCCCCGGGCTCAGGGAGCCCCCCTGCCAGCCCGGGGCTCACTGGCCTTGAGCAATCCCAGACAAACGGGAGGAGCTGCTCTGGAGCTTGGGCAGCTGGAAAATCTCACACTGCTGGGACTAAAAATAGTCCCTGGAGCTGCAGAGCCGACAGCACCTGGGGTGACAGCCAAAGACCTGGAGTCATCCATCCCCGCCACAACGCCTGGGAAACCAGGTCTCCTCTGGCCCCACAGCCCTTCCTGGGATTTAAAATGCACAGCCTGGAAAGCCCATCTCCCACTGACCACACGTGAAGGGGCAAGAAGGGGCTCAGGGAGGGCAGCAGTGCCGAGCCCAGCGCAGCTGTGGCACATCCAGCTGCCCCCTGCCCTGCTGAGCACCCTGTCCCCTGGTCCCCAGGGTGCCACCGCGGCTCTCACCATGGCGATGAAGCGGCCGATGAAGCGGAAGTAGGTGAGGTGGTCGGGGTTGATGGAGGAGGCGGGGTTGATCTGCAGGCAGTAGTTGTTCTTGCCCGCGTACTCGAAGAGGCAGTACATGGGGTTGAGCACCTCGTGGGACAGCAGGAAGAACCATTCCCTGGGATGAGACAAGGGGAACACGGTGACAAGCAGCTCAGGGAGGGGACAGTGTGTGTGTCCCTGCACCAAGCAGGTGTCCACCCCCTCAGGGTGCCAGGCAGGTTTTGGGCACTGGTGTGGCTGGGGAGGCTGCTCCCCATCAGGAACCTCGGCAAGTGGCACACAGTCCCACACATACAGACCCCCCAGTGCACCCAGTCCCTCTGCACACTGCCCCAGCAGCCCCAGGCTGGGGACAGCAGCATCCTGGCTGTGCTCCCCCGGCCGTGCAGGCAGACAGGAATCCTCAGACGTGGAGGCAGCCCCGGCATCCCGTCCGTGGTTCTACCCTGTGGTAGAACAGCATGACGTAACCTACCATAGGGTAAAACCACTGGCAGGACACAGAGAGAGCTGGAGCAGGAGCAGGAGCCGGGGTAGCAGCCCCACCAGGGCACTGGGCGAGCGTGGGGTGGCAGCGGGCAGGGACATGCCAACCCAGCCCCAAGGAGATGTCCCAGGTGAGCCAGAGGGGGCTCACAGGGACACAGCATCCCCTCCAGCCAAGCCACAGCCCTGTGGTAACATCATCCCAGGGCAGCAGCAGAGCTGCAGAAACCACATCACACCCTGCCTGCCCTGGCACACACTGAACTGGCTGTCTGGGAGCACCAGGGCTGTTTGCTGCAGGGAGATAAGGCCACTCAGCCCATCACCCCCACACCTGGGGGCAGCAGGGGAGCCCCAGCTGGGTCCCATGTGCTCTCAGTGCCAGGGGCAGGCTGCTGCAATGCTTTCAGGGTGTTCCACCACTCCTAAAACCCAGTTTCCCATTAAATCCCCCTGGACTCCTCTGCTCAAGGGCTGGGAGCTCCAAGTGCAGCTGCCTTCTGCCTGTGCTGCCCACAGCACACAGGGCACAGGCAGGACAGGACATGCCACGCTCACCTGGCAATGCCACCGTAGTCCAGGCCCTCCTCCCCTCGCATGATGATGTACAGCCGGCGCCGCAGGTCGTACGGCTTCATGTTCATGATCTGGGGACGAGCAAGGCAGTGTCACCATGGCTGGGGCCAGCTCCCCTCCCGAGGGTAGGCTGCCCAGCCCCAGCACCTCCCTACCTGCTGGAAGGAGTCCTCGAAGAGCGTCTGCCGGGACACGCTGATCTTCACATGGCTGGGCAGCGCGTTCGACTGCAAACCAGGCAAAGGCAGGGGGCTGTGGGAGGCTGGCACAGCTCTCCTCACCCATGCTGCCCACAGGGCTCAGGTCACCCATGAGCTGCCCACAGCCGCTCTACTCACATGGCAGAGGAAGCGGAACTGGTGGTACTTCCAGCGAAAGCTCCGGTCGTATGCGCCCGGGGAGCCGCCGTGTTTGCTCCTGCCAAAGCAGCAGGGCCTCAGTCACACCCCCTGCCCCAAGCAGCCCCCATCACCAGCCAGCTGGGACAAGGTCCCTGGGGTGCAGCTCTCCTCTGTCAGAGCCCACACACCCAAGCTTGGGGCTCACCCAGACTCGAAGCCGGGGCGCGGGTCCTTGAAGGTGGTGGTGCGGGTGTTGTGGTCCACGAAGTAGCGCACGCTCTCGTTCGTGTACTTCATCTCCCAGCCCGGCGGCAGCGGCGGCTCCTGGATCATCCTGCTGGCAAGGAAGGGCTCACCACACAGTGCCCCCCTCACCTGCAGCTCTGTGCCAGGCAAAGGAAGGATTCATGGCACGGGACTGGCGAGCGACTGTCTACACCCCGGGAGAGGAGTCCTGCCTGGGCAGCGCTCCGGCCACAGCCCTTTCAGAGCTCCAGTGTCCATCAGTGCAGCCCAGGTCCCTGGAGAACTGCACCTTCCCAAACCTGCTCCCCCCATGGCCCCCTACCCCTGAGTGCGAGGGTCTTCCCACTGCGTGGTCCGGGTGTTGTGGTTCACGTAATACACTCGCCCATTGTCCTGTCTCTTCTCTAGGAGAAAAGGGAGAGGAAGTGTTAGTTGGGGTCCTGGGAACAGCCCTCCCCTTCCCAGCCCACAGGACATGTCAGCTCCCCCATTCCACCTGCCTGGCTCGTTGGGAAAAGGCAGGATAAACCCCACATTCCTCCCGTGTGCCCGAGCTGCCCCAGCCTGGCAGTGCCAGCGTGCAGAGGTGCCACTGCACAGCCAGGCCAGCACAGGGGCTGTGCCAGCCACACACACAGCCCCACCTGGCAGTGTCCCTCCACATGGATTCACAGGTCCCAAACTGCCTGCACTGCTCCAGTGCACACGTGTGTGAACACACACACACACACACACACCCACACACACACACCCCAGGCACCCTGCACACACCCCCTGCCTCCCCAGCCCTGTGTGTGCCCCACACCTCCTCCTCCTCCATGTGCAGCCTCACTGCCACACACCCAGCCCTGCACCATGCAGCCAGGGACACCCTGTCACCTCTCTGCCACTCTTCTGGCCAGTGCCAGCCCCTCGCTCCATCTGGACAGCAGCCCCCAAATGACAGCCAGGACTGTGTCCAGCCCAGGGATCCCATCCAGGGGACCCTCACCCCAGGGTGCTCAGGCCCACGCAGAGCAGTGCCTCCCCAGCCAGCACTGGGGATGGGTCCCTTCTCCTTGCTGATGGGAGGTGGGACACCCAGCAAGGGCTCCAGCCCCACCACCCCCATTGAGACACTGCCCCTGCAGACTGCCTGAGCAGCTCTGGCTCCTCAGTCCTTGTCCAAGTCCCCACAACTTTAACCCTTCTCCTGCTCTCTCTGGCACAGCACAGCCCAGCTGCACCCACAAACATCCCAGCCCTCCCTCTCCAGGGATGCTCTCGCCACGGAGGGGATCTCTCTGTCCCCTGGGCACAGGGACTTTTCAAAATGTCCCAGCACACAATGCTTGGGCCATGTGGGGATGACCAGCTGTGCTCCTGCCAGCTCCCAGCCCTGCTCCAAACCCTGGCAGAGCATCCCAGGAGGCAGCACGGCAGGATGGATCCCTGCTCGCCAGGAGGGACAAGGGACAAGCAAGGACTTTGATCCCCAAGTCGGGGGACTTCCCCAATCCAAAGAACAATCACAACCACTTCTGCATTCAGAAGCTGAGAGAGGCTGGGAACTCCTCCAAGAGAAGGAGAGAAAAGGGGAAAAAAAAGCTGAATTTCACACAAGAGATTGTGCTAGTCACAGACAGAGTCAGCCCCACGTGCAGCTGAGCACAGGCAGCGCTGGCTCCAGGGCCACCCAGCACCCTTCCCAGCCATGCCAGGGTGCTGCGGGTGACAGGAGTGTCCCCTGGGGCCATGCAGGGCAGGTGAGGCAGTGCAGTACTTACCCCAGCCGGGAGGAAGGGGCCCCAGAGGATCATTGTCAGACGGGGCTCCAGAGGACTAGAGACAACAGAGAGAGCAAAAACACGGAATAAACCCCAGAGCCGGGATGGCTGGGAGGAGCAGAACATAGAGGTGAGCCAGCCAGCCCCGCTTCCACTCGCCTCTCCTTGGCCCACAGCTCCCACAGAACTAAAAAAAAAACTTGCCCACTCAAGGGGGGCTAAAAAAAGAAACAAACAAACCAAAAAAGAAACCAAAAAAAAAGGCAAATTTAAAAAAAAAAAAAAAAGAAGAAGAAGAAAAAAAAGAAAAAAAAGAAGCCCAAAGGCTGAGCCTGAGCAGGGCTGGGGCAGCCAGGCGCAGCGGGGCAGGGGCAGGGGCTGTGCCGGCCCAGGGCAGCGGGACCGGCCCGGAGGGCTCCGGACGTGCCCGGCTGCTCGGCGACCCCTCCACATACACCTCCAGCCTCCTCCAAGAACCACACACAAGAGGGGAAAAAATATCGCAGGCCTTTCCAATGAAATCATTCCCACAAGCGCTGTCCACGCCCCGCGCTTCCTGGCGGGATGGCGGCCCCCTCCTCCGCGGGCAGGGCCACTGCGGGATGCGCTGCACTGAGCCCGCATTCAGCCCCGCACAAAGCCCCTTTCTCCACCGGGCTCCCCGGGCTCCAGGCTAGCCTAAGGGGGCTTGGAAGTGCTTTTAATTTAAATAAGAAATGCATCGTTCCCCAAAAGGTAAAAGCCCATCTGCTGCAGGGGGGCTGTGTCCCAGCTTCCCGTGCTGGGATGGATCCCGGTTACCCTGGGCTCAGGGAATGCCACCACAGCCAGAGCCAGCCCTCTGCCTGGAAGCTGGGCAGCCCGGGGTGCCCCCCACTCCCAGCAAGGCACCAAAGCCTGGGTGGGTACAGCTGATGGCAGCCTAGCACCCCGAGGATGGCCTGGCACAGTCTGTGCCCCTCTGAGCTCTTGTGCCTGTCCCCTGTGCCAGGACAGAGCTGGGACAGTGTCCATCCCTCCCCTCAGGACAGGCTGCCCACACACAGCCGAGTCATGTCCAGGGATGCCACCTCAAAACTGCTAATTCAAGCCACCAGGGCAGAGCTCCTGCAGCTCCCCACAGCCCCTGGGAACAACCTGGCCCCCGTGCCAGAGACCCTTGGTGCACCTGGGGCACTGAGCCCCCCAAACTGTGCCCCTCTGCTCATCACCCTCCAGCAAGGGCCACACAGGGATGCTGGGGGGCAGAAGGCAGAGCAGAGGCCATCAGTGCTGGCAACAGAGCTCGAAACAAAAAGTACAATCGTTTCATCAGGCTAAATTTGGAGCCCCAGTCCCTCCCTCGGCAGCAGGCAGGGTGAGGCGCACGGCGCTGGAGCAGCTCCAGGGCTGGCACTGGCAGCGAGGGACGGGCCAGGAGCCCTGCAGGGCACGGGGGAGCCCCTCCAGCACAGAACCGGGGATCCAGCTCTGCCTGTGAGGCTTGCAAGGGGTGCAGAGACAGCCAGGGAGGGACAGGCAAAGGGAGACCAGGGGCTGAGCCCCAGCTGTGTCCCACACAGAATGGACTTTGCATTAAATCCCCTCCCAGAGAGCAGCCGAGCTCCTCAGTGGAGCCCTGAGCTCACCCCAGGTCCAGCTGGGACTCCTAGCTTTCTCTGAGGAGATAAAACTCAATGAGAAGCTGGTCCCTGTACACTGCT
Source organism: Sialia sialis (assembly GCA_009812075.1). Classification (NCBI taxonomy): domain Eukaryota; kingdom Metazoa; phylum Chordata; class Aves; order Passeriformes; family Turdidae; genus Sialia; species Sialia sialis. The sequence continues at coordinate 773,377 of VRYO01000704.1, forward strand.
CACCTTCCCTCCACACCTGTTCACCTGCCTCTGGCACCAGTGCAGTTCCATCACTGCATGGGCCCAGATCTCTGCTCCATCCCTGCCCTCTTTGGTCCCTGGCTCCTGCAGCCCTCTCCACTTGTAGTCCAGGCCTGCAGCTCCCAGGACCCAGCCACGCTGTCCTCAGCCCAACAGAGACCCAGGAGGGACGAGCTCAGGCCCCAGAGCCTCCTGTCCTGCTGCACACCAGGCTCCCTCAGCTCTGACAGCAGGTTCTGCAGCCCCACAGGTCAGCAGCAAGGCCTGTCTGATGGGAGCCACAGGAGAATGTGTGGCTGGCCACATTGGCACTGCAGAAACCTTGGGGACAGGCTGCTGAGGGACACCTCCACCCTTCAGGGCCAAAAAGGCTGGTTTATAAAAAGCAAGTCACTCCCCCAAGGCCTCTGCAGGCAGCTGAGGAGTTTGTGAGCTCCCACCCATGCTCTGAGCTGGCACAGACCCCACAGAGCCCAGCAAGTACCTTCCCACACTCCACGCCTCCTGGGCAGCCCTGGTGACACCAGCCAGGTGAGACCAGCCAGGTGAGACCCTGCCACTGCCACCCCAGCCCTCACCTGGTACAGGAACCTCTGGCTGAACTGCTGCATGGCCCCTTGCAGCTGGTTGCGCTGCGACTGCCACTGCTCGTAGTTCCTGACGTACTCGGCCGTGGGGCGCTGCCACGTGGTGGTCCTGGTGTTGTGGTCCACGTAGTAGTACCTGCCCCGAGGATCCACGCGCTTCTCCCACCTGCAGGCACCCAAGGAAGCTGTGAGTGTGTGTCTCACACTGCCCGGGGTGACTGACACCCTCTGGCACCCCCAGCTCCAGCACGAGCACTGCCTTCACACCTGCAGGGGCTCTTTTCCACCACAAGGAAATACAAAGGGTGAGTAACTCTTTGAGCAGCTCCTGCAAGGGCACATAAAGCCTGGCAGGATGCTGGGACACCACTGCAGCTCCCACCAGGAGGAAGAGCTTGACCTATGAGCAAGCCAAGGCCTGGAGCCCCCAAGCCCCTTACCCTGGAGGAAGGGGTCTCTCCCACGTCGTGGTCTTGTTGTTGTGGTCTACATAGTAGACTCTACCATTGGGCAGCTCCCGCTGCTCCCAGCTGCAAGAGAAGTGAAGTCATGAGGCAGGTGATACTTGCTGGCACCAAGAACATTCAGAGAGCTGCTCCTGTGGGTCAGGGAGCCCAGCCCCTCGCACCCTTGGCATTCCAGCCTTTATTTGACAGGTCTGTGTGGCAGCTACTGGGCCTCCCAGATGGAGACTGGGAGAGGGGCTGCAGCACTCTGCTTCCTCAGCAGGCATAACTGGAGCATAAATTCCCAATTTCCCCCAGAAAGGTCAGCATAGGATTTCACACAGGGTCAGTTTTATGCCCAGTGTTTCTGATGTTTTTGTTTGGTTTCTCTTAATACATCTTCAAAGGGGAGTGTTTGACTTTGGGCTGGGCTCTCTCCCTGGCAGCCCTGGCCTTGCTGCTGACAGCTATGGCTTAAACTCACGTGTGGCCATGGCACTGGGGCTGGGGTGGCCCTGAGGACAGCCCGGGTGACAGCGAGCCTGGCTTCACGGGGCCACACTGCAACCATTCTTTGTGTGAATTCATTCATGAATTTACCCTGGCAAAGGTAAATGCTCTGTGGAGTCCATGCTTTCTTGTCAGCTTTTATCCTGCAGCAGAGGAGGCGAGCCAGCAGCTGCTGACAGATAAAGTGTTCTCCTGCCACACTTCTGCTCCCACAGGCCTCCCTCTCCATTCAATCATCTGTCTCAATTAATCACCACAAAAAGCTCGAGGAAATTAATACACCAGCTTCTGTGTGACAGCAAGGGAGCCAGCCCAGGCTGGCAGGGAGGAGGCAGCCCTGGGGATGGAGCTGCTCTGAATGCTGGTGCCTCACTGCCTGGGCTCATCCCAGCTCAGCCCCACAGCTCCAGGGACAGCAGTGCCATCGGTGACCTCCCCACAGGCACACCTGCAGTGCCACAGCTCAGCTGTGCAGGCTCCTGTGCAGCCAATGCAACACCTGCATGTGCTGCTTCCAGTCACCACTGAACAGGTCAGAGACACCTGAGGGACACTCCAAGGCAGGACCTGCTGTGCCTGTGGCTACAGAGACCAGAAATGCCATGATGAGAATTCCTCCAGGTTTCTGGATCCCTCTGGGTGCTCTCATGACTGCAAAGAGCCACGTGGGACTGGGGAGAGCTGCTGGGGGTGGCAGCTACTGCCTGATGTCCCCTGTTCCCACCTCACCCCCTGTAAAAACACTGATGAGCTCAAATTCCTCACCAGCAGCTCCTGGGTGATGTGAGGAGTGAATCTGCCGAGGGCTGGCACATTCCAGTGAGTCACCACCGGTGGTGATGCACCATGGTTACTGCTGCCACACAGAGATGGGGACTCTGGGGACAACCCCTCCCTGCCCACCTCCACAAGGCCCCCAGCATGGGAGATCCATGGTTTTGGGAGCTGTCCTCACAAGCAACCACAGAGCACCCAACGTGCCAGGCCTGCCAGCTCTCCTCCAGCTGCCCACAGGCTGACGATGGCCATGGATGCAGGGAGCCACAGGCACAGGGAAGTGGCAGAGCTGAGGCAACCCTGCAGTCCAAACAAAACGCCCTCCTTACGTAAGAAACCACAGCCCGTGGGTCCTGCCAGGCTGCATAAAGCTCCTCTTTGTGCAGGCAGGACAGCACCGCACACCCCCCGCTCCGGGATCATCCCTGATAGGATCCAGATGCAGCAGCCACGGCCCCCTCCCCTCCCCTGGCTGCCAATCCACTCAGAAGCCCCAGCAGGAGAGCTGGGACCCCCGAGGGCTCAGGCTCTGCGGCACCACACACGCTCCCAGCTCCGCAGGGAACTGCCCGGAGGATGGGATGGAGGTTTTGGGCACTGCCAGGGCTGCAGTTACTCAGAACTCCTTCCAGCCCTCTCCAGCCCCTAGGACAGACTCCCAGTTGTGTGAGGGATGCCTCTGAGCCACACCTGGGGCAGATGTTAAGACACAGAGATGTGAGCACAGCAAATCGCTCGGGATCCCCACATGAACCCAACTGTCTGTCACAGCCTGGAACGAGCAGGGAGGCTGGGGCCACCCTGCAGAGGCTGAAGTGAGTGCTCCCCGTGCTCCCTGGGAAGCAAGGAGACACTCAGAACAGGGCAGGACATGCCTGGCAGCTCTGCAGGGGCTCCTGTGCTGCTCCTGGAGTGGCAGAGCAGGAGCTGTCCCCATGGGCCCCGCAGTGCTCTCACAGCCATCCCAGCAAGGGGCAATCTGCATCCCCATCTCCCAAACTGGGCCCCAAACCACCAGTCAGAATAATTCAGTGGTGAGGTGAGCCCGCCAAAAACCAGCCTCTCTGGATCAGGGCTCAGGAGAACTGCAGCAGCTCATTTACTCCACCCCAGGGACACAGCTTTGTGCAACCCCGGTTCAGCAAATCCCTGTTAGCCCAGGACCTGCTCTGGCAGCTCTCTGGAGACCTCAATGGGTTCAATTCTCTGCTCTCCTTCACTTGATCTCTGGTCTCCCCCTGTCCAGGCCAGCACAGCACCTCTTTCCCCCTAAAGATCACAGAAGGTGTTACTCAAAGGTGTCTCCAGAGATTCAGATTCCAGGAGCTCAGCCTGGAGAATGCCTCACTCCCCCTGCAATGTTCCTCTCCATCAATTTCCCGAAGCACAAGAGCTTTATCCTCCTCCCTGCTCTGACACACCCTGGTGAGTGAGCTCCACAGGGAGATGGGCAAGGAGGACATGGCCACCTTCCCACCTGGCTGGGCCAGGTAAACCCAGCCCGGTGTGTCTTAGAAAGCAGCGCCTGCAGCCTCCTGAGCCTCTGGAATCCTGAGGTATCTGCAGGCTTCCCCACCCCAGCAGCGAAACAACAGCCTGTTTCCAGCCCCAGGTGGGGAAAAGGAGACCTTCAGTCTACCTGGTAGGAGCAGAAAGGGGCATAAGCTCTGGCTGGAATAAAGGCCTTTTTGAGAGCCCTGGACTTTTCCAGCTGCCTGGAAACAGGAAGCGCCCAGGCCAGGAGAACAGAAACCCTCACACACCCGAATAAAGGCACAGTGAGCCATTAACCCTAATTACCTGTGACTGACACGCGAGCAGGGCCTGACCTTGCAGGCATCGCCTCAGCCAAAGCAAAATAAACAGCTCCCTTCATCCCAAACACAGCCACTCACCGCCCAGAATTCAGGGCTCTGACACAAGGGGAGAACATGCAGCTGCAGCACACTGGGGGCTGAGCCCAGACCCCGACTGCTGCCCCCACCCCGAGCCAGCAGCTCCCACTCCCCCCCAGCCCCTCTCCTGCAGGAGGAGGAGGATGAGCAGCATACACACCAGGTTCCTGCCCCATCCCCAGCAGTGGCCAATGCCCCTGTGGTGTCCCTGGAGCGTGTCCATGCCCTCCTGCCCAGTGGGAGCTCCCTGAAAATCCACGCTCAGTCTCCTGGGCATTTTCCTCTGACTGATCCTGTGAGATTAGAGGGCTCTGCTGCTCCATAGGCACAGATCTGAGAGGCTGCTTGGCACAAAGATGCCACCCCAGTTCAGTGCCCCAAATACCCAGGAGGCACACGCCAGACCCCGGCCCAGGCAGGACAGGGAGTACCAGCTGTGCCAGGCAAGGGGCACAGGATCCCAGCACCTGCCCCAGGTTCTCCCTGTTCTGCTGAGCACCAGCATCTCCACCAGCTCCTGGGGCAGCACTTTCCCTCCCTGGAGCAGCCTCCCATCCCAGCACACAGCAGTGCCCAGGTGGTTCCTGCCCTGCTCCCCGAGGCCACAGGCAGAGCTTACCCGGGGGGCAGAGCATCCAGGGCTAGCACAGCTGCCCGTGCTGGGGGGGCACTGGGGCCTGAGGCCACCTCCTCTGCCTCTCTGGAGCTGCTCAGGGCAGGAGCAGTGGAGCTGTCAGCTGTGCCGGATGCCGCCGGGGTGGGAACGCTGGCACCTGCTGCTGGCCTGTCCTCATCCATGTCCACGGCACCCACGGCGTCCCCGTTCACTGCAAGGACACAGGGCACGAGGTCAGCACAGGGAGGGGGCCAAGGCCAGCTCATCATCCCGGGAATCAGAGGTGACAAGCCAAGCACAGCACTCAGTGCCTGCTTCACCCAGACCCCTCTGGGAACCACTGCCATCACTCCCATCTTGAGACAGAATCTGCATTTGTGGCAGGTCTCTTCTGCCCTGGAAACACGCTGCATGCTGGATGGGAACTCAGGGAATGAGCAGGAGCACTCTGCAGAGCTGCCTGGCTTATCAGAAGGAAAATCAATAAAACCCCATCAACCCACAGGGATGGAACTCCTGGCACTACAGGATGCATTATCTCAGCAGAGATTCATCTTGTCACAGTAACCAGCCCTGAGCTCTGTCCCCACCTCCCAGGAGCACTGGCTCACCTGTCCCGTTGGCCACGCCGTTGGCCATGCTGGTGGCCGTGCCATTGGCCACGCCGTTGGCCATGCTGGTGGCCGTGCCGTTGGCTGTGCTGGTGGCTGTGCCATTGGCCATGCCATTGGCCATGCTGGTGGCCGTGCCGTTGGCCGTGCTGGTGTGCTGTGAGCTCTTGGCCTGCTGCCTGTGCCGGCTCCTGGCACTGGGGCTTTGCTCTCCACTGCCTGCGTTTCCCCGGGCTGCTCCGGCCGCGTGTCGGTGTGTCCTGCGAGGGAAGGGAGCACAGGAGGTGACAGACATCCCATGGAAAATGCCACTACTGTCTCTTTTCACCCTGCTCTTGTGCTGCTTCCACCCAGCACAGCCAGCAGTGTCCCCTGGCACGGGCCAGCGTACAGCCCCATGGCCCTGCTCAGGACAGCGCCTGAGGCTCCACGCTGCCTGCTCAGACCTGCCCACAGTCCTGGCACACACCTGCTGGGGGCAGAGACCCACGCAGGAGTCACCTGGGTGACACCACCTTGCTTTGCTCATAGGTGCTCACTCTACATGCCAAGGAATGGCCCTGGATGCTCACACCAGACACCTGCTCCCCACAGTGATCCCAGCTTGATCCATACACCCCTGCAGATCCCAGGAGATCCCACACCAGCCCTGGATCCTGCACCACCCTGTGCTCCAAGCCTAGCACAGAGGCAGGTGAGGAAGGGGCTCCCAGGACAGCTGTGGTCTCCAGAAAAGGAGAAGCTGAAAAGAAGGGAGCTGGAATCACAGCTCGAGTTGTGACCAGCTCAGGTGCAGCTGCTCCATTTCTTGGGGGTCACTGCTACCCTGGTGCTCACCTGCCACCACTGTCCATGGCCAGGGCAGCCCAAGCTTCACTGGCAGAGCACCTGCAGCTCCCCCAAGCAAAACTCACTCCCTTAGACCATCCAGGGCCCTCAAGGCAGGACAAAAGCATTCCCAAAAGAGCTGGGTTTCACCTTAAGAATTCATTCCTGCGAGCGAGGAGGGGGACAGGGCAGGAGGGGAGATGCTGCCATCCCAAATCTGGGGGACCTGGGGAGCAGAGGCAGAGCCCAGGCACCTCCACCCAGGCTGGCAGCCCAGGCAGCAACCATGGAGGGCAGAGACTGCAGGGAACAGGAAATCACTTTCTCCCAGCCAAAATCTACCTTAAAAGGGCAAAACCCACAAACTGTCCCCAAGCCTCAGGGCTGGCGCTGGGAGGGGACAGCAGCTTGGCAGCTACAGGGCACAGATCAGTCATGCCACTCTCAGCAGCTCCAGCAACTGCAACCCTCCCACTGCTGTCCTTGGGGAGCAGCTCATGGCAGGGCTGGGACTGAGAGGAGACATGGGAAAGCAGGAGAGGGTTGTTGAAAATAGATCAGATGAGAGCCACAGGCAGAGCAGGAGCTGCTGTGACCACTTGGGTGAGTCACAGACCCCTAGGAGGGCAAACCCAGCCAGGGGCTCCTCATGGAGGGTGAAAGCCCAGCAGAACCCCAGACACAGCTCCGGGCTGGGGTTGCACCCAGGAACATGGAGCATCTGTGTCTACAGAAAAGGCTCCTCTTCCCCCACCAGGAGGTGAAGGGGGTCCCTCACTGCCGTGGCTCAGCAGGGCACACGGGTGCCACCAACTCCCAAAAGCTGCCTGGGACTCCCCACAGGTCCCCCCACAGTGAGGCCAGAGGCAGCACAGCCCCACGGAGCAGCCATGGCCAGAGGGGAGCAGGCAGGTGGTACCTGTCCCACAGGGAGCAACCTCTCTGGCAAGGGATGGGTCTGCTCCCTGCCCTCCTCAGCACAGATGAGCTCAGAAGTGCACAGAGAGTTTTTAGAAACCAAAACAGGATATTTCCAGGCTGCCAGCCGGCGGCACAGGGTTACCAGCCTGAATTAGCCAACCAGCCCAGCCCAGCCCAGCCCAGCCCTCCTACGAGTGCTCCCATCTGGGCATTGTCTTTTAATAGACACTGGAAACAAACCCAGCAAGGCCACAGAGCACGGTGGGATGGGAGCGAGCGCTTAAAATAGGAGCAAGGAAAAAGGCAGGCAGAGCATGGATGGAGCAGACAGGGGTGGGATGGACTGGGCTGTGGGGATGGCAGCCCCTCTCCCACACCAGGGACAAGCCCCTGCTGTCCCTCAACCACTTGGAGACCTTGGCTGGCTGCCCCATTGCCCCTCCTGGGCGGGGGCAGATGATGCCAAAGAGTGAAGTGGCATCAGCCAGGTGACATCAACCTTTCCCCTTCTGCCAAGGTGGAGTCTCCTCGCCACGGAGGCCAACAGTGACCCCAGCCAGGAAACCCAGGAATGGCCAATTCCTGCAGCTGAGATGGCCAGCAGGTCCCCGTGAGGTGCAGCAGAGGTGGCAGCATGTCTCAGCCTCAGCACATCAGACCCCAAGCTGTGGCTGAGGAGGAGCGAGGGCAGAGCACTGGAGCCAGCACTGGCCGTGGGGAGCAGGGCAGCATGTCCAGGAAACAACCAGGACAGCCTCAGTGCCATGTGGGCAGTGAGAGCACAGCTCCCAAAACACGGAGCTGAGAAATTCCCCCTGTCCCTGCCAATGTGGGGGGAGGCAGCCACATCTCCCAGCACCCACGAGAGAATCATGGAACAGTTTGGATGCAAAGGGGACTGAGAGCTATTCTGTTCCACCTCCTGCCATGGGCAGGGACATATTCCACTGTCCTGGGGTGCTCCAAGCCCAATCCAGCCTGGTCCTGGATACTGCCAGGGATGGGGCAGCCACAGCTGCTCTGGGCACCCTGTGCCAGGGCCTCCACAAACAGGAGCTGTGGCACCCACGGCCCCAGCTCTCAGCCAGAGCTCCCTCTCTCCCTGCACAGAGCTGTGGAATCTCACACCCAATCACCAAGATTAGCAGCAAATCCCGAGATGACATTTGTTCAGAAGAATAAAGAGAAGCCCTGACCAAGCAATTTCCCTTGAAGGGACAGTGTAGAAATAGCTGAGGAGCAAAGAATGCCCCTTTTCTTCCCATCCTGCCGCTGAGCAGCTTCGCCAGCATCCATCACCAAGCCCAAGAAAATAAACACGGCTCTGTGTATAAACACAGCAATCATCAAACAACATTCCCAAGTGCAAGGGACTCACATTCCACTTCAGAGCATGCAGCTGCCTCCACTGTGGGTATGGAGAGCAGTGCTCTGCCCCATGGAGCAGCACCACATCAAACTGAGCAGGTATGTCCAGAACAGCCCCAAATCCAGGTGAGTGCAGCATGGACTGAGAACTAGCTCTGAGCTTTCCACACCAGGGCAGCCAGGGGATTTGGCTGATGGCAGGCACACCTGGCAGGCGTCTGAAGGTGCCCTGCACAAGTCCTGGCCAGACTTTATCACACTCAAGGTGACACCTGAAGCAGAAACTCCTCACAGCTGATGGGAAAGCAGCAGAGAATGGGCAACAAGCAGTGCCCAGGCTCAGCCTCCCAAACCAGAATTTTCTTTGCAGGTTTTTCTAGCACCTCCTGAGAGCTGCTAAGTGCAGTTCAGTCAGATCACTGAACACTTCCCACCCCTGGGGAGCTCTAACACCTGGGCAGTGGCAATCAACAGGAACAGCCACCACAAAAGGGCACAATCTGTGCTCACAACCGCTCCCGATTTCCATCCCTCTCCCTCCTCGGGTGGAAGATGAACACACAACATGGAAAGACAAGGTCACTTTTTGAGCCAAAAACAGCAACTGTGCTGTGTGCCCAGCAGGTAAAGAAGGAGCCCAAGAGCTCGAGGTGTGGAGCTTGTAGCTGAGAGTGCTCCTGAGCCCGGGCAACGCAGAACCTCCCACGGACAGGCTGCAGGCGCCCTCTCCACAGCCAGAACATCTGCACAGGCTGCTGGGCCACTGCCATGCTCTGGAAATATAAATAGGTGTTAAATTCAACTCCATGTTGACAGTGTGACACGTCTCAGTAACCACAGCTCCAAAAGGAGCAGCGCTGAGCCACTCCAGCCCAGCGAGGAGGCAGGGCAGGGCAGGGCATGGAGCCAGCTGCAGGATGGCCTGCTGCCCAAGCACCTCACTTCCTTTGGAAGCAGCTGTTATTTCCCTGCAGCTCTGCTCCTCCTGCTCTCCCTGGGCCTTTGTAAGCATCTCCCTGTGGCCGCTGCCCAGAGGGGCATTGTGCTGCCCAGCCTGGCCAGGGCTGTGCTTGAGGGAAGAGCTGGGGTTCCTGTGATCCCCATTTGAAGGGACTCCACTCTGCTGGTTTGCCTGGTCACAGCCTGCCCCACTCTCACACAGAACATTTTTTCAGCTGACAGTGGAGCAACTGATGGAAACTCTCTGAGGCATCACAGACTTGGTATTCCTTGAGACACTTCAGGAGAGGCTCAGGCCAGCCACAGCCTGGCTGTGTCACCCCTCTGCACTCCCAGCTTTGCTGTCCCCAGCACAGGCCACCTCTGCTCCAGACCTCCCGTGTGCTGCGTGCCAGGGGCTCACTGGGAGATCTGGAGTGGGGTGCACAGCACAAGGACAATCCAGACACGGCCACAGCAACCCCCCAGTAGTGGACACATGGCATGGGACCCTCACCTCGGTCTGCTGCCAAAGCAGTTGGTGCTGGGAGGTTGGTGCCGGCCCTCCGTGGCCACAGCCGTGCTGCTGGGGTCCCGTCCAGGCACCTGGCACCCTGCATGGGGCAAGAACAAGGGCTGAAGAAAAGGACTGAACCACCTGTAAATCTACCCTCCTTCCCTCCCTCCTGCCTTCCAGAAAGGGAACCCAAAAGCACAGCAGCCCCATCCCTGGCAGGACAGACCCCCAGCACCCAAGGGCCCCCCACCTCACACCACACAGCCACCACTGCCCAGACCTCCAGCACCCCAAAAGGGACACAGGACTCTGCAGAGCTGGCAGTGTCAGGAGAGCACTGCACCCACAGCTCCCAGATTTCACAGGTTTTGTCTTCCAGTGACAAAGAGAAGGAGCCAAGGGAAGGCAATGCACCAACCCCTGCTCTGTACACGCTTTGCTCCCCTGGCAACCCTGAGAGATCAGATCAGCCACCAGCCCACGACCCCACACAGGCTCTGCCATGGAGAGCATCAGCAGACAGTGACACCGTTTCCCCAAGCCTCACAGGCAGCCAGGGAAGGGGCTGATCCAGCCAGGGACGGGGCTGAGCTGTGGAAGGCTGGAGGAGGGCTGGAGGAGGGCTGCTCCTCCCAGGCTGCTGGGGTGAGCCTGGGCACACTCCCGTTCCACTCCTGCACACGCTGGACCCGCAGGGAGCCCACGGGGCTGGGGTGGGCAGGGGCCTCACGGGGAGCACAAGTGAGTGCTGGCCCTGGGACATGGGGCACTCACCCTCAGGGCCCGCACTGCCGTCGGGAACGCTGCCCAGAGCAACAGCCGGCCCGTCCAGGAAAATCGTCAGCTCTCCTCCCGACACAACGCTGCCTTTGTTCTCCGCCTGCAGGTCCAGGGTCAGCGGCCTGTTCTCCACTGCGGCACACGGGACATGCAGAGAGAGACCCCCAGTCACCAGCGGCTGCAGCCCTGGCAGGGTGGCTGCACTGCCACCCCAGCCCCGTGTCAGCCTCCCAGCTCCTCCAGGGCTCCCCCACCCCCAAAGGACACTGTGCTCCTTCCCTCAGGGCCACCTGTCCCAGTGAGCACCACCAGTGATGGACCCACACCTGCACACAGCTACACACACATACCTACACACATAACTACACACACCTACACACACCTGCACACAGCTACACACACATACCTACACACATAACTACACACACCTACACACACCTGCACACAGCTACACACACATACCTACACACATAACTACACACACCTATACACACCTAGCAGCACTGCCAGAGCACCCTGGCCAGTCCCACCCCTGCTCCTGAGGAAGATCCTTCTTCACCAGCCCTTGGGACTCCTCCACCCCTTCCCTGGGGCTGCAGCTTCCCCAGGGGCCCTGGCTGTGACACTGAGACCCCCATAGCTCACAGATCCCAGCAGGAAAGCCAAGAGGTTTCACACAATCACAGAATCACCAGGCTGGAAGAGACCTCCAAGACCATTGCCCTAACACCTCAACCATGGCACTGAGGACCACATCCAGTCTTTTATTAAACACTTCCAGGGACGGTGACTCCACCATCTCCCCAGGCAGACCATCCCAGTACTTTATCACTCTTGCAACAAAAAACGTTTTCATAATATCCAACCTAAATTTTCCCTGACGCCACTTAAAGCTGTGTCTTCTTGTTCTGTCAGTGCTGCCAGGAGAAAGAGACCAACCTTCCTAAAAGGTCTTTCCTAAACTGAGGGGCTCCTTTAAGATGACACAAGGGACAAGAGAGGTCCTGCATGATGGTGAGCATCCCTACGCATCAACTCCACTCAATGAAACACAGCAGGGAGGGCTGTCCCCAAACAGGATCACTGCTGCAGCACTGGACTGCATTCACAGAAGGTTCTGGACAAGGTGCCACGGGCTGGGAGGCTCCTGGAGACAGCTGCCAGCTCCACTCCCTCCTGTGTGAGCCAGCCTGGCTTCATCAGCTTCAGCAAGGTTTTGCTGGTCCCTGGGGGCCATGGGGCACAGCACAGCCCTCAGCACCCACCCCATCACAGCAATACCTGCCAGTGCCAGCCAGACTGAAACACTCGGCTCCGTCACAGAAGGCCAGAAAAATTTGGCTGCACCAGCCTGGGACACTGGCCCAGACGCTTCCTGACTCATATGCTCAAATAATATTTTTATTATACACGGATTGCTCATGACACAATGGCACCATTTTTCAGCAACCTGCTTTGTCCCGGTGTGACGTGGGTCGGGGTGTGGCTCAGGCCAGCAGGAGCAGCATGGGAGCACATCCCCACGGAGCCCTTGTCCCACCTCTAGCTGTGAGCTGTCCTGCACTGGGACTTGGCACTTCCTTCTCCAAAGCCCCCCAAAACCCAGTGACACAGGGTCTGCAGTGAACGCTGCTGGATCTGAGAGAAGTCTCTAGTTTTAGAGCCAAGAAGGCAGGTGTCTCCTGCACATGGGGCACAGCTCTGTCACTGATCACCATCACCCAACAAGAGATTGCTGAGCCTGGTCTTCCCCTCTGCCTCCCAGCGCTGCACTCCGCTTACTTCCCTGGGAAACTGACCTCACAGACAGTTTTAAGAGCCTGAGACAGAAGATGCTACTGAGCACAGCCAAAAACCAGAACAAATCCAGACCCTGTTTCCCCCCTGGCTCCTCCAAGCCGTAGGAATCCACATTTTCTCCAGGGTGCCTCCATCCCCCTCCGCGCGCCGCGCTCCAGGGCCGCACAAGCCCTCATTGTGCGGGCGCCCAGCTGAGGCGCAAAGACAAGGTGTCTCCAAGTGGAGGATGTGAACATGAACCTCCCAGCCGGCTTCCTCCTCCCCCCCTCCACCCCCTCCAGCTTTTTTAAAGAAAATAAACACTGGCAGAACCTTCCCCTCCCTGTCCCCGCGCAGCGTGCGGGACGCACAAAGGGACATTGCTGCTGCACCCATGGCAGGTCCCCCGAAGGGCCCGGCACAAAGGCTGCCTCTGTCCCGCCGCCTGCCACAACGTCAGAGGGATTATTATTATTTTGGGAGGGGGTCGGGGGGTGATTTGGTCCTGAATAAGGTCTCAGTTCAGCCACTTCCAGTGCCCTGCACGCAGCATCAGAGCTCCCATTTAGCAGAGGTGAGCTGGAATTCCCACTCAGCCCATTAAGCGGATTTACGGTTCCACGAAACGAGGCTGGGAGCAGCCGGCGTGATAACGGCCCCGGGCTGAGCCCCAGCCCCGGGACCCCCAGGAAGCACACGTGTCTGACCCCAGGGAGCTGCCACACAGGATGGGCAGCCCCTCTGGAAGACCCTGTGTGAGGTGGCTCCATCCCCACAGCTGCATCCCAGATTTTCAGACAGACAGCCAAAATGAGCTTCCCAGTCTCTCAGCTTCCCAAACCTACTGCCAAGCTCCTTACCCAGTCCCACTGGACACAAAGGCCAGCTCCCATTCCAGCAGCTCCATGTGATCATCCGGGTTTTGTGTGGATGAATCAAAGCTCTCTGGAGCCGAGCAGGTGAAGAGGAGCTCAGCCTTTGTGCATTCCCCCTGAAGGAATGACTCCATGCTGTGGCTACAGTCCCTCCAGGAACAAGCAAGGGGCAAGTTAAACCTTCCACAGACATTCCCAAAGCAAGAAGGAACCCAGAGTTTAGGGGAAGGGATAATCTTTACTGTCCTATAGAAGTCTCCCCAGGGAAGCTTTGCCTTTGCTGCTGATCCAACCTCAACCATGAGCAAGAGACAACTGTGTCCCCCTCCATTTATTTGCCAGGACAACCAGGAGGGCCTCAGGTTTCTCTATCTTTCCTCTAAAATGTGACATGAGATTGGCACTCTCCAATCCCCCTGGTCACCTACTGGCTGGCTGACCAGTTTTGTGGGATTACATCCTGCCCATGGCAGAGCCAGCTCACAGAGCAGCATCACAGCCACACTGGGGTGGAGCTGCAGTTTTCCAGAGGCTGGGAACTGCTGCTGGTGTCCTGGAGGATCCCAGGAGATTACACTTCAGCCACTCTGCCCGGGGCACGACTCTGTGGGACCGGTAAAGCCCTGGCACGTGGTGCCACCCAGCACAAACAGCAAGGCCCAGTGTGGGCTCCCACGCAGCCTGGGATGAGAGGCCAGCCGGGGCCAGCAGCGAGGAGCTGCAGTAGCTGGGAACAAAGACGTGTCTCTGCAGCAGCTCAGGGGCCGGGCCAGGGGCCGTGCCTCGGCAAACGAGCTGTTTTATGGGAGCCCTGGGAGCAGCTCGGCTCCTGGAAGGCTCCAGCCCGTGCTGGTGACTGAGGCGGTGCTGACCCACCTCTCCACCTCCCTGGCCAATCCCTGGGAAGGCAGGAGGAGCAGCCTGCCAGCCCAGGGGCCCCGCAGGCACTGCCAGGCGCTGGGGTCCGGCAGCTGGGCTGCACCCCTGGCACAGGAGCTCCTGCAGCAGCCAGGCTGCCAGCTCCAGAGGCTCTCACAGCCTTCCCGGGAGCTCAGGCCTCACCACCGAGCTCTTCTCCCATGCTCCAGGCTTCAGAGCTGAGAGTTTTCCCAATGAAGTGAGGAGTGCCTCGCAGGAGGGCTGACAGCAGCATCCTGGCATGGGTGTCACCAGCAGTGAGGACACGGTCCTGCCCCCTGAGGAGAATGAACATCCACCCAAGGCCACAGCTACACTCACAAATCAACATCCATCATAAAGCCTCACCAAAACCGTAACAAACCCAAGGAACAGAGAGGCTGCTGCCTCAAGAGCTCACTCTTGGCTGAGCACTTCTCAGCATGAGAGAGGAGGGCCAGGCCCTTCCAGTGGCGGGGGGCACATGCATTTCACTGCCCTTCACATGAAGTGTCTGACACAGGATGGCTTGAAACCTCAGCTGCCTTCTGACCCAGCCCCTTCCTCGGGCTGGCAGGCAGAGGGAACACACACCCCTATTCCCAGGAGGCAGGAGCCCCTTCCTCAGGAATCTGCCAGGCTACCATGGGACCCCCAGCAGCCTCTGGCCCACTCACACCTGCAGCAAAGCCCAAAGGCTGAGCACGAGCCTGCAGAGAGGAGGAGGGAGCAGATGCCAGCCCAGACAAGGAGGGTAGACAGGAGCAGATAGGCAGCACCTTCCCAGGCAGGGCAGGGCAGGCTCTGCAGCTTTAAGAGTCCTTCCTCCCTCCCAGCCCACAGTGTCAAGGAAAAATCTGACACGTTTTTTCTGGGGGATGTTAATGGACAAGCTAGAACAGCCAGTTGCCTTTTCCATTCATTTTCCACACAGCCCCCCGGGATGGCTGGGAATGAAAGAGCCAATTGTGCCCCGTGGCAGCACAGGTAGGGCGGGAACCACGGCAGCCCCTGAGCCCAGCACGGCCCCTGCACACCTCGGGCAATAACGGCTGCAGGGGAGGGTGCCCAGGGGCACAGCCCCACAGCTGTGGGGCTGGCTGGCAGCTACACCCCAAAAGAGCCAGCCTGAGGCACACAGCCAGGTCTTCACAGGCTTTGTGAGAAGACAGCAGTAGCAGCACAGCTCCTGGGTGTCCCTCATGGCCACAGCACCCAGTGCCACCCAGCGCCACAGTGACACCGTAGGGACACCAGTGAGGTTTCTGAGCTGGCAGCACCAGGGGAGCAGCTCAGCCCAGCCCCCAGCACCGGGGAGGGTCTGACCCAGCCCCGAATCCCTGGGGGCACAGGAGGCCCCTCTCCCTGCTCAATACCAGGTCTGTGTCTCACAAGCTTTGCTTGGAAGAGACAGAGCTGGCCTTTTCCAGCCCCAGCCCTGAATGGCCGCCTTTATGTGGGAGCTGCTGTCACGAGCCACGCTCTGGCAACCGCACACGGCGGCGAATAGCAGAGGGGTTTGTGTTTCCGAGCGGCCGCGGCGCCCGGGCTGACGCAGGTACGGCTTCCGGCACGCCCGGCTCGGGGCACACAACGGCACCTTGTTCCCTGCAGGGACAGCCCCTGTTCCTGCGGGGACAGCAGCAGCCAGCCCTGCCCCGTGCACTGCCAGGCAGGCGGGCACAGCCCTGGTGCCCGGTGCCCG
This sequence comes from Sialia sialis, assembly GCA_009812075.1. Taxonomy (NCBI): domain Eukaryota; kingdom Metazoa; phylum Chordata; class Aves; order Passeriformes; family Turdidae; genus Sialia; species Sialia sialis. The sequence goes on from VRYO01000704.1 coordinate 789,449, forward strand.
GTACGTACGTTTGCCGCCGCCCTTGAGCAGGCTGCCGAGGCTGATGGAGGCGGCGCCCAGCAGCTCGTTCCTCAGCGTGTGGCAGATCCACACCTTCAGCTCCAAGTGGCTCTGAGCTGTGACATTCCTGCAGAGAGCGGGGAAGGGGATGTCACCGTGGCCTCGTGCCTGCTCCGTGCTTGGGGAGCAGGCAGTGCCACAGGCGAGGAGCAGAGGAAGGTGGGCAAGGATGTGGGGCAATGGGAGACCCTCCTCCCACCGCCCTCCCAGCCTGGCTGTCTCTGACAGTGCCCTCATGCAAAGGGCAAAGCACCACAGCAGGGGTCACACAGACTCACAGGGTGAGGATCTCGTTCCACAGCAGCTCAGAGACCCCCATCTGCTTCCCCGTCTTCTTGGTCTCACTGGGCAGCCCGTCAGCAGCCACCTCCACGTAGCAGTTCATCCGTGCTGGGCGGCTCTGGGCCTTGGGCTTCACAGTCACAACTGTGCAGGGACAGGCACAGGTCAGGCCTGCAGGACACCCTGTCCCCTGCCCTTGTCCCCCACCCCTGCCAGCTCAGGGTGCCACAACTCACAGCAGAGTTGGGAGAGGGGCGGCGGAGAGCTGGTGGCACCAAGCCCTGACCATGCCTGTTCCCAGCTTCACCCCTCTGAGGGTGGCAGGACTGTCAGTGACCCCAGAGACACCTCCCGACCCCAGGGCATGGGGGCAGGATGAGCCGGGACACCCCCAGGCCAGCGGTGCCTGCGGAGGGGCAGAGCTGGACGCAGCTCTGCGGGGATGTGGCTCCGGGCGCCGGGAGCCATCTCGCGGCCACGGCAGCACCACGCGGCCCCGGCAGCGCCCCGGAGCCACGTCCCCACAGCACACAGGGCCAGCCCAGGGTGCAGGCAGAGCCCACAGGACACATCCCTGGCAGGACAATCCCAGCGAGGCAGCAGGACCCACCTTTCACGGAGAGTGCGGACTTCTCACAGGGTGGCCCGGCCCTGGCCCTGCTGGAGCTGGCAGCGGCCATGGCATCACCCTCAGCTGGAAGCAGAGAGAGGAGACACCTCAGCAGCACTCCCACAGCACCCAGGGAGCCCAAACACAGCCCCGTGCTGCCATGAGTGCCCGGCATGGCAGGGACATGGGGACACACAGGCTCCCTCTCCCGATAAACCCTGCACCAAAGGCAACGCTGTGTCCCTGGGAGAGGAGCCCAGCATGGCAGTGCCACGAGCTGAGCTGGGCAGTGCCACCTCCAGACACCCCTCTGGTCAGGGCTGCTGGGGACAGAGCAGCCACCAAAGCCTTGCCCTGGGAACACTGACTCACCACACATCACCAACATGATAGCAAAGACATGGCAGTGGCACTGGCTGGACAGAGAACGGTCTGGTGACAGCACAGGGATCACATCCCTCAAGGGCAGCCCTGGTTTCACTACGGTACCAAATCCCACAGAATCACTGAGGTTAGGAAAGGCCTCCAAGACCATCATGTCACGCACGGACAAGAAGGACACACTGTGGCAGGACACGTGGCCAGGGACTCTGCCCAAACACAGAGCAGAGGGGATGAGGTCACAGGTCATGCAAGAGCACGAGCTGGCAGCGTGGAGTGAGCCGTGGGCTGCTCCAGCCTCCTCCCTGCCATTCCCAGGAGCTGCAGAGGGCCAAGGTCACAGCCCAGCACCTAAGCCAAGAACTGCCAGGCCGGGACCACTGCCAACCTCCCCCACCCCTGCTCAGGGAAGCAGGAAAAGAGGGAAGAGCTCCAGCCCCTCTCCCTGTGCAGGAGCCTCTTCCCTCCATCCTCCTTACACTGAATCGAGCTCCATCCCACAGCAGATTCCCTGTGAAATCCCCTCTCCCAGGGCCTCTGCTCTCCGTGCCAGCACAGCAAACCTGTCTGGCACCCCAGGGCTTGGCTGTGCCTCGTGCAGCCCCCATCTCTGCCTGCAAGTCTCCATTTGGCACTGTCTGACCACGGTCTTGGCTCCATCCATCAGCAGCCAGGGCTGCCAGGCAGATCCCAGCTCCTGCCCCTCACCATGAGGCGGTCACTGTCACACAATTATCCCACCCACAGATCACCCGACCTTCCCTGAGGATATCGGATACTCCTGGTCCTCATGTCCCAGCTCCACATCCCACAGATTCCATCGGGGCCCTGCCTCTCCTGTGCCAGCCCGTGCCCAGCCCTGTCCCAGCTGGGCTGTGTTCATCCTTCTTCTTTCAAATCCTAACACTTTTCCCCACTCCCTCTTTTCCTGACTCCACACCATTTCTCTGCCACTCGCTCTGACACCCCCGGAACGTCAACAAACGCCTCTGAGCCGGCAGAGCCCCCTCGGTGCCACTCCCCGGGCACAGCCTTCCTGTCCCGCACACCCCTCAGCCGAGCGGGGCCGCGACCGGGCCAAGCCGAGGCCTCCCTTCCCTCCCCGGCTTCCCGTTTCCGACAGCCCGGCCCGGCCTCCGGCAGCAAACACCAAATCCGCCCCCGGCAGCGGCCCCGCAGCCCCGCTCAGAACCGGGCCGGGCGCTGAGGGCATCGCGCAGAGGAGGCAGCGGCCAAGGGTCCCCCCATGGCCCCTCCGTCCCGGGCCGGTACCGGCACAGCTGAGCAGCTCCCGGAGTGTTCCACCAGGCCGTGTCCGGCGGACGCACGGGAGCGCCCCAGTGCTGGGCCGGGAAGCCAAGCCAAGCCCAGCCCAGCCCAGCCCAGCTCGTCCCGTCCCGTCTCGTCCCGTCCCGTCCCGTTACCGGCGGCCGCTCCGCTCCCGCTCCCCGGCTCCAGCTCCCGCCGTCATGTGACCCCTGCTCGTCACCTGACGGCGACAGCCGGAAGCGCTTCCGCGGCACGGCCACTGCTCCCGTAGTACCCCAACTGAACTACAACTCCCGGCGTGCCTCAGGTCCGGACCACAACTCCCGGTGTGCTTCCCGCGGCGCTTCGACGGCACCCGAGGTGGGCCATGGGGCATGCAGACATGGCGCGTGTTCCGCACGTCGTGGCCGACACGGGCGCGTTCGTGAGCGCAGCCCCGCTGCAGGTACCGGGGGAACACCGGGGAGAAGCCGGAGGGACGGGGGGGACAAGGGCTTACGGGCCGGTGTAACGGCGCTGCCCGCAGGACATCGCAGACGCGCTGTACACCGTGCCCGAGGTATTGGCCGAGATCCGCGACCGGCCCACCCGCCGCCGCCTCGCCGCGCTGCCCTGCGAGCTGCGCGTCCGCCGCCCGCGCCCTGAGCTGCTGCGCCTCGGTGAGTAGCGGGCAGGCGCCGGTACCGGCTCCTTTCCCCCGGGCCCGCGGCCCGGCCCGGCCCCACGGCCCCGCTCTTCCCCGCCCGCAGTGACCGAATTCTCCAAGAAGACTGGGGACTACCCGAGCCTCTCGGCCGCCGACCTGCAGGTGCTCGCCCTCACGTGCCAGCTCCAGGCTGAGATCGACGGTCCCGGCTGCGTGCGCTGGGAGCCGCAGGACAAGGTGGGGTTAGGGTTAGAATTAGGGTTAGGATCAGGGTTCGGTAGGACGGGCCCGGGCGCGGGGTCCCGTTTGCAGCGCCCCCGCCCATGGCCCGCGCTGCCCTCAGGTTCGGCTCAGCTCCACCCCGCGGCACCCCGAGGCTCCCCTGCACCTCGCCGGCTTCCACCTGCCCAAGGTAAGGCACGGCGGGGGGGCGAGGGCTGCGGCCGCTCGGAGCCCCGGCTGAGGGATGCACTCCCGTGCTGTGCCCGCAGCACAAGCCCGCGGCCAAGGGCCCGCACCAGCCCGGCCCCGGCGGCGACCCGGCCTCGGCCGAGAGCGACGAGTTCGGATCGTTCCTGTACTGGCGGCAGCCCCTGCCCAGCATCGAGGAGGAGCTGCGGGAGCTGCTGGTGAGAATCTTCTGGAGCCTTCTCCCGTCCTCACTGCGCCATTTCTATCTAGCTGGCCTTTCCCAGCCCCTCTGTGCCACCCTGACCGTGTCCTCCCCCACATGGCCCAGGCCATCTCTGGTAGCCCTGAGCTCCCCGAGGAGCACCGGAGCTCTGCTGATGGGGCCAGCGCTGGCGAAGAGGAGGAGGATGAGGAGAGTGATGACGAAGGCTGGATAACTCCCAGCAACCTGAAGCAGGCCCAGCAGGACACAGGGCACTGTGACACTGCTCCCGTCGGTGTCCAGGTCGGCTGTGTCACCACAGACTTTGCCATGCAGGTGAGTGCTGGGCTGCAGCCGGGGGCTCAGACCTCGGGGCTGCTCCCGCCAAGGCAGGGCTGAGTCCCTGAGCGGGAGAGAGCAGCTTTGGGACAGCCCTGTGTGTCAAACCAGCAGGGTCTCGGCCCCCAAGGCCTCTGCAAAGCCTGCTGGACTCTCACTGTCCCAGCTGGCACATCATGGTGTGTCCCTGCTCTTGCAGAACGTGCTGCTGCAGATGGGGCTCCACGTGCTGGCTGTGAACGGGATGCTGATCCGCCGGGCCCGGAGTTACATCCTGCGCTGCCACGGCTGCTTCAGGTGCTGGGGCTGATCCTGGGCTGAGCCCGTGTTCCACAGCCCCAGCAGCTCTGAACCCCCTCTGTCCAACCCTTGCAGGACCACCTCGGACATGACCAAGGTGTTCTGCCCCCACTGTGGTAACAAGACCCTCAAGAAGGTGGCAGTGAGTGTCAGTGAGGATGGGAGTCTCCACATGCACTTCTCCCGCAACCCCAAGGTGCTGAACCCCCGGGGGCTCAGGGTGAGTACCTGGACAGAACCCCAGAGTCACTGAGCTTGGAAAAGGCCATCAGGGTCATCAAATCCAACCTGTGACCTTTCCTCACCTTGTCAGGCAGCACTGAGTGCCTTATCCAGTTAATTCCTTGGACACTTCCCGGGCTGGGGACTCTACCACCTCCTTGGACAGCCCCTTCCCATTTCTTCACAGCCCCTGTGAAGAAATTCTCTTGGGACCCTGGGGATGGGAGCCCAGCCTGTGGCTGGCAGGTTGGAGGGAATCAAAGCAAACTGAGACCATCCCCCAGCAGTTGCACTCAGACCCCAGGGCTTTTGGGCTCCCCTGCTCAGTTCTCCAGCAGGCTGTGGTCAGCTGGAGTGACCGGGGCTGATCCTGTGTCCCGCAGTACCCGCTGCCGGCGCCGCAGGGCGGGAAGCACGCCAACAACCCCCACCTGGTGGAGGACCAGCGCTTCCCTCAGCAGCGCCTGTCCCGCAAGGCCAGGCAGAAAACCAACGTGTTCGACCCCGATTACCTGGCCGGGGCCTCTCCCTTCGCCGAGAACGACGTGCACAGCCGTGCCGCACACCTGCACCTGCGCGACGCCGCGCTGGGTGCCGGCCGCCGCCGCCTCAACCCCAACGCTGTCGCCAAGAAGTTCGTCAGGAGGAGGTGAGGGGCAGCACAGGCCCCACCTGCAGGACTCACCTGCCCAGGTGTGGTGGCTCTGCCAGGGCGAGGCCTCTCCCAGCACCGGGCCAGGGGCCAGGCCGTGCTGTCCCCACTGTGCTGTGCCCAGAGAGCCACCGTGCTGGGCTGATGCTGACTGGGTCTGGGGGGGCCCAGCACAGGGGAGGGCAGGGTGGCTTCCCCAGCACCCCTGGGCAGGGGCTGTGTCACCCAATAAACACCAAACCCCAAAGCACTGTGACTTGGTCTCATTTCTGCAGCTGCCTGTGCCAGGGGAGCCTTTCTGAGGCTCGAGGGATGAGGAGGCTGGGATGGAGGGAGGATTTCTTAAATCTTTTGTCCCATGGGATAATGAGCTCCAGAAGGACAAAAGCTCAGGGCAGGGGGTTTTTTCCACCCCTGGTGCTGGGCAATGCCCAGGGCTGAAGGGGGAGACTCTGGGGTAAAGTTTTCTGCATAAATGTGCTGAAATCTTTCACAATTGACTGCTGGGCCCAGCTCTTGCTGCAGTTTCTCCTTAACCCTGCTGAAAATGTTCAAACTAAGGAAATACCTGATTCCAGCTGTGGCCCCTGGTCCTGAGGAGGTCACGGGTTGCAGGGGATCCCACACCAGCAATTCCCAAGGACCTTTTCCTGCAGCAGCTGCAGCACCCTGGGCACAAACCTTGGAAAAACCAGCACAAGACTTTACACTGTAAAATGAAAACTTTCATCGTTTATTCTCGACTGCAGCTGTTTACAGAAATATAGTTGCGAGTATACAAATGTCCCAATAGAAGCAAAATATTTTATTTTTTTTTTTTTAATATTCAACAAGTTATCACAGGAGAGCTAAAAACATAGATGCAAATAAAATATCCCCTCATAGACAAACTGAAAACACCGGGAATCAGTGCTTGGAAAACCCACCTACGAAAGCCATATACACAGAACTGCACGAAGGAGTATCTGGTGCTACTTTCACATTGCAGGACACAGAAGAGGCAGCTCAGCGGTCGAGGGTGCACCCAGAACATCTGGCAGGCAGGGGAGGGCCCACCAGAGGTGCAGGGACAGAGGCTGGAGCTTAACTCAGCATCAGCTCAGATGGAAATAATCCAAACTGCCTCCTTTTATCCAGATAAAAAAGCTTCAGGAATGCTGCAGGCTGCTGAGGATATTGGAATGGGATCCCAGTTGTGCAACACCCAAAGAGGAAATTCTCCCTGGACATGTTATCCGAGCATAGCCATGGTCCTGCCCAGGGCCCTGGGGTCACATCCTGTCCATGGGGCAGCTCCAGGGCCAAAACAAAGCCAAGGAATTTACCTGGACCCTTCCCCAAGGCCAGGCCTGGACCTGGAATGTGTCACAGAGCGCTGCTGGGTGTGGGAGCCTGAACAGAGGGGTCAGGGAGGATTCCTTGCCTTGTCCCTGCACAGTCAATGTCACTGGGCAGTTTAATGAAGTGTAACAGCAAAAATGACAACTCTGGAACGAGCAGAGTTCAGCTCTGCAAACTCCAAGAGAACAAAGGAGGACATTGGTGTGGTGATCTAAGAAAACCTGTACCAGGACAACACTGATCCACTCACGATAAATTCCAGTGGAACACAGATTTGGAACTGAAAGTCACATTAGAGACAATACACACAGCTGATTGTATGACCTGATTTAATGGCTGCAGCTGTGCCAGGGGAGGTTCGGGGTGGAGATCAGGAAAGGTTCTTCCCCCAGAGGGTGCTGGGCACTGCCCAGGCTCCCCAGGGAATCGTCATGACCCCAAAGCTGCCAGAGCTCCAGGAGCCTTAGGACACTGCTCCTGGGATGGCCAGGGTGGGACTCGGGGTGTCTGTGCAGGGCTGGGCTTGGATGATCCCTGGGGTCCCTTTCCAGCTCAGAATATTCAGGAGTCTGTGATTCTTAGGGTTTAATTCCTCACTGCAAGAAAGAGATCAGCACGAGTCACGGCAGGTTCCTCACGGACAGAATTCAAGGGGAGCTTCACTGGCTTTCAAGTTCTCTAGATTTTGACTGATGCACTAATGAGTCAGTTACAAAAAAAGCAGTTTACAGATTCCTGCCCTCAAGGGAATAAAGAAAAGTGGCAGAGGAGCTTCCCCTCCCTGAGCCAGCACAGCCAGGGACCTTTTGCTCCACACTGACACCCAACACACCCAGCTGGGCTCAGCACAGGCACCACCACTCCCTGCCTGGGTGTCAGTTCTATCCTAAACTGCATCTGAAAGTACGAACTGAAAGTTACAAAAATACAAAAGTGGCCACAGCTGCTTCCAAGCCACAGATCCCAGTGAGGTTCCCAAGCAGAGCAAGTTCTGGAGCCACATCAACAGGGCCACAGGTCCAGGACTGAGACGTGTGACACAGCTACTCATGAGTTCCTACAAAAACCTCCTACTGAGGAAAAGGAATATTATTTCATGTTTATAAAAATGTAAATACAACAGTATTCTATGCATGTGTCTACCATTATTTATATATAATAATCTGACTCCTCTATATACATATATATAATCCTAGAATATACAGGCAGTGCATATTTACATCCCTATATAGACTGGGAGAGGAAAAGCCTCTCTCCTGTGTTACCCCAAGTCCCCCACTCTCCTAAATAATTTCACAAGTTCCTTTTTGCAGTTTACCCCCGCTGCATTTTTCCTTGTATCTAACACATCTATCCCATTTCTAACACGTTTATCCCATTTCCAACGCTGACCTTGGTGCCTGCCTGGGGCACCACAGCTGGCACAGCTGGTCTGAGCAGAACACAAAGTGCTCACAGGCTGCCACAAAAGACTGAACAAGCCCAAATTAAAACAAAGCCCCTGAACAAACACAGCATTCCACTGCTGTTTCCTTTTAGCTTCTACAGAATGGAGCTGCCCCGAGCCCCCCTGAACACCAAACCCACCAATTCCTTGAATCTCAGTTTTGCACTAATGAGAAGTCACCAGTGACCAGAATTTCCTGTTCTTGCCTTCCACCTACAGCTCAGAGCATGCCAAACAACTCCCTCTCCTCCCTCCTGCTCCCCTCACTCAGATCCATGGCTGTGCTCCCTTCAAGCAGAGACACAAGAAAACAGGAATAAAAAATCCATTCAGACGTATCTTCCTTCTAGAAATTAGATTCTAAATCAAAATAGCAATGGAAACTTTAAAAAATAAAATTCAGCTTGTGCAAGTGAGGGAAGCTGCCCAGACTTGGTGCTTCCAGTAAAAACCTGCCAAAGTTATGTTTAACTGCTCATGCCTTGTTTTATCTCAAAACTACATGGGAAGCAACCACAGCCAGTGATCAGAGAGTGGACATCCACCCCAGAACAGCCAGCCTGGAATTATCTCTTGAACCAGATTTGCGTTGAAGTAAGAGCAAAGCGTTTGGCTTGCTGCAAGACCAGGCAGCGAGGAGACAATTAATACCAAAACAAGTGTTAATTAAGCACGAAGCACCAGTAACTCTGTGCCAGAGGAGATGTTCAGCTCAAGCTGTGCAGCCAGGGTGGGCTCTGGGCACACTCAGGGTAAAAGCTGAGGGGACACGGTGGGGGTTGGCAGCTCCATCTCCCTCCATTCTCACCTGTGCTCACAAATGGGTGCTCTGGGACCCCCAGGGATGCTGGATTTGCACAGACTGACCCCTCAGGATCCTCTCTGGCACCTCAGGATCCCAGCCACGATGCCAGTGCTCCTGGAACAGCGGGCTCAGAGAGAAGCTCTGCTGCCCAACCTCACCTGTAAAACTGTCACAAGTGCACGTTCAGGGCCCTGGTAAAACACAGACGTGGCTCAGGCCGTGCTCCCTGCCGTGACACCCTGCAGCCTGTCCTGGAGCTCTGCTGGGGCAGATCCAAGCCCTGCACCTCCGAGCCGCTGCCCAGCACGCGCCGACCGCTGAGCGACCTCTTCAGCCACACAAATACTTTTTGTAACCAAATCACATGTTCAAAGTGTTGTACATTTAAACATTGACCTAAAATGAACAGGTAAATTTAACACGAGGAAAGGAAGGTGTTTCCAGAAGGGAAAACTGGGATAGCACAGCCCTTGGTTGGTTTTTTTGTGTATTTTTTTTTTCTCTCTTCTCTTCGTAAGTGACCTCGAACACAATTGACACATACCCTTCCCTGGAGCTGTGGCAGGCTTGGGATGAAGTTTCTCTTCTGGGCACTCATCCTGTTCCACGGAGAATTGGTCCCTGGTGACTTGGCACTGACCCACAGACAGATAGAGCCCTTCGGAACAAGGAGCAAACTGAAGCAGCACACGAGCGAATCCATCCTCCCTGTCACTCCTCCTGTGTCCAGCAGCTCCTCCTGGGACACACATCCTGCAAACACCACCAGTTCCTTTCCCAGCGAGTGCCTATGGACTTCCATGGCCCTCAGCCTGAGCAGCCCCACACAGCACTGGGCACTGCTGGGGGCTGCTGCCTTCGTGCTGTCAACCTTCACAAGATGTTGGTAATGTTTTGTCTTAGCAGGGGAAAAAAAAAATAAAATACAGAAAGAAAAAGTCTGGGTCGGGGTTAAAGCAGCTCTGGACATGATGCAGCGGGGAATTCTTTCTGTCCTGATTAAAGTTTCCAACATTTGAGCATAATCATAAATTAGGAGTTAAAACACAGAGGCGCTAATAATAAAATATTAAATAGGCAATGAGAGCGGAGAAAAGCTGAATGGCTCATTCTGAGGGAAACCCCAATATTTCATATTTTATATAATCCTAAATGCCTCTGGGTTTCCTGGCTAGGCTGTGAGTGAGGGACACACCAAACACAGAGCGAAGCTTCTCGTGGCCAGCTGGACCAACACTGCCTGATGGAATGGCGAGAGATGAACACGTTATTTATGTTGCAAAAAGTACTTAAATACTCAATAAAGACATAACAAACCCCACCCCACCCCACTGTTATCAGACGCCACGTTGTGGTAGAACATCAGACAAACTCACAAATTTACCACAAAAATGTGTGGCAAAAAGAATATTTTATATATATGTATATATATAAATTTTTTATATTTATGCCAATGTACTCACTCAGTACAAATAGCAAAATAGTTATACCATTTCCTAAATACAAAATATAGCTTTCCAAAAAAATGAAACACACATTAGATATAAACCATCCAAAACTTGAACGATTGAAAACTGTATTCAAAATTAAATGACCCAGAGCAGGTCTCTTTCTGAAAAGTTCCCTTCATATCGGCAAGAAGCCTTACTACTGAAAACGTAATTCAATGCCTCTCAATGAGAGAGAGAAAGAGAGAGACAGAAAGAGAAAGTGAACGTCGTGACAGACCAAAAAACGGGGGGAATTCAGGAAAACCAACAAAAACTCTACACGGCTCAACTACGCACACCAGTTAAGGGGAAAACACACAGTAAACAGACTCGAGGAACTTAAAAAAAAAAAACATTTACAGACTGTTCTTTTGTTATTTCAAATAACAAAAAATGAAAAAATGAACGTGATACCAGCTACTCTCTACCGAGGCGGAACGGGAGGAACACGGATCTGAGCGAGGCTCGAGTGAGAGATCACACACTGTCCGCAGAGTTGAAGCACCCAAAAAAAATCCACATGCCTCACGATACACCTGCATGGTCTGGAGTGGGTTGTTTTTACATTCGGTAACATCAGTCAATGATTCATTCCTTAATTAAACATGACAATCTAGAAACCAGACTCGGGGCTCGGTGGTAGAAAAAAAAGGAAAAACATCACTTCAGAACTGCGATGAGCTCCATGTGCTACAAAGATGCAACAGCTCAGGATGAAGTGACCTTTGAAGAAGGCTTAAAAATGATGCAATTTGCCCCCTACTCGGAGTAAAGCCAAGCTGAAGATTTCCATCAGTCACAGCTGGAAGTGGCGGGTTAAGGGGGATTCCTGCGTTTAGAAGGAGGTGGAGAAATTGCTTCCTCTCTCCTTAGCCTTGATTATTTGTCAAAGCTTCTACTGACTAAGCAATTTACTGCCAAGGATTCCTAAAAGCTGTTTCATTAAAGCCAGTAGGATATTTATGTCTTTTTTTAAAAACACAATACAAAACTGAGGAGGAGAAGGAAAACCATGGAAAGAATGGAAGGGAGAAGGCTGATTTGGGAACAGCTCACGAGGCTTTACAGAGCTCTAACCCATCAGTCAGAACAAGACACAGAGGAGTCCCTTCCTCAGCCACACAGAAGGCTCTTCTCAAGCTGAAGGTGTTTCAGAGAAGATTTTAAGATCAACTGGAAGTTCCCCTTCATTTTGTAGAGCCACCAAACCCTTGCTCCATGTAGAGCTCCACGTAAGAGACGTGGAAAAACCGTGAATCCCATTCTCAGATGGGAACTGGTTATTTACAGCAGCAATTCTCTGCTTGGTTCTTACAGTTCTCAATACTTTCAGTTCATAAAGGGTGGGTTTGGCTCTCCTACTCCATGTCAATCAAGGGATCCCTTCACTGACTGACAGCTGAGTCACGGCTTGGGGCAGAGGCAGCTGCTGCTTCTGCTGCATGAGCTTCCCGAGGGAAAAAAAGGGATGGCAAGAAGGAATAGGAGGGAAAAAGTAAACGTGGTAACATGGATTACCTTCCAACAACAATAATAACTGACCAGATATGCTTTAAATTCCAAGAGCCCCCACTGTGATGAGGTTTATGAACCTGGTAACAGCCCAACCCCACGCCCCAGTAACACAAAGCATAACTCCTCAGCATTATTGGCTATGGAGCCCAAACTCCATGGTCATGGCCCCAGGTCTGCCACTGGCCACACGTGTGCTCTTTAAAGAGGCCACTTTTCCACAGAAGCAATTGGTTCCACGCAGCCTAATCCAGAGTTGGAAGGTCTGAGAGGATCTGGGGAATCGTCGCTTTTTTTTCTTCACGGAATTTCTGCATGAGAAAACAAGCAGAGAAGTCAGGCATGACTAACCACAGCCCCTCTTCCTTCTGTGCAGTGCCTTGATCTTCAGGGTGTTCCTCATGAGCAGGCACTGAACTGGGGGCAAGGAGTAAGAGAAGCTCTGGAGAGACTCCAAACTCCATACACAAACCCCTTTAGGTTAGACAATGCATCACTTGAGTGAAAACTCAGGGGGGATTTAGGATAAAACCAGCCCCGAGTTACACACCACAACCTACAGTCAACTCCAGAGTCCTCCTGGCTCTTGGAGCTCATTTGTAGTCCAAGGCTCTTTGCCCCCTCTGACAAAAGCATCTTCCAAAAGCAGAATGTCTCCTAGCAACAGCTGATGCTGTCGGTTGTTTCTAACACAGCCTCAGCATGTGGCACACTCAGGGGCTGCCACATTCCACCAAAACTTGTTTTCACATTATGTTACTGTAACCCGGGGGAAGAGTTCAGAACAGTTCAGATTTGAGGTGCTATTTACTCAGTAAGTCTCAAGTTTCTTAACCAGTCGTGTTTCACAAGGTTTTGATCTGCCAAGCTGCCAGTGATCCAATCTCCTCCCTAACAAAATACCAGACTGTCACAGATGACAGAAACGTAGGAAAAATTAACAAGACAATCTCAAATGTTTCATACAAGTTCTGACCTCTGACTGATTTCATTCTGGTATTAGAGTCTTAATTCAGCCTCGCTGATGTTCCAGCTGACCTCTCAAAGCAGTCACACTGCAAGGTAAAAACGCGTGGCACGACAGAAGCCAGAGACCCGAACTCACACTTGCCTGTTTAGAAGGAGCCAGCCATGTTGTTCCCCTGGTTCTGCAAGGACACGAGCAGATCATCGATCTTCTCCATGTTCTGGTTGGTGGCCATGGTCGAGGGCAGCGGGGGGGTCTCGGGGAGCTGCTGGGACAGCAGCGCTGGCACCGCGGGCTGCGCCTCGCCCTGCGCCTGCCCGGGCTGCCCCATGGCCATCAGCTCCTCGGGCAGGGCTGCCGCTCCGGGGGGCAGCAGCTGCCCACAGTCTGGGGACAGAGGGACATGTCAGTGTGCTGCCACAGCTGGGAGAGCCCACAGCACAGCACAGCCCAGCACAGCACCAGCTGTGCATCCCTGTGAGAGCTGCTGTAACCTGCAACACCTGCACCTCTCACTGCTGGGGCCACAGGCACCCACAGACCTCCGCACGCACAGAAACGATCTACATCCCACAGAACTGTGGGTCCAGAGACAGCTGTACAAACCTGCAGTTTTCCCTAAGTACACTTTAACAGACACTTTTCTGGATTCTATAGATTCTAAAATCCTTGCTTTCCCTCAGTAACGTGAAGAGAGGCAATGTATATATTGCGCACAACAAAAACAGCAAGAGAAACGCTCTCTGAAGAGAGCACAATCACTCCTACATTAGGGAGAGACTCTTCCCTGGGAGGGTGGGCAGGCCCTGGGGCACAGGGTGCCCAAGGCAGATGTGGCTGTCCCTGGATCCCTGGCAGTGTCCAAGGCCAGGCTGGACACTGGGACTTGGAGCTGCCTGGGACAGTGGAAGGTGTCCCTGCCCATGGCAAGGGTGGCACTGGGTGGGCTTTAAGCTCCCTTCCCACACAAACCATTCCCTGTTCCTCAGCAGCAGGCACTGGTCACTTACTGTTCTGGATGCCAAACAGGAATATTCCTGATGTCTGCTGGGACGAGGCAGGGGAATTCTGCAGCTGGTTGATGGCACCTCCTGCCGTGTTATGGAACAGAGGAGCCTGCTGCTGGGGCGGAGAAGCAGTTCCTGGCATTCCTGCCATGCTGTTTTGGGAGGAGTACATGGGGGACTGCTGCAGCTCTGGCTGGCTCATGCTGTTCTGGACAGACAGGGCAGACATGGAAGCTGAGGAGATGAAGAGGGTGACTTGTTGCTCTTGAGAACTTGGGGACCCTTGGACCAGCTGAATCTGGGGCGAGTTATGGAAAATGGTTGGCTGCTGTGCTTCTGCCTGGCTGGAGCCAGGATTCTGGAGAGGAGACACGGTGGTCTGACTCTGGAATTGCATGGGCTGCTGCTCCTGATTCATGGAGGCCATGTTGGACTGGGGATGAAAAATGGACTGGCCTTGTTGCTCCTGATTGGTAACCGGGTTTTGATTTGGATTGAAAATCATGTTCTGCTTTTGGGAGGCCATTGTACTCATCGCATTTTGATTGCTGAACATCATGTTCTGCTGCTGCTGCTGCTGCTGCTGCTCCTGGGATGGAGGGCTGCTCTGGATAGCAACAATCGAATGCTGAGGCTGGAAGATGGCTCCTTGTTGGTTCTGAGGGATGGAGCTGGACTGGATGGAGCCCAACGACACCTGGGACTGAAACAAACCCTGCTGAGCAGGCTGAGTCTGGGGCTGCTCCTGGGGAAGCATGGAGCTCTGGATATGAGACATCTGTGTCTGCTGCTGGAAAGAAGTCTGCTGTTCAGTGTTTGTTGCTGTCTGAAGAGGAGAAATGGGATTTGGGCTTGTAAAGAATGACATCTGCTCTTCCTGAGTGGCAGGGTTGCTCATGGAACTCTGGGAAAGGAACATGTTGGCAGACTGCTGGTCTTGAGGCACCGAGGAGCTCTGCAAGACACCCATGGCATTCTGTGAGTGGAACATCGGGGGCTGCAGTTGGTCAGAGGAATTAGTGTTGGTCTGGTTATGGACAATGGAATTTGAGCTATGAAAAAGGGATCCTTGTGTTTCCTGGGATATATTCTGAGTGTCAGCAATAGGGTTCTGAGAGTGGAAAAGCTGAGCCTGTGAGTGTGGAGACTGCTGGATGAAGCTTCCCGACTGAATGGACATCATTTCTCCACCTTGCTGGAACAGACTCCCGCCCTGCTGCTGAGTCCCACTGGCCTGGACACTCATCATGGTCTTGGTCGATGAGAAGAGATTAACCTGGGACTGACTCTCCCCACTGTGCTGCATCTGAACCATGGTCTGGAACACAGAGCTCTGCATCTGCTTGCTCTGCCCCGAGGCCTCCTCTCCCTCTGCAGAGCTCGAGGGCTGGAACATGGCAGGGCCGTTGCTGGACACCGGCTGCTGCACGGGGGCGGCCGCCTCGCCGCCCGACACCCCCGGCGACGAGGAGAAGAGCTCACACTGCATCTGCATGTCCTCGCTGCTGGACAACCCCCCCATCATGTGAGAGGCCTGCTGGTACACAGGGGACTGCTGCAGCGCCCCGTTCCCCGCCGTGCTGGAGGAGAACAGATCCGACTGCATCTGCGTGGCCGCCGGGCACATGTTCTGCTGCATGCCCATCACCATGGCTGACGTCTCCATGGCCTGCTGCTGCTGCTGCTGTTGCTGCTGCTGGTTGGACAGGGCACCTTCAGGCTGCGAGTGAACGTTCTCAGCTCGCCCAGGCAAAAGGCTCTCTGTTCTGGAATGGACAGCTGTGTCTGAGGAGGAAAACATGCTGGGATTTACGCTGCTCTGGATCTGGCTGACCTGCTGAAAGATATCTGCGTTCAGCTGGTCTTGGACATCCTCGCTGCTGTCCGAGCCCGAAAACAGAACAGAGGATAACTGCTGCTGAGCTTCCAGAACCTGCTGCACCAAGTCCACGTTCCTGCTGCTGCCCGTGGCGGTGTTGGTGGGGAAGTTGCCAGCCTGGAGCTGCTGGATGGTGTTCTGGAGCTGGCTCACGCCGCTGGCCGACGAGAAGATGCTGGAGGAGATCTGCTGCTGCAGGGCCTGCGCCGGCTCCGAGAGCGTCGGCTGCTGCTGCTGCGAGGCCTCTGTCAGCTGCGACAGAGTCACCACCGTGCCATCCGACTGCAGCACCTCCCTGGGCTGCGAATCGCGGGGCTGGAACTGCGCAGCCTGCTGCAGCAGGGCATCGCTGTTCTGCAGCTGGCCCGGCGTGGACACTGCGGAGAAGCTGCCGGGCTGGGAAATGTCCTGGGTTTGGATCGTGCTCAGGGTCTCTGGGTTGTACACCTTGGACTGGATTTGCTGCTGGTTTTCACTTTCGGAAGGTAAATGGGAAGCAGAAGTTGATATGCCAGACATGCTGTTTTCCAATGTTTGCTGAGTTGGTCCAACCACATTTGAAGCCTGAAAAGAGCAAAACATTCAGTAATTTATAAACTTACTGGTGTTATGTGAATACAATTTCCCAAAATCCCCATGTCCAGGGAAGATCAGAGGGAGATGTGAGATGTGAAACCCAGACACACTCAAACCAACAAGTAAATGATCTGCAGTGGAACTGCTACTTCAAGGACAGAATTGCAGCACAGTTCAATGAAAGCAGTGCTAAGAACTGATTAAAAGAATATTCTTGCAGTAATTTACTTGTTCTGTGTCTCAGGACAAAAATCCCCATCACTGGGTCACTAATCTGTCCCCACCAATCTGTCTGGGGCAGGAAGTGGGCGAGTTATTAAAGGAAGCTGTTACTCATGCTCTGGGATTGTGTTTTGCCCAGACTGATGCTGGCACTTCCCCCATCACTCTTCTCCTCTACTAAAGCATGGACCAAGGAGCAGATGTCACTCAGAGTCTGAAACCTGTGCTCAGCCTGCACCAACTCCAAGCATTTTTGTGCACTTACTTCCATTGGAGCCACATCTTCGTTCTTGATCATACTGCTTGGCATGAGTGGAGTTATCAAGGCACTAGGAAGAATGTTCACCTTCTCCAGGTTACAGCCTGTGGCCTTCACTGCTGCAGCCACAAACAAAACCACAACAAGAGGGGCAACGGTAAAGCCTATCTTTCCATAATTCCCTTTAAGTCAATTACAGAATTACTCTTCAGCATAAAGCAACACATCCCCACACCCTAAACAAATTTACATCTTATATTAACATGGCAGTGAAATTTCTGCACGTGTGTAGAGAGTGAGGAAGGACAGAACAGACCAAGTACACACAGCAAACAAAATTCTCTGACCTCTGGTTCAACCTGAGGAAGAGGAATGAAGCATGCAAGAGGAGCTCACACAGAAACCCCCACGAGAAAGCAAATTCTGATTTCTTGCATAAATTAACTGAGAACATGAAGGAACAGCAACAGCACATTGCATTCTGAGGAGCAGCAGCTGCTCTCCTGGAGCACTTGGGATCTTCCCTCAGTTAAGCTCCACACTAAATTAGATGCATGTCAGGTTTACCCTGTATATTATTTTATATATCTGCATAAATTAACACTACACAGTTTCTAATTCTCTGTATTAACTGCAATCCTAGGCTTCTTTTTTATTTTTCACTAGCAAACATACTAAATAAAGATTTAACTTCAGAGCCTAATGCATGAAATATGAAAAAAAATAGTATTATTTTTTGCAACTTTTTTGTTCTGTATAGCCTTGTACTAAAATGTATTGGTAGGAATACTGTTATAAAGTCAAAGTTTCAGAGTCAGAAAACAAACCTCCCTGTAAGAACAGGGCCAGATTTTCTAAGCACAGACTTATCACAGGATGTCTGATTCATTTCACCAAATCTGGGTAGGAATTCATAGTTAAATTATTAAGAACACTGATAAGAATCAATTTAGTACCTTTTATAGCCTCTTCAAAAGAACAATGTTGGGCTGGGCTGGAGATTTCCTTCTTCACATTAACATTCAGAGTCCCAGCTGCCGAGACAAAACACATTGAGAACTTCCTTACGTTAAATCAGCAAACAAGCCAAAAAAACACAAAGCAAACCAAAACAATTCCTTATAGCTTAAAGAAATTCAGGTTCTTTGAAACCCACACAAACCTTTGCACTGTCTATTGTGATACAGATAAATAAATAAACTAAAATACATTTAGTGGGCAAATTGCAGCTTTCCTCAGGATAAAGCCTGGTGGGACTTCTTGGTTTATTTGGTGCATTGCATGGGATATGTTGATTTTTTTTTTATCCTGCTCAGCTTCATTTTGATCCTTAAACTAGAAATGGATGGTGCTATGTAAGAAGAGCTGTCACAAGACAGGAATTTGAGATATTTGGCACATAAATGAGAAAAGCAATTTGGATTTTATTACGATCCTGTTTCTCAGCACTGCTGCTGCACGGACTGAAGGCAGTGACAAGTGCTGGGAGGTGAAATGGCCACTCTGCCCCAGAGCAGCACACACACCTGGCTCTGGAGTGTAGGTGAAGGGCTGCACGTCGTGAGACCTGCCAGCGTTGGTCACCACGTAAATTCCCACAGAGACAGCTGAGGTGATTTGCTGGTCGTGATATGGTGGCACCTTCACAATAAGGTGATTCTGCAAGGCAAAAAGATCACATTTCATTACTACTGATCTTAATTCCACCTACTTACATCAGAAGAAACAGGCTGATAAACCAGCATGAAACCCCCGGGCACTGGGGGCAATCACTTGTGAGACACTGTCCTCACAATGGGACCAGGGTGGCACCTTCCTGACACCATCTGCATTAAAGACACTTATTTGTGTCAAAAAGAATAAAAAAAATATTCTGTAAAACATTTCAAAGTGGAACAAAAATCTAGCCAGTTATAGACTGCTGTACACACAATCTCCCTCCATGGAAAAGTGCTGGGAAAACTGAATTAGGCCTTTTAATTCCATTGCCTGCAAGGACAAGGACCTGCTCACCAAACCCACTGTGGGGTCCAAGCTCTCAGCTAGGAACTGAACTATTACACTGGTGTAAATCCAAAATTATATTCTACCAGACTCACAACAGACCTTATGTGAAGAAAATCAGTATTATTTCTAGAAATGCACAGAAAGAGGAAAAGGCTTGATTAATTTTTCTTTGGAAACAGCCAGTGCATTTTTAAATTAAAATCTTAATGATAATAGTAATAATATTAATAATAGTAATAATAATAATGAGAGAAGTACCTGATGAAATAATTCCATGTCAATTTCAGCTTCTGCTTTCCAAGAATTCTCATCTAAATGAGAAATACAAAAATAAAATTAAAATAAAATGAAAAAGCCTAGGTTACAGCACATCCTGTAGAGCAATTTACTTCAGTGCCTTTGACTCTGCTCCCCAGTTTGCTCTCCATGACTGAGCTTCACCCAGCAGTGAATCCCCAGGCCCTGCTCAGCACCCCAAGCCAGCCCTGCTTTCACACTAACCGGAAACATTCTCTTGGAAAATCACTTTTGTTCCCTTTAGGAAGTTCTTGCCAATCAGAAAAACTTCCTCTTCACCCTTCACTGAACAGCTGTGGAGACTTTTCTTTAGGATCTCTGGGACTCCTGCTGGCTGAGCTGCAAGGGAAAAAAACAGAGTCAGGAATCAAGAAAACATCAACATCCAAACCAAACCATTTTTACTTACAGGGTTATGAAGGAAAAGCTAAAACTCCTGAGCTTCCTTCTTTATCATGTATTTCATGACAAACTATTTCTATTATTTCCTCACTAACTGTAATGAGCTCCCAGAAATCACACTTAGCTCAATGATCCACTAACAATCCTTTTCCTTTTCTTCAAGCCAAAACTCCCAGTATTGGAGCCAAAGCTCAACAAGTGCTCAGAAGAGGAGATGTGCTGCTGTAATTCCCTGGTGTAAATTGATTTCCACAGGCATCAGCCCTTAGACACACCTGAAGCCTACCTGCAAATTCAGCCTCTGGGTCACAAAATTTAATTTTTTTCTGAATTTTATTTTGTTCTGCTCTGCAAAAGAGCAGGAGTAGTAATTCTCCCATTACCTGGAGGGGTTTGCACAGTTTTGTTACGTGACACAGATTTCTGTCTGGTGCAAGAACTAACCCAGGGCTTGGAGCAACCTGGTGTCCCCTGGCAGGGTTGGAATGGAACGAGCTCCAAGGTCCCTTCCAAATCCTTGCAACATCTCTGGAGTTGGGAATTTTAACAATTTGAATGAAATAAATAAGCCAAGAGGATGTGGTTTTACAAACACAGCTCCCTGGGTGCCCCTGTGCCACAGGTCCAGACGATGATTTTGATCATTCTGTTCATAAACTGTCATTGCTGCAAACCATTCCTGTTCTTCTTAAACCAAACAGGACCATGTGTGCTAAATGCAAATGAGCACTGCAGACAATTTAAACAGAGATGCATTTTAAAATAATGTGCTTTGACACATTTAATGTAAAACAATTCCAGTTTCCACCCAAGGCTCCTCCAGCACCTTTTCTCACTGCAGCTCCCCAGGGCACACACCCAGACTCGTGCTCGTGCACTCACCCTGGTCCATTTGGAGTGTTTAATAACAATATTCTCTGGACTTACTACACAGCAGAACATACATCCTGTACCACTCCAAATTATTTAATGATCTTTCAGAAAGGATTTTTCTACAACTCTGGCTGCGGGTTCCCAGGCAACCGTTACGCAAGGACTGAATATGCTCAAGGCACATGAAAAGAGTAACTGGATTTAGGTTTGCTAACAAGTTAACAAAGCCTATTTAAAACACAGCCCTTAAATAAAGAGCCTGCAGCTCCTTAATGCCCTTGCTATGGTTTCAGGAACATCATAAAACACAAGGTAAAAAGGCTCTGATGAGTGCAAATGCAAATCTAGCTGTGAAGGTACATTACACATCCGTAGTAAGGTTTATAAAGCAGCAAACACACCCAAAGGTAATGTGCTTGAGGAGATGATTTCTATTCAATAAACAACACATTTCATGCCATTTTGACCAGCCAGTACCCATGTGCCAGCACTGTTTGCTTGGCCAAGCTCTACTGCAAGTGCCTGTAGCTTTGGTGCAAGTCAAGACAGAAGCACAGCCCTGGAAGGAGCCTCAGGAATTCCCCTCTCAACCTTCACACCATCATCAGCTTTACCCACATACTCCCCAAAGACACAAGTCTGACCAGAGTATTTTGTTTCTGTGATCTAAGACTTCCAGCAGTGGAGACACTGTAAAATTCCTGGGCAATCTCTTAGCAACTTACACAATTGAGAGTATTTTCTTAGCAAGTGACCAAACCCCGGCCTGCCAAAAACCACACCAATTTACTCTTTACATCAAATACAGCTTTTCTTTAGCTCAACAGTTCATTTTAAAATCCATTTTTAAATGTTTTATCTCAGACTCTCAGCTTCCACTCACAATATCAAGTTTTGGACTGTTAAAGAAAACATCTGATGACTTCCACTCCCATTTCTTCTAAGGGTGAAATAATTTTATCTTTAGCCAGAAAGGTACAAACAAAAGAGATACAGGAATGGTTTTGAGATTTTACAGAAAATGTTTTCATCTCAAATCTGAAAATTAGTATTGGATACTGCATTACTGTGAGATACCACCATGGTCAACTGACTGGAATGGAGCTGCAATGATTGCACTTCTAAAAAATAACCCCAAAAAATCCTTTTTATCCTATGGAAAGAGCACAATACAAGTGCCTATGCGCTCCTCTACACTTTCCATGCACAGGCAGGGGTGGAACAAGACAAGCTTTAAGGTCCCCACCAGCCCAAAGCATTCCATGATTCCACAATCCCCTTTTCCCTGTTGGTCAGTGGAACCTCCCCAGCCAAGGCAGCCATCTGTGCTCATGCTAAACAGAGCAGTTTAATAAAGAGCTATAAAAAGTTTTGTTCTTGCACTGAACCAGAACAGATTCAGCCTCTGGCCCATGCAAGGACCACAGCTGAGAGAGCCAGGCTTGCTGATCTACTGCAAGTCCTGTCTAGCACTGAAAGCTGAGGCATCAATGTCACAATACAGAAGAGACTGGAAGTTGTATCAAAATCATTTTCAAACCAGTCATGACAAAAATAGTTAAATTTTAGGAGGCAAAAATTCATTTAGCTGAAGATCAGGAAATGTACAGCTATCTTTCAATACTGGACAACAATTTTAATTAACATCCCCCCACAAGAAAAAAAAAAATCAATTCATTTAATTTAAGCTACAGCAATTCTGGAATTACCACAGATTAGCCCTGAGTTGTTTTCTGACTCCCTCCATAAGGTATTTTCACAGAATCACAGCATCACAGGTTGGAAGAGACCTTTGAGACCATCCAGCCCAAGCTGTGCCCAATCCCCACCCTGTCCCAGCCCAGAGCACTGTGTCACAGGCAGGGACGGGCACTCAGACCTCCCTGTCCATGCTGAGGTGACACTGATCCCCAGAGCCCTGCCCTCTCAGCTGGTGGCTGACACTCACTGCACAGGATTGGGGAGGAAGGGGTCTGCAGGGTCAGCGTGGAGCCGTCCTTGCGCGTGATGTTGACGCGAAAGACGAGCCGAGCGCGGGTGCTCTTCTTCTTGGAGCCGGCGATTCCGATCCTGGCTTCCACATCAGCATTCCTCAGCTTCAGGATTCCCACACAATCGACCCTACCGACACAGAACACAGAGCAATTCCACAGCTTAGTAACTTCAGCATCTTTTCCAATATCTCAAGTAGTTTCATAAGCCAAAGACAAAAGCCTTGAGGTAATTACGGAAACGTTATTAGATTTCTTTTTATTTACATGAAATCTATGACCTTTTTCAAGTTTTCATTCAACTCTGCCTAATTTGGATGATGAATCATGGCAGAAAGGCATATGAAAGCATGAATAAAACAGAAAGTGCAATATAATTCTGGTAAGCATTCAATTTAGAATCACAGCTCTTCATTCTTCCATCCCCAGGGCAAGATCTGTGTTTGTAGGATTATTGCTTCAAAATATTCTGCATTCACTTTAAGAAAGCAGGAGTAGAAGAAAACTTACTGTAGTCATATTATTTATGTTCAGTGGGACTTGGAAGTGACAGATAAGTCCTCCCTTAAGTGTGGTCCTAGGGGAGATGTACAGGGCCAGGTGAGTGATGCAGTGCTGGCTTTCAGACAGGCTCCATGCAAAATGATTTAAAGCAAAAAAACAGCCAAAAAAAACCACCAAGAACAGTAGAAGCAAACACAGCCTGATGTGTTAAAAAGAAGAATATTGCAATTTACCCAGGATTTGGGGTTCTGTGTCCCAAAAGCACAGGGACCACCTGATATCTCCTTTGAGTACATTAATTACCAGCAAGAGCCGAGCGTGCCGAGATGTTCAGACTTAGCTACGACCCAAATGGAAAAAAGGAAATCGCTTCCCAAACCCAAGCTCGTCAATGAGAACCCTCCTGGGAAGAGCTACTCACGCCAGGGTCATGTTGTTGCTCGGGTCCAGCCCCACCTCGATGACAGTGGTGCCCTCGATGTCCACCTCCTTGCAGGGCGTGGTGTTCCTGCCCGTCACCCTGCACGCCTGGTAGAAACCGTGCGGCTTCACGCGCCCGGAGTCATTGCCCACAAACACCTGCAGCACCACGGGCTCGTTGTGGCCTTCCAGCTGCAACACACCAGGGGCTCATTAGCACAGGAAGGACTGATTGAGTCGGTGATGTTCGAATCTGGTTCTAAACCAGCCTGAAGCCTGTCTACCTGCAGTCAGAATTATCCCAACTGCGACTCTCACTCCAACTGAGACTATTCCCCCCCCACAGCATCTACATCCAGCAGTCAGCCAAGAAAAAGGATATTTCCTTGGGCTGATTTGAGGTGAAGAGGTTTTGCTGGTCACAGGCATTCCAGATGCATTTTGAAATCCTCATTATACCAGATTAGAATTGTCCAACACTTGCAAAACCCCTGAAGGAGTCAGAATAGGATGAAAGGGAAGCAGAGGGAGAAATTAGATGATTGAATGGTCCAACCATCCAACGGCATAAAACCAGCTTTCCTTCAAAAAAAATTAAAAACCTGACACCTCCTACTTAAAAGGTAACAATGTCAGGATTCACTGAAACGCTTCATAAATAAGAGCAGGTCAGACATTTTAACATCCTCCTGCAAGCTGGTGCGCAAGCCATAATTATCCCAGAACTTGTTAGTGAAAAATACATTCATTTTTTTAACATCAACACCCGGGCATGAAATGCTTTTTTAATTAGTGGGATCCCACTGGTGCCACAGACTAAAAATACTCTGAGGTAAAAGAAGTTCTGAAGTAAACCTGGACATAGCACTAGAAACGAACTCCTCCTTCTTTTCAGGAAATAGTTAAGCAAAATACTCCAAGTGGAAAGAAACATTAGATTGTTGCTAAATTTCCAGGCCAGAGATGGAAATTCTTTGCCAGAGCATTCTAGGAGATAAAATGAGTATTTTAGCCTTTCCACCAAGACACATTTGTGGCTCAAGGATTTCTGGGTGACAGTGTTTTCTTTTGTCCCAAGCTTGAAAGCCCAGGCAACATCTGCAGGAAGAAGCTCCAGGTTTAGTAGTGAGAGATGCAAACAAGAGCAGAATCTTCTGAAGAATCTTCTGGTGGATTGTTCCCACTTCAAAAATCTAGTTCTAAAGACTGTAGCAAGTTTGAATAAAGGGAAAAAAATAAATAAACCAGCAAATACTGGTAAGATCACTGTGTGCTCATGTCCAAGAGGAGCAAACAGCAAATGTGACTGTCAGAGGTGAACAAAGCCCCAGGATGTCTGGAGGTGGCCCAGCAGAGGCATCCACCACAGGCACAGCTCACCAGGGGCTCAACAGCCAGCCCCCTGATTAGGGCTTGGTTATACAATTTGATGTTGCATGCTGATTGTAGACTCAGGCTCTAAGTGATCAAGAACAGAGTTTTATTTAAATGATCACTGACTCTGCTTCTCCTCCTGTGCTAGGGTCATGCACCTGAGCTGTTCCCAATCCCCAGATCTCTGCTGAGCATCAACATCCCTGCACTGCTCTTCCCCACCTTCAAACCCCACCAAAAAACCAAAAACCTTCTTGTCCCTAAGATATTTTTTCCCACTAGCTCAGATTTCCTGAAGATTCACTGACTCATTTGTCTGTACAGCCCTGGCAGAGTTTTATCTGCAGGGTATGAACTCCTCTGCCTACTGGTAAAGCAAACTGGAACTTCCAGGAATTCAGTAACATGAGACTCTTCCAGAGAGAATTTTCACTGATGAGTGCTACAGGGTAACTGGGAAAGGAGTTAAAAGGAAATTCAGATGAACAAAGGCCCATTAAGAAAAGCCACATAAATGAGCACTAAATCCCCATAGCAACAGGCTGATATGAATGGATTCTTTTCTTATGAAACTTTACTGGAGTTCTGCATTACTCAGGAGGACTGAGTGAAGGGCTGCTGGTGCTCCTAACACTGCTGAGCAGGACTTTGAAGATAAAACTACTTCTGTATTCTGTCAGCAGCAGACAGCACAAATTTTAAGGGCTGTGTCACAAACAAACATCTCCTTATGGACCTGGTAAGTTAGTCTGGGTTGCTTTGCTGCTTTCTCAAAATGACATAACTAAGAAAAAATATGAAATTAACCATCTTTCACCCTCCTTATCTAGGTGATAACAAACCTAGCTGTCTACTCACTCAAACAGGTGGTCACACTCCTCCCAGTATGCCCAGTATGCTATCTGCCACGGTGCCAGTGCAGTGTTGGCCTGGACTCAGCTCTCTCATAATCACTTGTGGGGGGAATATTTGGCATCAGTTCTTCTGTTTGTCACCCTAAGCCAAGCCCAGCCTTGCTCCTGGTAAGGCTCTCTACCATTTCCATTAGGAAACCTCCTCAAGTCCTCAAGTTCTTCAACTGCTTTCCCCAGGCTGCACAGGGAAGAAAGAAGACCTGCAAATTCCCATTGTGCATTTGTGTGCAGTCCCTGGAGGACAGCCTCAGTCCTCCTTCCTGAGCAGAAATGTCAAAGATCTCCTTGCAGCCTTCTTGTGCTTCTCCTCAGAGCAACAGGCCTTCAGCACCTAAATTTTAAGGCATCAAAGTCCATAGAGGAAACAGTTTGCCACTGTCAAGTGTGCCCATAAACACTGCCTCTTTCCTTGCCCCTTTCTTCTGTTCTAATCCAGTTCTACCTCTGCTACCTCCACCTGTACTACACTGAGCAGTGGGACCTGTAAACTCACACCTCAGTGACATCTCCATGACTCACTTAAAAGACACTGTGTGTCAACTCAGATACTGCAGAATTAAAAACAAGAACAAAAAAACCCAAACAAAAAATACTAACGAAACCAAAACATCGTCCTTACAATTTTTTTTTTTTTAATGAAACCTGGTTTTATGTCTTTACTGCCAATGGACAATGATGGCCCACTGTCACCAGCCATCAAACAGGCAGAGCATTTCACTATCTCACTTCGGTAGGTATGATCTGCCTAAGTATGATCTGCAGCCTAACAGGATGTGCTTCCCAGATTTTATATCCTGCCCTGGCCTGCAGCTTCCCTCCTCCTATAACTCTGTGATGCTGTAAGACTCGTCATCTGCAAGACGAGACCCAGTCCAGCCCTTCCAGCCCCGAAATTGCAAATCCTGCTGCCTCCCCAGTGCAGACTGCAGGCCCATGGAGCTGTCCTGGAGGCAGAGCCCGTGTCCCCAGCCTACCTTGACAGTGGGGAAGCCCTGCTGCGTGCGGTCCTTGACGGAGCCCCGGCTGCCCTCGGTCAGGTAGCGCGCCCTGTGCTGGCTCTCCGGCTGCACCATGATCTTCAGCTCCTTCCCCTCACTCTTAGTCGGGTACTGACCACACAACATTGGGGTCTTCTTCCCTCCAGCTCCCTTCTGGTTCTCTGTTGCTCTGAGGAGTCAGAACACACCATCGAGACGTTACAAGCAGCTCCCCAGTAAAAACGCTCCAAGTCACAGAAAAGCTAAAAAGGCAAAGAGCGCGGATTAACGGATGGGAGATTTGTAGTTGAGAGCAAACTTTGCAATTCTTTCTGCCAGGGAAGACCTGCAGGATGAAGAGGAACGGTGCTTCCCTGCCTCCTCCATCCAGAGCACGTGGGAACTGCTTTTCAAAGAGCAAACATAAAGGAAGGGAAAAGCAATTAGCATTAAACGATGTTAACGAACAGAAGGCGGCTGATAACCTGCATTTCAGATCTGTGGCACAGCCTGAACAAGCTGCTTTGCTGCTGTGACAAACACACACGTACACACACACTGGATGGATTTAAGGTTAAATGACATTTCTTTAAACAGGAAAACAGCCTCATGCCTGTCTCCACTTCAACTTGTATATATCCATGCAATCTCCAGCTCCAATCTCTGTCTAAACAGATTGACCAATTCATGCTAAAACCCAATTAGTTATTGTAAAACCTCTGGCATAATTGCACCCATGTTAAATCAGTGTATGCACAAGGCCTTTCTTTCCAGGTGCATTCCAACAGATGGAGTGGCTTGTTCTCAGTTCCATAATTAAAACCAGGATGAAGGAGCCCTCCCAGTCTAGCAGCACACTTTGTGTTCCCTTTAGAGCACAATGGGAAACAACCCCTGATCCTACTCAGACCAGGATTTGGTAAGGAATCTCAAGTCCAAGAAACTCCTTTCCCACTAGGAAATGTGAATGTGCCACAGTACACGGTGCAGGCAAGCAAAGGGCTCCATGATTCATGCAAATGTCATGTTCCTCCTTCCTAGCCAAGCATGGCTCCTCACAGCTAATGCCTGGGAAGAAAGCAGTTTTACTGAACAGGTGTGGATTGCTTAAAAAACAAATCCCATTTCAATGTGCAAGTTACTGGAGTAATTTATCCAGGCTTGTTTCCTTCTCAAAAAGGGTGAAAACTGCCTCTTTTTTTTTTCCAAAATTGTTCCCTGGGAGCTTTGCCATTAAGCCTTTCAAAACCTTTGACTGCATACTAAAAAAGGGTTAAAACAGAGAGAGTTGGATATTTCCATTCCCATTTCTGTCCATGAAGATTAAGTACTTCACTCTGGACAGCCCAGCCATGGCCCTGGCTGCCTCTCACACATTCTCAACCACCAGCACCCAGCAGAGGCAGGAACTAGATAAAAACTGGCATAAAACCCTGCAAAGTAATAATAATACCATCTTGCAACAAAACTATCTTCCTGCTCCATGGAACCACTGGGCAGTCGGGGTTAGAGCTGAATTCTGAAGGGAAGTGTTGGGGAGCTGGCCACCAAAATGAAATTCACCTTCAGCACTCCCAGTGCCACGTTTCAGCACAGTGACATTAACACTGACCTCTTCAAGGGAACTGCACCCTTAAATCCCAACTGAATTGTCAGCACATTCGTATTTTCATATCAATTTATCATATTTATGCAGGGAGATGCTCCTCGTAATTATTTCAGTCCTTCCTTTAGAACCTTAATCATTATTTTCAATCAATTAGCCAAACCTGGAGGCAATTTAAAGCCTTCACCAGAACTTCTCAGTGGTCTTTCTCCTCAAAATACGAGGAGAAATCTCTTAATACATCCTTTCAATTCAGTTCATTCATACTGCAAATATTCCCACCTGTACATTTGGTATGCACACATTCATTAATCTGATTAATTAGAGGATAAAATATCCTCTAATCTAGCACTATTTTTTTCAAAGAGAGTAAATGTAAATCCCATGAATCTACTGAAATAGATTTCCTCAGTAGCTCGGCCTGGTCCTGCTCTGCCATCAGGGCTGCTCACAGGGCAGACCTGAAAGTGAAAGTGAGACCACAGAAACCTGAGTCTCTGCCCTCAATCATCACCAATTCATCCGCTTCTAAAAAGGCTTTCACAAATTCCAAGTTTCCACAGGAATATATTCTTTCTCTTCCTGGCTTTTAACAACTGTCTCTTTAGGGGCAAATGCCATTTCCATTCAACACAGAGCACGGGCAGCTTTCCTTGCTCTTTCTTTAAGCCAAAAGTAAATGAACTCCCTTGGCTGAGCTCCATCAGGCTGGGAAGTTTAAAAAACTCCAGTCACTACAGTGACCCAGATTTGTAAGGCCAAATCTCCATATTCCAATAGCAAAATTAAGTTTTCTAAGATCTTGGCCACTTCTTATCCCAGAGAGTTTCTTTCCAAGGATGGTTCTGTTACCTGGGGGTTTTCCTGCAGTTCAGTCTGGCCTGTGACATAAAAGGAAAAACATTTCACTTTCTTCCCCTCCGCACTCACAGAACCCATGGATTTCCCTGGTCAGCCCAGCTCTTTTGGGGAAGTCTTGTTCTGTTTTTAGACCGAGATCTCTGATATTCTGTCAGAGTTTACAAAACCTCCCTGAGATCACAGTGGCACAGTTCTTGTCTTTCCATAAAGTTTTTCCCTCTGTAAGGGCCTGGCCCCTCGGAGCTGGGGGAGACACTTTCCTCATTCCAAGCTGCCCAGGATCTACCAGGTACTACTATTTTACTTCATTACCACTGATTTTGGCTGGTGAAAACCCTGAGGCCAGAGGCCACCCTGCCCAGGAAGCAGCAGCACACTAAGGACACGTTCTCAGAAGTGCTTTGCACAGTGAAATTTTAAGCATGGAACTGCACTGACCCTGGGAACACAGACTGCAGGCTCTTTCCCTTTGGGATATGAGAAGTTCATCATCTTTGCCATCAGCCAAATTTTAATATTCACCGTTGCTGTGATGAACGTCAGAACGTACTGCAAGCACAGACATAAAAGTGAAACCAAAATGCACTCCTGCCCCCAAAAAAGCCCAAAATAAAAGAGCCAAATCTATCCATTTGACCACTTTAAAAGTACTAGAGAAGCAACAAGTTAAAAAAATAAAACAAAAGAAGAAACGTGTCAACACACTCTTGCAAACTCATGGAATTGTCCTCTTTAAGCAGCTACTGGAATGCATTCAGTGAACAGTGTGAGAGGTGGGAGATGAGGGGCCACCACCCAGGCGTGCCCACGCAGACACACGCACACGACCCAGAAGCACAGAGAGAAACAGCATTAGAGATTTATTTCTGAAAAAATCAAATACAGAAGTGAATTCACAAGGAAAAACCAAAAGACTGGTGCACCATATTGTCTTAACATTTCATTTAAAAGTAAAGCAAGAGGTAATTTAAATTATGAGAAATCTTAATGAGATATTAACCGTTAGCTTCTACTCTCACACCTGTCTCTGTTTGACAAATAGAGCAGCAAGTGAAGTGTACAGACTGAAATCCTCACATAAAATCCTGCAAAAAAACATTCAGGGTGCAGCAACTTCACTCTGCCTCTCTTTTTAAATACGTCTTCACTGTCATTTTATAAATGGAATCGTGTGGCCTTTTGGGAATTTCACTTAAAGAACAGATGAGCTCATCAGTGCTGCACTTAATTGCTGCAGGAAAGTTTAGCTTTATCTTCTAAATAAAGGTTAACAAGTCTAATGAGAACCTATCACAGAATCATGGAGTGGTTTGTGCTGAAAGGGACCTTCCAGAGATCCAGTTCCACCTTCTGCCATGGGCAGGGACACCTTCCACTAGCCCAGGTCGCTCCAAGCCCCAGTCAACCTGGCCTTGGGCACTCTCAGGGATTGGGCAGCTACAATTTAAGAGGGCAGAAGAACTTATCCTGGGCTAGGACATGACAAGGACAGCAGAGAAGGGAGGGGTTTATGTGAGAACCTAAGCAGAACGTTTGCCGGGGCACAGGGACACTTTTATTAGTTTGGGTTTACATACGGAGATAGAATGTTTTTTCTTTTTAAAAAAAAAAAAAAACAAACAAAACAGATACCAACCCATTTCCTGCTTTTGAGTTGCTTTTGCTGTCCGTGCTGAGCTGAGAAAGGACATAGTGAGGCGCTTTGGCACTGTCGGCATCAAAGATATCCATGTTGGACTCTTCGCAATCTCGGCGTTTGATCCCTGGCCTCTGCTTTGGGTTGCGCTTGCGCGATTTACGTGGCACCTCAGTGTTATCATTGTAGGAACTGGTACTCATGTTACTGAAGTTGGAGGGTGAATCCTCCATCCACATACTGCAGCTCTGCTCTGACTCCAATCCACAGCCCTCATCCTGGCAGGACATCCGGCTGTTGTCCAGCAGGTCCTCGGGAGGTGGCGAGATGTAGAGGACAGTGTGGCGCTTCGGCGTGGCCGGCTGCTGCTGGGCTGTGTTACTGGTTATCTGCTGCTCACTTACCCCTCGGGTACTTACCCCCACGGCCGCGGAGCAGCTCTCCACTTGCATAGCCTTGCTGTCGGTGACTGAGGTAGAGTAAATGGTAGGGCTGGAAGAGGTGGTAAAGGAGCTGCAAGCACCGCCCATGGAGGAAGAGGAGGGAGCTGAAGAAGCATCTGCGGTGTACAATTCACAAGTAAATACAGGACCCGTGGCGCGGCGTGCGCTGGCTATAGCAGTCCCAGTGAGATCAAGGTGATTTGGGAACCGATTGCTTTTCCCCCAAGAAATGTTTGGAATTTGGTTCAGTTTTGGAATGGAAGTGCTTAAAGCAATGCGGCCTAGCCAATGCTTTGGAAATGTCCAAACGAGTCTTAGCACAATCCACTCTAGTCAATTTTTTTTTTTTTTTTTTTTTTTTTTTTTTTTTTTTTTACGACTTAATGTTAATTCATACAAATGGCTGCGAGTAAACAGAGCTTTCATTGCCTCAGCTGGACTAATTATTGGTGTAGAAGCCATTTCATCTAAAATAGCCCCAAAGCAAAGTGCTTATAATCCACATTCAATGCCAATTAAACAATTTATTGTCAGAAATCTTTAATTTTTTTTTTGTTTTGTTTTGAAAAAGATGGGACTGTGCTTAGCCACAAAATATTAAAATAAGTTTCTAACCTATGAAGCAGAGAACTACAGGTCATTTTTAATGCAGACACTCCCTGCTTCAGAGGCAAATCCTGGAATAAAAATATGAGAAAATAAATGAGAAAAAGAGCTGCTGATTATTCCATCATAAATGAGAAATAAAATATAAAATCAACTGAGTTGGTAGGCAAAATGGAACTGGTATCAGTCACTATGAGTGAGCTGTTGATTTTGAGGATTCAAAACAGGGATTAAATATCTGTGTTAGAGACACACTGATCCATGGACTGGGAATTTCTGTAATTTTACTTGCTCAGTCTCTGGGACCAATTTCTCTCTGACTTTATTGGTCCCTTCCACAGAGACGGCTTGGGACAGACCTCTGAAAAATTCACATTAAACAGGAGATTTCCAGCACTGTGACTGCGACTTCTGCAGAGGCCCCAGAGCTCAATTTGGTTTAGAAACATGAAAATATTAAACCAAACCCCTGAAGATTTCTGCAGAACACCGTAACTGTTGCCATTGAAGAATTTTAATGGACAAATCAATGGAATACGTAAGTGAAATATCCCAGGGGAAGCAGGGATGCAAATATATGCATTTAATTCAATCAGCTGCAGCTCACTGAGGAATAACTGAATTTTACAGTCAGATTTTAGCTTCCTGTGGGGAGACCCTGTTTTTTGTATTTCTGCACTTGCCACCCACACCTGATAAATCAGAAGCACTGAAATAACCAAATTGTGGAAACAAACTGTACATTAAAATATACATAAGAATACACTATGTTTGTTCAGCTCCTTACTGCTGTCATACAGGTAATCCCTATTACTGAGAGGAACATATTTTCCTTTTTGCTGCTTGGGATTTTTTTAAAATCCAAAATATTATAATAGTATCTCAAGTATAAAAGATTAAAAGGCTGCTGGGCTATTCTACACAGTTTTAATTATTTAAAAGTAACAGAATAAAATATGTTCAGCCATGATATAGACATTTAAATAACAGCAAAATTCAAAACTTTCCTGTACTGGGAATTACCAGGAGTATCAACGACAGATGATAAAAGAATTTTTAAACCATTACTGTTTACTACAGCTTTCCTGTGCTAAATGAATGCAAAAGCAAACTTAAAACACTCCAGACTGTCAAATTGAGAGGTGATTACAGTTTACCAATAAACTATTCTGCCTTCCCCGAGCCTCCCAGTGAAGCAGGAGCAGCTGAATGATACCAGTTCCATTTTCCAGCTTGTTCTTTGGCAAATACAGTGGCTGAAATTGGAGAATTCAGTCACTTTGCATTCCAATTTAAAGGCAAATTTCTCCTTTCTATATCATGCATTAATGCAATGCTTCTTTCAAAAACACTTACAGGATTGGCAAGAACTATTAAATCTAGATACTCATTTCAGTGACAATATTTAGGAGCTGATTTGCAGCCACTTTGAGTTGAGACAGCCCGCTGCTATTGGGGATGTTGGTTTTGGTAGAGAGGATTATTTTCCATCCATCATTGATAGCTCCAAAGAGAAGCAGAAGTGTGAGGTGTGCCCAGGGAGCCCTGGAGCTGCAGGACTGGGGCTGAGTGCCAGGATTTGCCCCGGGAAAGGTGAGAAATGAACTCAGAGAAGAGCCCGAGCAGCGCCGGGGTCTGTGGGACAAGGACTCTGTGAAATCATCACACACAGAACAGGCAGCAGATTCACATCAGATTTATCCTTCACAGCAACCCTGGGAGTGCAAGGAAACCTGGGACACTCCAGGCTCAGCTCTGCGTGTGCCACACACACCAAGCACTGCTGGCCAGGAATGCAAAACCTGCACTGTTCCCTCACTTCCTAGGGAAAAAAAGAAATATATCACTGAACCAAGTGCTTTTCAGCACAAAGCTAAAAGAGCTGCTGGTGGTGGTGT
Organism: Sialia sialis; assembly: GCA_009812075.1. Classification (NCBI taxonomy): domain Eukaryota; kingdom Metazoa; phylum Chordata; class Aves; order Passeriformes; family Turdidae; genus Sialia; species Sialia sialis. The sequence goes on from VRYO01000704.1 coordinate 823,137, forward strand.
TGTTTTAGGGTGCAGCATTGTGGAATATTATCATTATTGCAGTATCATCATTACTGCTCTCCAAAATTATTTCTCTGCCTTTCTTTCTCTAGGAGTTGAAAAGCACTTATGTGTGTCAATGTGTGTATGTGGGCTTTTAGACTTTTCAAAAGTAAATAAATATTGTCCATTATAAATTGGTTACACTCTCCCCCATCTACCAGAGATGTGTAATGGTAAGATTAGATTTTGGCAATAAACCCAAATTGAACAGTAATGGCAAGAAAAGCTCTCTTTAGCCTTATATAACAAATTAATGCCATTACCACCCATAAATAGAAAGTATGATAAATATTACAGCAAATGGAATAAACTGGCTGTATTGGAACAGTCAATACACAGATTTAAAAACTTTTGGGGACATGGATTAGATAAATTAGTAATTGCTCCAGCAACATTTTAAGTTATGAAAACACTAAAACAGTGAAATCTATTTTTTTCTCAGAGCATGCAGGCCTTGAGCCAACTCATCTTCCTTTGAACTAATAAATAAACTGGGTCAATCAAATAAGAATTCACCAAGTTACTGCAATGAATAAACAGTGCTTTACATGGCTCCCATTTGGGTCCAGCATTTTATTCCAAAGCCAGTGACATTTGCATCTGACACCCAAAAGAGATTTCTTGGATGAACATGCTGCATTTTGGAAAAGAAGTAATCCAGTAATTTGAACTTAACTTGTTTTGCTCTCCAAGGTGAGAGCATACACACACCTCCTCCAGCTTTGAGCATTCCTTTTATTTTACTTTCTTTAGACACATATTAATGGGAATTGGTACAGGTGGCTCATGACTGGCAATTTAACAGTGCGTGCAATGACAAATACATATATGGACTTTGAAGTGAGTAGGTACATTTTGAAATAGAAGACTGAATATATTTCATTTGACACAGTCTCAAAATCAAACTTGCTTTCAGAGCAATGACACTGAACAGAAGCCAAGTGCTTGTCATGGCAAGTGTGCAGCCTCAGGAATAGAAATGAAATGTGCATCAGCATCACAAGAGCGGGGTGGTTTCTCATTTTTTAAATAAAAAACAAGAGAAAAGAATATTCCACATTAGAGCAACTGTGATGACTGTTGAAACTAAACCTCCTGAATCTCTTCACCGCCATCACTGTCACATTAAAGGCAGCTGGAAGAACTAATTCCGATTTTACTGCCTGTGCCACGAGTTTTTCTCTCCTAAAAGAGGCAGAATTGTAGCAATCAGACCAGCACAAGGACTAAAAGCAAGGGAGCACATAGCAGAGTGTCCCTGTGAGCAAACCAGGGCACAAAAAAAATAATAATTGTTACCTCCTGCATTAGCAACCAAGGCAATGACATCTTTTCTATATCCTAGTCTCCTATGAAGTCAAACAAGGCATTCAGCCTCTTGGAAAAAAGGGTTTGGAAAGGCAGGAGAGAGAAAAAAAATCACTACTTGGCATTGAGGGAGTCTTTTTAGGTAACACTTCTGTGGAGCCAATCCTGAAATCCTTGTTCACTCTTTTCAAATACCCTTAAATACAACAAGGATTACCAAGTTCTCAAACAGAAACAGTGTCCTGATGACTTTGCTTTTTAATTGCAGAAGCAAGTCATTTCCCAGACTGGAAAGCTTAAGATTATAAAGACAAATAAATAAACTGAAGATATTTTTGGTTTCACAAGCTTTCCAGCCACCTGTGCATGGACAGGCAGGACCAAAAGCCATTAAAGAAATATTTTTTTTCTCTCAAGCTCCCCTGCATCTCAGGACATCCTCTATGTTCTGTGCAGATAACTAGTGTCAAAAAGAAAACTCACCCACAGGGTGAGGATTACGTGGTGCATAAGCTTAATAAGTGAAGTGTAACTTTTATAAAAGTGTTAATTTAGCTAACACGTCACGTCCTTGGTAAGATTTTTTTTATGTTAATTGGCTTATTTGAACCCCTGGACACAGACAAACAATTTCAGGACAGACCGAGAAGGAAACTGTGCAAAATTTCCACCATCAACCTTTGTGTCATCAAAGGTTTCAAAGGTAAAACCCAGAACTTACAAAGTGGCTGCAAATCTGCTTTCAACACCTCACATGCCAAACTTGGGGTTCTACTTTTCTTCTTGTATTACTGATGTCATGTCAAAAACTTTTCCAAAAAGTTTAGTTTCAAATCAGTATCAATCCACTATTCAGAAATAAACAAAAAAAAAAAATTTAAAAATTAAAAATAAAAAAAAAATTTAAAAAAGAAAGAAAGAAAAGAGACTTATGAAGAAGTCTGAAAACAAGACCGACCTATACCCTGGGTGAGATTGGATGGGTTAAGTGTCTCTGGCACTATTTGTCTTCACTATTGACAGACACTGTCACACAACCCACCACTCGATGCCTGTCTCTGAATGGCGAAGCTAGAATGCAAGTTAAGTGTATTAATAGAGAAAAAAACTAGCATCCCAGCAAATATCATAAAGCAATCCAATTCACCAGTTATTAAACACACTCAGATTCAAGATAGGTAGGTTAATTTAATTTACATTAAGCCCAATAAATTCCCCTTTACATTCCCATGCTGACCCAAGCAGCGTATTATTAAACTCTGGGTAAATACATCAATCAATGGGTTTGTTATGACTCCCATTATTCAATGAACACTCAAGTTTAGGTGTCTAAGGAGATCTTTTGTTAGTGGCTCACACACACCAATTTCACAGATCTTAGATCCTTCCCACTCAGTGTCAAAGGCTGATTCCAAGCAAGCAGAACTCTGGGACCCACAGCTGCTCTCTCCAAGCCCTGTCAGCCCTCAGCACCTCCCCAGCTGGCAAAGAACACCCCCATTTAAGATTTAATTTCAATTAACTATTTCATCTTTTAGATATGATGGTGGGTATTCCCTAAGGAATCAAGAACTGCTCTTGGCCCTCACCATGCTGCTGCAGAAGGAGGTGCCCAAGTGAAGGCACAAAAGGATTGTTCTTGCCCTTGCTACTTTGGTTTTCCATTATTCCTAATGGAACAGAGAATTCTCCTGTCACAAAGTAGTTCTCAAGTCTTTCTGATCAAATAACAGCAGCCATTTAATGCAAGCAATTGCCACAAGAAAAAACCTCATGGATGATGAAAACAGTTTGTGTGATTGAACAGTTCTAGAAAATTTGGTGTACTGACAGTATGAAATTCATGAAGACTGAAAATAAATCTAATTTAGAAAAAAGATATGAACTAGACATGAACAGCAATATAAATATGGAATTCTAAGGAAGCTCATGGAGAGGAAGGCCCTCAACAGCTCCTTACAACCCGGACATTCCAACTCAATTTGGAGAGAACACACCTAAAATGTTTCCATAAAACAGAAGCAGTAAGAAAAATCTTTCTCTGGCATTTCCCAGCAATGATGTCTCAGGAGAAGACTCTCTAGAATGATGAAGGAACCTCTCTGAGCCAAGCTGACCCTCATCCCAAGCTGGCCTCTAGCACAGCTCTTCTGGGCCATGAACTTGCAGGAGAAACCTTAAACCCATGAGCAGCAGCAGGAGGGGAGTGTGGAAGCAGCACTGGGCTCTGCTGCAGGTTCTCTGGGGAAGGAAGGAGAACTCGAGCCCTGCCTGCAGAGAGCAGGCTGCAGACAGAAATCCCCGCAAGAAAAGCTCCTGGAAATGACAGGAAGGCATTTCCCACTGGGAGGGCGGAAGGGAAAAGCCTACAAAGAAATGGAAGTTTTTACAGGCATGGGAGACCAACTACAAAGAAGAATCTTTTTTTCTGCTCATTTGTTTACAAGGTGCAATCGTAAAGGCAGGGATAAGAGAACTGGGGACAGCACTGAGATCCCCTTTGAAATCTCTGCTAATTATTTCTGTATCAACAGGAAAAACTGACTAATGACACCAGGAAGGATGATAACTGAACAAAATATTTTCAGTAAAAATAAAAATGTAGAAGCCTGAGAAGCCACTCAGGGAAAACTAAACCAAAACAAACCCATCTCCATTCTGAGGCTTCATTAGAATCTTCTGCTGGTGAGAGATGACAAAGCCTTATTCTGGCAGCAGAAAACACAACCCTTTAGCACCCAACCTCTGCCCCACAGGCAATGCAGGTATCTTTATCTATGTCTCTAAAGTAGCAATTCAGAAGCAAAGCTTTATTTTCATAATTAAAATGACCAAAGATGCTTATGGCAATTTCAATTACAACTCCTATGAAAAAAGCCAATTACACCTGTTTGGACAACTAGATTGTCCCTTTAATTAAAATTAAGGGCAAAAAGAAGCATAAAATTGCTCACAAAAAGAAAGTTTCATCATTTACCTACTATTTTCCTAGGATGCAATCACAGGCATTTGGGAGAGAGAAGACTTCATCACAGATTTACTGTATCCCAATATGGAGAATGCAAAAGAGATGAGTAAATACATTTCAGTAGCACAAAACCTGCTCCCCTTCTGCTGCAGCAAGAACACCACTCTGGAGAATTCCCCTGGAGACTAAGGACTGGAAACTGGACAGCAATACAAAAAATATGGAAATATATATATATATTTGCCTCTATGGGAAATGGAAAGCAGCTTGAGAGATCAACAACAAGATGAAACATCTCATTGCAAATTCTGCTGCAGGAAGAACAAAGGATGGTGAAAAGGGAAGTGAGTTCACTGGGATTCAGAAGGTTTGAGCACTGGAGATAAGAGATGAAACACTCATTTAAAGAATATGGTCAAAAATACTCCTGATCATCCCCCAGAGACAAGAACCATGTGCTACCTACAATCTGGAAAGACACCTTAGAGAAAGGACTTAAATTTGCAGTGAATTTTAAGCATTTTAAGGTTCAAAGTGTCTTGATCAACACCAAATAATTGTTCATCCTTTTAGAAGCAAGTGAGAAGAGACTCGAGAAACTGGAGCTCAGAAACCCTGTGCAGGAGCACTGGGAAAGCTCCAGGCACATTTATTTCATGTACAGTCTCCAGGCAGAGCACACAATGACATTTCTCAGCATGACACCCTCATGCATTTCCAGAGTCTGGAGATGATTCATATTTAATGTGTTTATGGTGCTGCACCAGGCAAAATCCTCCTTTTCCTGTCCCCTGAACAAAGACACTGGAATTCAAGTAGGAGCACAGAGAACAGTTTCCCGGGGTAAAAACAGATCCATTCCCTCCCTTCTGCTTTCCAGAACTACAGAATGAGAAGCTTGAGATGGCAGCTCAAAATCCCAGAGTTCTATGAAATCATACTTGTCTGTTTGATATTCAGAGAGTGGGTAACACCTCTTTTGTTTGGATTAATGGAGATACACATTTATTAACAAATTATTGAAAATCCAATCAGCAACATTCCATTTTCATACTCTTACAACTGTTCTGTAAATCACAAAACAAATTTCCAAATGGAAGAAGAACTAGAAGTCTGTCCCTGTGAGGTCATCACTGCTAAAACCAGCCTATCCTGCTCCTCCAAAAAAACCAGGAGTTAACTGCAGCAGTATTTCCAATGCTCAATATGATTCATATGGGACAAAACCCCACAGCAAGGTGACAAAAAAGCCTTGAGTAAGCTGAATTTCAGACAGATATTGCCTTACTCTGCTTTTCAGGAAGCAGAGAACAAGCTGTGTGAACTACCAGAGGAGTAGTAAAAAGCTCTGAACACTTTGGATCAATCCTTGTCACGGATCCTCTCATTATCCAGAGTAATCAGATCTGCAGGGGAGTTCTACGTGGTGTGGCTAGCTGTTCAAATTAGCCCTTTCTTTTAAAAACAAAAGTAAATGAGATTATCTACAGCCCTGTGCAGACTGAACATTTCCCTCTCATTCCTAAAAAGGAGGCTTTAAGGCAAGCAAGATGAAACAAAAAAAAAAAAAAAAAAAAAAATAAAAAGACTTACACAAACCAAGGGGGAAATTTCAGATACAGAACAAGAGGTTGCCAGTCCCTCCTCCTTACCTTGCTCCTGTACAGTGTCAGCTCCCCAAAATCTGCCTACAGCCTGCCATTAAGCATTTCATGTATGCAAATGATAGTCAATCTTAATCTTTTGATTAAGATAAATGTAAGTGTAAAATGTATGTTTGTTTCCCAGTTTAAGCACTGGTTTGCACAAAGCCCAGGACAATTTTGCTGTGAAGAAACCCCAGCCAGACTCTCATTACTATTCAAGGCAGGGTAACACACTGAAAGTGCGGTGGCAACTTCTCAAAGATGCTGCAGAAATCCCACAACAATTAAAGAAAATAGTAAAGCCCCCTTTTCTCTAGCAAGGGGGTACAGCTACGGGAAGAACACAGAACTTGCCATGTTCAAACCAGAAATGAAAATAAAATGGGTCTTTGCTCCTCTAGGGCTCTGTCTTGTTGGGTGTGGCAGTTTAAATAGAATTTTTAACATCTGTCCCTCCACCTCTGGTCCTGAGTCCTTCTCCAGGTCTCCTGGAGCCCCTCTGGGCACTGGAACAGCTCTGAGGTCACCCTGGACCCTTCTCTTCTCCACACTGAACCATCCCACCTCTCACGTTGGTATCAGCTCAGTCTGTGGTCTCTGACATTCAAAAGTGTTCTTAGGTGAATCAAGTCTCCTTTCAGTGTTAACAAGAAGCCTCAACATTAATTTTTAAAGTTTTTCATTCCAGAAACTTGTGCTGCAGTTGAACCCAAACACACCTAATGAATGCATCTCAGGTTTTTTAAAGGATCTGGACTGGCTGTTGGCAGACACCAAATACCTGGAGGCAACAGACTTTTAGTTCCATTCAAGTTTAAGCCTTATCTGTTAGGTACAGAATTAATTAGCAGTTCAGGCCTGTCTGTGGATTTAGAGTGTAACAGGGTTTGTGGGGTGTTTTTGTTCAGTTGTTTCTACAAGATTTGGTTGCTGGTGTCTATGAACCAAACCCATATTAAGCACCTTGATTTTAGAAACAGATGCCCAAATTTATTTTTTTTAGTAAGTGATATAAAAACATCAGGTCCTTTCAATATAATAAAAGCACCGAATTCTTCCAATGACCAAGTTCCACTGTGCACAGTTAAATCCACAGGTTCCCAGGAGAGGTCTGGCAAAACATGAATGGTGAGCAGTGCTGTAAAGTTTCTCTGACAAGCCTACAAACACTTCAGGTTCTGATCAGGATTCTTGGACCATGCAAATCTGGGAAATATTCTCACAAACATTTAATGTCTATGAACTCAGAAAGAGAGAAAAAGGGATAATGCCGCTATCTGAATCCTCAGCCTATGGACTTCTTTTTCTCAAGCAATAATTTAAGGCCAATTAGGAAAGTGGAGCATGACCTTGTAAGAAATATGGGGATCAAATTATGAATTATGAAAAAAAAACCCCAAACTTTATCCAGTGAAGGGAGACACATCTATAATGGGCAAAATAATGGTTTTTTTCCCATTGCACAGATGTGTACTAATATATACAAGTTACTGACAAGAATTCCAGATGCATGCCAGCACTGAGGCTAATCTCCCAAATCAAAGCTTTGCCCTCAGATCCTCACTTTTTTATGTTTAGTGAAGATCAGTGTCTTTAAAGTCTAGTCTTTAAAGTCTAGATCATGGCTGGGAATAAGAAAAGGATGCAGATTAAAAGGTCATGTCTCTTTTCTATATGATGTCAATCAGAAAAAAACTACCCTGGCCATTTTCGAAGTTACAGCTGATGTACGCTACATCCTCATGTACTTGAGGATTTTTTTACCACATCACACTAGAGATGTGTGTGAAAGGAGTTTAAATACTACACCTCCTCAGGCCCCAATGGAAAACCTGACCTTTTCTTCCTCCTCACATTTTGGTAAAAGCTTCACGGCCCAAAATGTCATCTCCCATTCCATTTTTATCCTAACTAGAATCCACTGGTTTACAGTTATTCTGCCTTAGTTCCAAACAGGGATTTATTCCCTTGGAAAACAGAGTGCATTCTAGGAGTTAATTGCCTGTGTGGCATAACAGAACAGAGGAACAGATAATTTATTTCTTATGGAGATGCATACATGAAACACAGCAACCATTAACATAAAGTACCTGACGCTTTTGCTCACTCAGCTGAACTGCACCACCTACATTCTCCTAGAATGAACTCTGTTACTTCTCCAAAAGCTCTTTTTCACACTCAGAACTTTCCCAGCACTGTTCATGTTGGCCAGAACGTTACAAACCTTAAGAAACCACCAGAATAAAGGAGAGTCCTTACCAGCAGCAACTACAGCTGGAGGCGGCGAGCCGGCCTCACCACCGCTTGTTTGGCTCATGGATGCTATGGATGTTTCTCTGGAAGGTGGTAACTGCAGCTCCTTTGGGAGAAGGTCATAGACAGATTCTGTGGAACAAAAAGAACTTGATCAAAAAGCCACCCGTGTCCTACACAAGAACAGAAAAAATGTTTTAGCCTAAAAGATATGAACTGTAACCCAAGCCTTTCAGAACCTTTGGAAAAAGTTACAGTAAGTGCTTGGAAGTAACAGCATGGAAAAAACTTATTTCAGAAAACAAACAAACATTAAGATGCATATTCTGAAGACTGAAACAAAGGACACAAACTTTTTCAAACAAAGAAATAATTCATGAACTTCCAGAGAAACTGCTCTCATCCAGAACGAAGGGCTGAGGGCAGCACATCACATGAGAATCTGAGACAAACCTGTTTTCAGAATTCCAACTGTGCAACTGACTTCCTAAGGGAAAAAATCTTTATTTAGCACCATCATCCTAAAAACATCCTATGGAGTCTCAGAATCACAGACTGGATTTGGCTAGGAAGGGACCTTAAAGCCCATCCTGTTCCACCCCTGCCATGGGCAGGGACACCTTCCAGTGTCCCAGGTTGCTCCAGAGCCAAGGGGCTCCAGCCCTTGGATACCTCAGTGACCTCCTCAGAGCTTGCTGCTACAGCTCCATGTCTTCCCTGTGCTGTACTAACCCCGTGGGCTTGAGCTCTCAACCCAGGACACCTCCTAAGAGCTTCTCCATCCTCCTTATTTACAGCTCCCAAGTTAATTCCAGCCTCCTGCACACTGCAGCCTTAGGTGTGCTCCCCAGGTGTTTCAGGAGAGAGGCTGGGTGTCATATTTTATACCACATTTCAAGTAACTTGGTCTTTATCAATGAAGCATGAAATTAAAGATTTGCTCTTAATGGTCTTGTGATCTTTGGGAATGTGCTTCAATTCTAATGCTGCTTTTTCCTTCCCTCCTTTATCATATTGTTGGAATTATTCACAAAGATTAGAATTGTGGATTACTGCAAAAATCATGTGCTCCCTGAGAAAGAATTATCCTGTGGGAGTCTTGGATGGAAGCATCTCTCTAAAGCAAAAGGCTTGACAGAACCTTCACAACATTGGAGAATCAAAAAGAAATTTCTTAAACAAAAAAACTCCCCAAGAACCAGCCTGAAGAGACAAGCTCTCAATTACCCAGTAACTTGGTGTTTGGAAAGGAGCTTTTGTAGTCAACTCTGAATATTTTATGAGTCAAGACAGATGATGATGATGTCAGTTCATTCCTCTCAGAAGATTTCTTGAGTAGAAAGGAAGGATGTGCACATATTCAACTTATACATGAAATGCAAAGTGTTCTGTAGTCCTGCAGAGACACACATTGTGTAATCCCCATTTTGGAGCCCCTCACCAAACATTTTGAGTAGCAGCAGCTCTGAACATCTGTGATTTTCTTGTCCTGCTCCAGGTAGTAGTGCCAGTGCCAGCTGGAGTAAAGGCTGCTGCTCATCTACAAGGGCTTGTACAAACTGCTGCACTCATCCCTGAGGAAAAGCAAACGCAGCTGCTCCTTGTAGTACAACAGCAGCAAGAGTGAGAACAAGTGTTACCTCCAATCCCTTCCAAAGCATTCTGTGAATCTATCAACTCCAGGCAGATATTTATGGTCAAACC